>VIBL01000045.1:0-600000 GCA_008271625.1 Lutraria rhynchaena | reverse complement strand
TGAGAAATGATATCTGAAAAATGTACAAGGAAGTATACACTGCAATTTGATCCAGATCAATTTAGTTAAAATGAGTGAAAATATGCAAGCCAGCACCAGTCTGCTATTTAAGTCTCACAAACAACATCTCAAATAAAATTGAACATTTGTACAAAGGAATTTCAAAATCACCCTATCCTAAAGAACTGAGTTATTGTTCAGTCAAAAATAGTTTAAACAGATGCATGCACATACAATGATTGCCATAAGCTGACTAGACAAAAAATTATGGTACTTCATAATTTCAATGTCTAAAAGCATTCAGATATGATACATTATTTTCAACAGTGACACAAAATTCTGGTAACACATTATTTTGTACACAAAAACTAACAAAAAGTGACTGAACCAAAAAGTGCTATGTCACAAGAGCGCCAAACTTATCAGGTGAAAATGAGAAATATTTAACTCAGAGCTAACAAAGTCTATTTAATCATTTTTTGTTGAATCAGGGGCCAAACTTCTAGAGTGCTAGGAGTGATTCTGCTGGTTATACAAGTTGGCCAAGTTATTATACCCATAAATATTTAACAAAGTTTGGTGAAAATTGAATGAGTTGTTAACTATTGTGGAGCCATCCACAGCAGGTGTTACCATAAACTGTCCAATAAAGATGTGCGTATAAAAATGCTACAAAAACGTACCAAGTTGTTGAGCTGAGATAACTGAATCAAAGATGATGTACGAGATAGACAAGGAAGGTTACTGTTGTTTGTAGCAGGTAGTTCAACACCCATGCTGTCTAATAAAGTGTCCAGCAATGTTGACATACAACCCTGAAAATAAGACAAACTAATGTAAAGGAGAAGAATTTCATTAACAAAGAAAAATATTTGTTTCCCCGCCAAGAATTAAAACTAAAAATACAGTCATCTTCCAGATTATATATGTAACAAAATCGTCCAAGGATTAAACTCAAACTTTATGAAAGAAAATCATGATAAGGTCATTCTTAGCCCTTTGCCTCATAAGCATACTGTGGACTCTTCAAAATTCAAAGCAAATATACAAAACATCAATTTATTTAAGATACTGTGTTATTTCTCTCTGACAGAGTAGAAAACATTTTGGCAAAAACAAACCATTACAAATTACAAGCAATGGCTTCTTTTTCCACAATGTTTTCAAAAGTTGTCTACTTTAGATGAGGGGAAATGTGGTGTTATAAGGCAAAGGGTTAAACAATTGATGGTTCACAGTTATGCAACTGACTCATTCAAAAATCTCCAGACCCAATTTGTTTTAGCAATTTTGACCAAACAATTATTTTCCCTTATTCCAGCTTTTTGTATTCTGTGCAAGCGAATAACATCAACAAAAAATGCAAACCTATTTACCCACTGTTACACATTTGGGTCGTGAAACAACATTTCTTTAGGAATGGCCTAATGAAAACTTGCAATAAAGTCACCTAAGATTTTGTGACATTTATAAAATAAAAATTTAATGGAACAAAACTGATACAGACATACCATGTAATTTCTCCATCAAACAAAACTGATACAGACATATCCTGTAATTTCTCCATCAAACAAAACTGATAAAAACATATCATGTAATTTCTCCATCAAACAAAACTGATACAGATATATCATGTAATTTCTCCATCAAACAAAACTGATACAGATATATCATGTAATTTCTCCATCAAACAAAACTGATACAGATATATCATGTAATTTCTCCATCAAACAAAACTGATACAGACATATCATGTAATTTCTCCATCAAACAAAAATGCAGGTATTCAATTAAAATCCAGAGTCAGTGTGGAGTGGTCAGTGTATCAAGTATCACAGCAATAAATTTCCAGTATTTACCTTCTCAAATTTTCCATACAAGTCATGTAGTTTTGGGTCTATCTCCTCCCACTGTGATATTGCCAACACTTGTATGATCTGTGCCATCTGCATCAAGTTATGTCTGGCTATAAGACTGTAAAAATATCATACACATATCACACAGGTGTCAATTTGGTGCATTCATAATTTAGTAAAAAAATTAGTTACCCCAATACATCACAATATCAATTTTCTTGACAACACCCAGTCTTACTTACAATGTTCATTAAACAAGTTCATACACAGTCAATGCTGTGAACAAAGGTAACCAAATATAGGGAAGTCATTTGGTTATTATTCAGAGGTTAAATTTCTCATTTGTCTGTTAAAACAATAAATGTATTCTAAACAGTTGTTAACACGGCAGTCATTACTGGTATTCACATATAGTTAACCCAGGTTTGACAGTATTTTTACCACTATCACAGTTTTCACTAGATGTCAAGTTAAGGGTCAAATGACCACTGACTGATAATAATTTGAAGAGTCAACACATTTCCTTCTTATTTTATTGTAAATTTGACCCCTTGGTACAAATTCTCAAGTGTCAGAAGCTTTATTTTACTAATTTCACGGGTCAAAATGCTGTTTAAGGGTCCAATGAATGCCCTGACTATGGTAAAAAGTTTTCAAGTGTTACATACACTGTCAAACTACCATAACAGGTATAGACACTAATTTAGACAAGCATGTGAAAATTTACTTTTTTATTTATTAAATAAATTCCATTATCATCAGAATTAGTAAAAAGTAACTGATCTACAATGTATACAGCCACTGTAATTTTTAACAATGGCATCCAATTACATGGGTAAAATGTGAAAATTAAAAAAACAGAAATCATTAATTTGGTGCCACTGAAACAATAAAAACCAGTAGGGTCCAGACCTGGGAAAAAACGGAAGCATGCAATTAGGTTGATTTGGGACTATCATAAAGAACCAAAAGAAGATTTAATTTCAAGATTCAAAGGGTTAATAGTACAGTTGACCTCCGATATATTACCTGATTGGTACGTCTGTGGTGATACCGTGAGGTTCGGGATCACATATTGCTGGACATATAAATAACGCAAACACCAGGTCAGCACAAACTGCTCGGACCTCACCCATTTCCACTTTACCACTCTTTGCTAATGTCTGGTATACCTAAAATAAAACAAAATATTGTCTGGTTTCCCTCAATGCAACAAAATATTGTAATATAATATTAACCTAAAATTTAAGTCACTCTGTTTAGACTTTAGCCAGGAATCTAAAATTGTAAGACTGTTCAAAATATCTTATTAAAAAACACTAGAGCTCTAAAAATCACATTTTTTGCACTTCATACTGAACTATTGATACAAACAAACTTGATTAAATGAAATATAATGAATATCAGATCAAATGAAAGTTCAAAATTTTGTCTATTTAAGATGAAATTATGTGCTTACAGCAAAGTACATTACATAGGAGATAAAAAGGGACAAAGCCAGGGTGTAAAGTGACCACCCAACCACTCATTGCGAAATAGTCTGATAATCACTGGTAATAGTTAATACCCGGTTTGAAACCTTCTGTCAAGCCAACTTTGTTAAAAAATTGAATCTAATACTAAATAATTGTTATGATACAAGTAAAGAGTATTTAATTAAAGCAATTGATAATAAAAGTCAAGAGACCTTCTCACATATATCATGACCAAACTTATTTCTGTAATCAGTATTGACAGAAAAAACTGTTCTTTTCAACAATGAATCAATAATAACATAACTACAGAAACAGACATCATACCATCACATGATACAATGATTGTAGCAGTGTATGTGGAAGACAATGAACTATTACTTCACCAGAGGACTGACAAACTTGAAAACATTACTGACAAGGATGAAACATTATTGGCCAACAATACATATTGACTAAAATATTCACTAGATTAAAGGAATTTTACTGGACTTGAGGCCTAGTAATTCTCTTAATTTTACCAGATTTCATGTAATTAAACACAGTCTGTTGAGCTGACTCCGTCTATTGTTTTTTAGGAAAATGGTCGAGAGAATAATGTTCCGAGAATACAATGCAAACTGTTAAAACAATAAAAGTAAAACATATACATTTAAATTGCTGTCTTGTATTGTACTCCATAAATCATTGATTTATAATTTAATTCATCAATGAAATCTCTTGGCTTTCTATCAATTGATATTGGTTTGTGACTTCAGACAAAATTACAGTGAAAAACTTCCTTGACCAAAGTTAAAAGTAAAACAGAAACCAAAAATAGGAGCGGACAAAACAGTTTCGTTCAATGCTACTTAAGTTAAACAATGTACTAGATACAACAAAGAATATTATTTATCCAATGATAAATGGTGAAATCTACTGATTATATCAAATTCTTTCTTTTAGTTTTACAAACTACTTGATGGTTAATTGATGGTTAATTGTAAGTATAGTTGAAACAAGAGGACCACTTGTACCAATCATTTGTTTTTTTGAGTAATAATTTACTGGTAACATCAAAAAATGACAATTTTTCAAACCATTTTTGTTAAATTCTTTTCATCAAATTGATGACATTAATATACATCAAGTCCCAGCATTATTTATTTATTCTCCATTGATTTGAATGATTCAGTTGGCAGCTCCTTGCAGAGAACAAGAAAAGTACTGGTACAGAATCCAAAACATTGATTAGTTTAACTGCCCACTAATATGTAACTGAAACAATGTTGAGATCAGGTGTACCCCCTTCCGCAAACAAATTCATTGGTGAAGGTTGAACATTTTGAAAAAAAAATGAAAACATGTAACCTCTGTGCTGCGGAAACAATAACACTAATCTGGTTTAAACCAGCAAAACAAATTGGAAATTCTGGCATATGAAAAAAACTTTCATCTGAGGAACCACAAAAGAACAATTCATGTACAGAATTGACAGAAGCGCTACCTGTGAAATAATCCATCCAAGACTTGGTGGAAAACAGTGCATATTGTTCTTTATAGAAATAATAAATCTATTCGCCATGAGCACTAATTTATCCACAATCGTGACTCGGTATTTAGCAAGCTTTTCCTTATACTGATCAGTTCCCGGCTCTCCGAATCTTCTGAGTCTTTCCTGTGGCCGGAAGCGGACCAAAGCCTTTCCAGGATCAATATCATAAAACCACTCATCTTCCATCAATAGCCTCATAACAGGGTCATGTAAAGCAGCAGTTAGGAACAGCTTGGCTGAATACACAACATCAAACAATTGTTTAAATGCGATACTAAATGAATTTGATCCACGTCGTAACATTCGACGTGGATTCTCACATGGACCCAACTGCAGGTCAAGCAAGCTTTTAAGAACTTGCAGCATTCCAGTTTCGTCTTCCTGCAGGACGCAATTTCCAAAAACAGAATGCATAAATGATTTGACCATATCCGAAACATTGGTTACATTATTCTGGTCAGCAGCAAACAACAACTGTCCAATCAGCATTGGATTTTCCACCAGAAATTTTAGAAATTCCCCGTACTTCGAATCATGGTAGCTTAGATGCTTGTAACCATCTACAAAAGCTAATGACTCAAGTTGATTTGTTCGCATGCAACATTCTGCAGGGGTCACTTGTTGGGACGAGCCAATCAGATGATCCAAGAGGTCTTTCTGTAGTCGGCCAATCCATGACTGATGATACAATTGCTCAGCAGCTAATTTTACCTACAAATGGAAAATAAATAAATTGAACATTTTGGAAAAAAAGCTGCTCCGTTACAATTTTTTACTCTAAATAAATAGAATAAATAGAGAGACTTTTATGGTCAGGTGGTTGAAGTCCTGGACAGGTAATCACTAACCCTTCAAGACTGCGAGTTTAAATCCCATCCAGGACCATGAGAATTTCACATAAAAAGAAGCTGACCAAGTAGCTTACAGAACGTCACCTGGCAATAGAAAAATTTCACATGTGAGGAAGCTGTCTAGCTGGCTTGCGGAAGGTGTACAACTTGGGTCTTCCTCAGCCATTAAAGGCATTATAGGTGGAAAAGTCATCAGATGACCTTCACAGCTGATGAAACATTAAACCCTAAAGAAAAAATGGGATTTTGAGCTATACGACCTTGAGCTTCGAGACCAAGGTTAATTCAGTTTAGTTCAGGGTTGGTCACCTCTTTGAGAGGTCAACTGTACTTGAAAGAGATAAACAATGTCTTGAAAATAATTGGATTACAGAGTATGAATACTAAATGATAAGAAAAAACAACATTTGTTGCTAGATTTATAGATACAATTAAGACATGGAATTATACAATTGACATTAGGGTCCACATGGCGAGTGAAACTGAAGAGCACTACTACTAATGTCAGGCCTACACTAATATTCTATCAATCATCAATGCATCAAGTTGATAGTCTGCTGTAGCACTGTTCATGTTGGTAGGTCAGGTGTTTGAATCTCAAACAAAAATCATACAGGATCTATCCAACAGAAATTAGTCTCAGAAATATCACAGTAAAAACTAAATCACTTCCTTAAACAATGAAGTTAAAATAATGACACAAATCCATGATGGAGACTAACCTGTTCATACAAATTCTGTAGCTGTTCTCGTTCAGACGAGACAAACAGTCGCTCCTGTCTAAGATGCATGGACAGCTCAGCAAGGTCCAAACCCAGTGCCATTTTGATAAATCTAATAGTAGACACACACACTTAATAATTCTATCTGAAAATATAAAAGCTACAAATGCTTGACCATTGTTATTTTAAATTGAATAAAAACGAGGAAATTATAACTAGTTTCACATTTTATGAACACAATCCCAATTGTTTTAAGACATTTACCAATATAACAATGTGTTCATTTACCACAATATATGTATAATGTACTGTAATGTATGACCCAGTAAATGGGAAGAAGATTTTTCTTCTTGCATGATAATCATTAAAAATTCATTCAATCAAGTAATAAAATCTAATCACATATTTCCAAGAAATTCTTCACCATGACCCCTTCAACAGCTACTAATGGGATAATTTTCCTTATTAGGAATATCTTTGTTACAAGATATCATGCATATAATTATATGTGTATTTTGACAATTTCAAAACTCTTTCTTTAAGATCATGAATAGATTATTTTCTACAAACCAAGAGATTTATAGGGCTTTTATGAAAGGTCAATATTATGAACTTTTATGTTTCACTTTAAAGGATCATTCAGGTGAATAGTTTGCTAAAATGCACAAAACACTGAACTTGGAAAATTAATTATCAGCTCAAAGTGAAATATTTTTAGCCTGGGAACTCATTAAGGTTAGTCTTATTTGAAAAAAAAATTGTCAACATAATAATCATGATATTTGTAAATATACTAATTGTTTCCATTTAGATAAAGATCTGGAGTGAAGAATATCCACAATAAATCCATGAGAAGAATAAGATAATTTTAATTTTCCTAAATTATGAAAGTGCACAAACCATTATTTATATATTTTTAGAAATATCAATGCATGTCCGCAGAACTCTGTGTCAGTGATATTTTAGGTATTAATTTACATCAGGTGGAAAGGCATTAATTTACAAACAAACTTCTAAAAGCTAGAGACAAAGCATGCAGGAAAAAGTTATGTGGTGTTAAACAAACTTGGTGCAGATACTGTTATTTTGGAAGTTGTCATAAAAATGCTGAAAGGTATTTTATGAAATTATCATCACTTTGAAAATGAATAAGAAATGGGCAAAAGATTAAAATTTTCCTTGGAGAACAAGATATAACACATTAATCTATTTATTTACACAGCAAATGTTACTGAGTATAAACTATAATCCACTGATATTCATTTGAAGCAATAGCTAACACATTATAAGAACATTTGCATTAGTTGATAAACTGAAAACTTCTGAAAACCTGAAAATTCCAAAGACTGAACTTTTCTACTGGTCCCAAGTAAATATCTTCTTTGTACATGAATAATTACAGGCTTTACTGTAAAATGATCGCCTGGGTGTCACTCAAAATAGCCACAATTTCGTAGATTAATTTTCTGTATTGATAAACCATACAATAGCAACACTGGATAGATATCATTTGTGTAAATATTGGAAATCATTATTATTCTTGTATAAAATTGAGTAAATATGAATTATACAACACAGATACCAAAATGACTTACTTGTAGTTGTATATTAGTATAATGTGCACATGAGTTTATTCACTGTCCTTTGATATGCAAATCATAAATTTGTACACAGCAATGTTTGCTTAATGGTACATAGATATGAAAAAAAAATGTTTCATTTTACGAGGTTAAGGGATGTCGATTTGTCAATTTAATGATATTTTATCAGCAGTATTTAGATACTGCAGCGGGCCTAGCAACGTATTTTTGGATGGACAGTCGGTCATGTACTCAAGAGAGACTACTGTTTATTTACTGAATATGCCCATTGGTCCAGTCATGTTTAGCAGAGACTGTACTGTCTTAAATGATAGACAGAAGAATAAAAAAAGAGTACATTTTTTATGTGGTCTGGTATAAATGAGCTAATTGTACTAATTACCATCATATGGCAAATAAAGTGTTGATTTTATCTTAAAATGTTACACAATTTCCCCCGTGATACTTTTTTCTTCTTTCTAAGGACCATGCCACCTTTCCCCCAGAATCATTCATTCATATAACAGCATGCAAATGTTCAGAACTGAAAGTTCAAAGTGTCAGAATAACCCTTCTATTCATAATCCAATGACATTATTAATTACAAATGATCCATTTATCCATTGACAGTTTATTATATCAAACCACCTTAGGAAGACTAAACTATACGTATTACAGCTGGCATACATGCGTTAAATTCGCAGAGAATGAAAATCCTTCAGGAACTTGTATGTTTCTTATCGAAGGCCAGTCCCCGTACTTGACACCTAGTGATACGTATTAAGTAACATGATGTTTCTTTATCGTGAGAGAGATTTCAACAGAATAAACAATTGACGATGGTTAATATACTTACTCTTGATAAACGGGCAGTAATTATCCAATTAATCTAAAGCTCTCCGAGCAGTGAACAGTGAGTATTTATTCCGTACAATAAATTTAGTCTCCTCCGCCTCCATATTTACATTGGAGTGCGCACGCGTAAACACACTTCCGTTAGAATAACTAATCGTGGTAATTACGACAATTCTGTAAGGCACGCAATCACTAAATCTGCACAAACCAAAACCAGGGACCCACATTACATTGTAAAAAGTACGCAAGCAGCTGTGAATAAAAAAAAGCGGATGTAAATATTTTTATATATGAGTTTAGGTTGCAAAATCTTATGTTTTAATCATCTTATATTTTTGATTTTAGGCTGACTTCTCGGTGAGTGGGGCAGAAAAGTTATGTTGATTGAGTCAGACTGATAGCTATTGCTATTTCTAGTACCAGATTGGTAATGTTTGTTGACATAACTGTTGGTTAGTAATATAATGATGAAGTGATTAAAATAACATATATATACAGTAAAATAAAGTTCTATGTTACTAAACCAAATAGATGTGAGTTTTGACTCAATCAGATATTTACATTGACCATAGGCGGATCCAGGATTTCTATTTCTAAAGGGGGGGGGCGGAAACTTAACAAGTTGGCTGGGGGTCCGTTATGTCATTGTGTTACAGTATTCACAACTTATTGCTCATGTAGCGTGCGGAAATTTTTTGACATTTATATATATATTCATGTAAATATATTTCATGATAGAAAAAAAGTTTGCTTGGGCAATTTAGGGGCGCGCGTACACTGGGTCCCCCCGGGATCCGCCTATGTTGACCTACATGGTCATATATGAATTGAAGCTGAGTATCATGTGTCTTCTGTACAATAAAAGTATAAATACTCTGCAAATCAATTTTAAAAATTGTCCAACCAAAGTGGACATGTCCACTCCCTATTTCAAAGGGTTTTCATCCAATGGTTGCCTAACATGCATGCAATATCCATGTAAATGACCATTAGGTCTTATTCTATCCAGGAGCCAGACAAATTGCGCTTGTCACGTCAATGTAACGATCCTTGAATTGTCCAGAAGACAACTTTTTGTTTTTATTCTGTTACCTATACACTTTGTTGCACATTTCGAAACTTGATAAAACAATCATAGCTCTAGTGGAAATTTATGCCTGTTTTGAATTAATGCGCCAGGCTGCTATTTTCAACTAAAAGTGTTTGCATTCTAGTGTAAAGACATGAAATTTTGAATTCTGTCAAATTCAACCCCTACTTGTCATGTAATGGACACAACTTATTTTCAATGCCTATTCAAGTCAAAATATAATGTGACTATTAAATGCAGTTTTACCAGTAATGAACAGTATATAATGATAACTTTTTTAATACAGTGCTAATTAAGGTAAGCCGTGCTTCATCCACATTTACAAATTTAGTGTAATTACATATCATCAGTTCTTAATTTTGATTTTCTTCAAAATCATACAGCATTTTCATAATAACCAGAAAATACCGATTCATCAAAATCTTGTGAATGAAGAATCCTGAAGGAGGACTTACATTAAACTTTTATTCACAGGTTTCAGACGCTTCAGTTACATTCCTAAAGACAAACTACCTTTTAGGTATGAAGCCAACAGCAACAAGGCGTGGATGATGGAAGATTGGTTAAAAGCACTGGACCAAAAAATGCATTCTCAGAACTTCAGAAGTTGTTACTACTGGACAATGCCGCTGTTCATCCCAACATAAAACTTTCAAATGTAAGATTACAGTTCCTGCCAGCCAACTCAACATCTCTACTATAGCCCATGGATGCTGGTATCATCCAGTCAAAGAAGTTCCGCTACCGGAAACATCAACTACAACATGTGTCAATACACATTGAGAAACACCCATCTTAAATGGGGCCTGAAATCCAGAGAGACATCAGTATCTTAGATGCCATATACATGTACTGGATTTCTGCAGTATGAAAGGATGTTAAGGTAAGTGTGATCGCCAAGTTTTGCAAAGTGTGGTTTTCTTTTAATACTAAAACACAATTCAATGAAGTTTTTACAGTATGCATTTACAATGTACTTGCTCAACTAACAAATTTCATCAAGCTGGATAAATTTGACTTTGAACGAGCACTTGGCAAATGGAAAACTGAAAAAGTTTAGAATTTTCTTCTTTCCATCTGATGACATTTGTTGCTACTCCTGGGGAATGTACTTAGCATATTTTGGAAACATGATGATAGTATCTTCCTAGGAATACACACAGAATATAAATGCAACTTTAAGAAATGCGATTACTGTTTAACAGTTGTTTATCTGTTGAAATGTTCACATTTGTCTTCAGAAAAAAATCTTGTTATGCATGTTTTCTCTTGATTACAGTACAGTGTTGTCTTCAGAGAATGTTTCAGGAATGTTCACATTTATCTTTAAATTTGCTGTTCTGCATATTTGAAACAAAACTTATGAATACAATGTATGAAGTGTTATTATTATATTTATATTATTGAATTTGCAGAGTATATAGTTTGTTTTTCATGCTATTAAAATTTTGCAAATACTTCTTGTCGTCTTGTTATCCTTAAGAGTAATACAGACCACCAGCTGTTTCCAAACCCAAGTACTTTCTAATGCCATGAAAAGGAGAAATAACTGTGTAGGTAGCAGACAACAGCCTTTGGGAAAAAAGTTCAGAATCAACTACTGACTAACCGACTAATTGATTGATTGATTAATACACTGTTTGACACTGATTGATTGACTTCTCCCAGTTGCGGTCCTACTTCTCCCAAATTTATGAAGAGGGAGAAGTCACTTCTCCCAAAAATTTTGGCCTAGGATGATCCCAGAAATTGAAGCCTTGTCTTCTTTGTTCAGAAATCGTGAAGGTTGATCTAGTGTGAAATCTTCAAAATGGAAATTCATCTACCAATGAAACTTACTTTCTGCACTTCTGGGCTAAAACTCCAAAATTCAAAAGGTTCGAAATATTGCAACTTTTATGGTTTTCACTGTGTCAGAATGTTTTGTATTAATGACATCGATCATGAACAGGTTTGAACATGGGTCAATTCAGGTTAAAAACTAGGTCACCAGGTCAAATCACAGGAAAGCCTTAGATGTTGCAATCTTTACTCAGGTGAAGGAAAAAGGGCTATCTTGACCCTCTTGTTTTAAGTTAGAACCCCTTCTGGAAATATTCTTATGCATGTTTTTACCAACCAGGGTATCCCAGCCACTATGGTCTCAAACAATAGCTTGGACCCTTACCTACGCAACTATGTATCATATAGATATGCGCTAGTCCTAGGGGCAAGTACCGGGTCGAAAATTTAACAGTCAATATCTAAAAATTGCCATTTATCTCGAAAGTTATCATACCGTGCCTCCATATATGGGCTCCTGTGACCTTGAATGGTGTCATACTGACTTGTTTCCGATAGATAATGCATGTATCTACTACTGATGGCAGTTTAATGAATATATCTGGACAAATTGTCTTGGGAAAAAGATAAATCATTGAAATATTTCATTTTTAGGCTATTTTTAAGAAATTTCATAAGGTCAAGATCACTTCCGGCGTGGCTGTTTTTTCCCTGATACTCGCTTTATTTGAAAGCCTAAGTATAATACCGTGTCATTAATGCGTAATATCATATACATGCAGTCTTACTAATATGGATTTAAATTGACTGTACATAAACGTCTTTAATAGTAACCAGAACTTGGGTCACCATTTTGCTCTTTTTCACCATTTCCCCCCCCCCCCACCACATTAAAACCTTTATAGCTTTAGTTTCCAGTGAGGTATCTTGTGTTTGGATGAATCATGGAATAGACTAAACATGAATTTCTGCAAAAATAAACGAGATCAGAGAAAAAAAATCTTAAAATTTTCCTTAAGGCGTCCTGTAATTATTAATGAGACGTTGTTAATAAATATTATTATATAATTTATATGGGGTATAAATAAATAAATAAATAAATAAATAGACAACTTGTAAAAATTTCCATTATAAAACCGTCTTGTGCAAATAATTTTGTATCGCTTTGAAACTTTGTTTGCGACATTAAAATAGCACTAACAGGTACGGGGCAAAATGTATACCCTGAGACCCCAGAGAAAAGGTCTTAGGTAGGGATATGCCCCGTAAGTTACTATACATCTCTCACTATATTTATATATAACTGCAGATCGTTTTGACAATATATATATATATACTGTCAAATTGTCAGAAAGATCTACTTACTGAACAATATTTTCCTACCATATTAATTTTTAAACACATACATGTCAGTAGAATGTGTTCTATTTCGACAAAATTTAAAACAAGAGCCTTTTTGCTCTCCTGAGTAAAGACTGCGACTGATTTGACCTGATGACCTATTTTTTGAAACTAGATGACCCATGTTCAACCTTGTCCAATATGTCATTAAGACGAGATTTGGTAAATATACGATCAAAACTATGACCACTAGGATGTTAAAAAGGCTTTCCAGGGATTTGGCCCGGTGCCCCTGTTTTTGACCTAAGATGACCCATGTTAAAAAGATTTCAAGATATTTCTAAGACAAACATTCTGACGAGGCTTGGTGAGTATCCAATCAAAACAATGGCATCTAGAGTGTTAACAATGTTTTCCAGTGATTTGACCTGGTGACATGGTTTTTGACCCCCAAATAGCCCTTTTTCAATTCGTCCGAGATATGATCAAGAGTAAGCCACTGACCAATTTTCAAGACCCTGTGATGAAAAATGTGGCCTCAAGAGTATTCACAAGGTTTTTCTTTCATTTGACCCAGTGACCTAGTAAATGATCCCACATAACCATTTTTCGAGCTCGTCCGAGATATCATCAAGACAAAGTCACTGAGAAATTTTCGTAACCCTTTGACAAAAAAATGTGACCTCTAGAGTGTTCACAATGTGAATGCCGACGCCGTACGACGCTCGAATCACGACGGACGCGTGACACAGACCCATCAGCATAGATCAATCTGAGTCAATCTCTATCCAGAGTTGTCCGTTATCTCTCCCATACATCTCTGTCAACGTCTCAGCGTTGTACAAGATTCTCGTTAAACAAGAAATAAAGCCACAAATGGTATAAAATTTACAACTAAGTGAAGCAATTTCTTTTGCACAGTACATTCGAGACAAAAGATGTTATAATTTACCAGAAAATCAGAGAAAATATTTTATTTATCTAGCGTACTATTTCTCGACGGAGATTATTTGTTTACTTTTGGTAATTAGGTTAGAGATTAGATTAGATTTATTCCATTATAAAATGTTCAGATAAACATGGCGAGTACATTAAAATATACAAACAATGAAAAACAGTTATGAGTTAAAGAAGCCATGTCAGTCAACATTATATAGTAAGGATAACACAAAAAATGTTAAATCAATACCCTTATTTCCATTGTGATCCTTAGATATATGGTGCTAACAGACATAGGAGGACAAATGTAAATAATAATCAATTTTTATATAATAATAAATAATATCGCAGAAACTTATAAATAAATTAGCACCACATGTTAAGATACAATTTCACTTATGTACTTATCAGAGAGCAGTATGCATTATGAGATATAAAAGGATGAAACTAAAAGTTTTATTGTGGAACAATATAACGCCAATATAACACCTGAGTTAATGACTTAGTAGAAACTTGAAACAAATTGTCATGCAAAATAAAACAAAAAATGACTTGGTGTACTTACTAAACTGAAATAGTCTATAAAATAGGTTACAAAGTTAGGGTGCTGGTAACTTCGGTAAATAACAAGTTCGGTAAATTGATTTTATATGTAGTGATTGTCTTGGATGTTTCGGTAAAAAGGTGTAAAGAGGTGCTAATCACACCTTATCGTTAAATAATCACTCTGAACAATCGAAGAGTTTAAAATTTAACCCGGAGCTAGTGGAAGGTTGTTCTGTGTTAATTTTCTTATTCTTCTTTTCCAAATATTTCCGCTTTGATTTTATGCGATCGATCATCCGAGCCTCCTAAAGTTTATCCAATGGCATCTTGTCTTGAGGTACGTATGTTGTCTTCTTTCTGTCTCTTTCATGTCTCTTACACCCTTCATTGTTCGTTTCTCTTTGCTTTATTATCCAACTTTTTTGCAGTTCAGCATTTGATAAGCAATAAATATTCAAAAATTCTTCTGTAACGTTTTATTTTCTCTTTTTTTGTAAATAAACGTGCACTGTTCTTTTTTTTTCAGCTAATAGGCGAATAATCAACAATACCTCAGCATGAAATTTCACTTTAGAACATAACCGGACCATTGATCTCTAAATGCCATGATATTATTATGAACATAATATTTTCATTGGTATAACCTGGCCATTTATCAAGGAATCACCACCAGAGTGTTTACAATGTATTTTTTACTTAATATTGTACTTCAACATGTCACGTTGGGGTATCAATGCAATCATTATTTTATTCTTCACGCAGCAACATTACCAAGTAAGACATTTTTACCTTTCACACTTTTTCGGTAAAATCGTATTTTTTCACAGGGTTTCATTGCATGACAGTTCAGATGACATCAGTAGCTTTCTGTCTATCCGTGAGATACATTTGGTCGTGGATATTTCTTCCAAAATGTTTAGTGTGCGATGATAGATAAATTTTAAAACAAAATACAGTACCGAATGTATATCAATTCTTCTTTAGTGACTGACGATACGATTTACTTACTTTTAACTGAACTTTATACGGAACTACTTGTTACGCGTAGGGCCTATGTGCTCGTTCTAGTTTCTAATAAGGTCATCTGTTGTAATTACATTTACTGTGATGGCCGGAAAATCATCAAATTCTGCCTCAAGACATGGCAAAATTGACCTAATCGGCATGTTAGGGTCTCAACAGTTTCATAAATATGAGTTTAATGTACTGTTAATCCGCTTTAGAAAAGTCACTATAACCTTCAGATTCAATCTGAATTATTTTTAGCAATGGGTAATCATTATCTAGGGAAATGTTCATTATAAAACATGAGGGACAGTTTTTTCGTAATTGTGTCAAATTTTGGATAATCCCTGTGGATAGAGATTAGATCTGAGCTCTTCGTGCTCAGATCAGCTAAAATAGTTTCAATTGATTTTTTTCAATTGATTTTAACATGCTCTCATTTATTTTATTAATTTCAATATGGAACCAGAGAATCAATCTTTTCATAGGCAAGTACCAATTCTCTGCTGAGAAGCAGAATTTGTGCGTACTGTGCGGCTTCCGATTCATTACGATATCGTTCTTTTCCGGAAGTTATTTTCGTTGTACTTAGGGCATTTACCAGCATACCGCAGAAATCAGCGAACGCAATTTTGATTTGGTAAACATGTAAGAATACAGCATTGTTTGTTGATAAGTTTGTACTCTTTAATAATGACCAAAAGAAACGTTATTAATTTGAAGGTTGAGAAAACAATTGAAATGTTCAATTACACTGGTACCCGTTGACAATGGTGCACTGCAACATAGAACGGGACCAGCTTAATGTTCAATAACACGCGGAGCGCCACCACAAAAGAAGGGCAGTAATCCTTAACTTACACTGGTACCTGTTTACTCAAAATGACTGTAGAGTGCATGGCAACCTGGAACGGAGACCAGTTATATCGTCATGAGTTTTCGCGACAGCTTTGGATATTTTGCTGCTTCCTAACGCTGAAAATTGATTAAGAATCGAGGTATTGTGTATATACAAGATAATGATTATGTTTCACTTTTTTATTTGATGTTCTAGAAGAGGATTCTGTGGAATCTTACCTCCGCATTGCCATTAGATCTTTGGGAAAATGGCCAGATTATCAGAGCATGATACTGATAGGTCTAATTTTAGTTCTTGGGTGTCATTGGGGGTTAAAACGTGTTCATTCAAATGTAATAAAGCAATAACCTCCCCACAGTTTGAGAGATACCCTGTCAGCATTCAAAGCTAAACTGTCAATCTACCCTGTATAGACTCACTCCGTTTTATCCTTTCAATGTACATATTCTCTCTCTTCATCTTACTCATGACGTCATGTCTTGTATAACCTGGCAATGATCATTACTACTTTTACTAGGTTTAGTCAGCTCGTACTTGAAGAAAAATGAGAACAATTTGTCCGAATTTTGATGTAGCAGGGGTTGTTTGTAGGTGTCTTCCCCTCAGGAAAAATCTTTGAAATCGTGGCTCGTGCAGTTTTTCCCTAAAATTCACTTTACATCAAGTTTTTCTTCCTCTTTTTCCCAAAAATACTGTAGTGTTATTTTCCCCTGAATTTAAGAAAAAAGGCCCCTTCCCTTATTGGTGAAAAAGCATGTCAGTCATAATTCATGTAATTTAATACAAATGTATATTTTAAGACATTTTTGCCTGAGGGTCATTCATCATTGAAAAGTTTGTGGTTAAATTTTCTGCCTGGTTTAGTCAGGATTTTTATGTTTTCACTGGTTACCTGTAATATGTATTCACATTCTGAATCTTTTAAATTCACAAATATTAAATTATAGATTATTTTCATATATAATACTATGTATGTCATAATGTTTACTTTAATATTTCTGTTGTCATTGGGAAAGACCTGCTATGGTGATTATAAAACAATGTATGTTCAAATGTTGGAAAACAATTGTTTATACTATTCCAATTGGACAGGATGCATATCAATTTGATTAAATGAACGTTTTGTCTGATATATGCATGTATGATTAGGTATGCATGTTCACAGTCCTCAATGTGAAACTCACATACCTTAGTCACCTAAAACTTTATGTGTACCTCACTGACTTACACATTTATATTTAATCAAATTATTGTTAAAATGAACATTTTGATACTTGGTTACTTGTTGGTCTAACAATTAATCTGCCTTTGTTCCTTTCTTGTGTAGATTTATTTTTTTTTGATGAGCTTCTGCTTAATTTCGACTCTGTAGTGTTATTGCTTATTTTGTCAAACTTGTGTAAATGATTTTTTATTGGTTTTAGCCAAACAATTAGTAACCAAGTAAAACTGCATGAGATTTTGTTGTGCTGCTTTAGTATTAACATGTGTGCTACTTACTATCAGATATACTCAAGGAAAATTAAGTTTACCTGCATGATATATATTTTTTTTGTCAACATTTTTATTGAGTCACAGTGATGAATGATTTTTTTTTTAATATGCTATTTCTTTTACAATTTATGATATAAATTGTCACTAAATAAAGTTACGTAGCATCAAGGGTTTGTCACATAGAGATTTTTCTATATACATATTACTATCATAATTAGTGCTCATCTTAACTCGGTTTTATTTCCATCAGCACTATTTTTGTGATTTAATATTTTGTGCGTTAAGCTTTGATATGATTTTGTTCTTAGCTTCATAGGTAACCTGTCACAGGTCTCTCTCTCTCTCTTTTGGGGACTGGGGCCGGGGCCCTGGGAGGGGGAATTTATCATCATTTTCAGTTCAAGGGGGAATTTCAAAAGCCTAATTAATATAATAGGTGGGGGAGTTTTTACCAAAAATGTGGGAAAAAGTATATTCCAGAGGTGGGAGAATGGAGCCCCAAATTCGGGAGTTCGAGAGCTCTATGTCATTAACATAGACACTTGAAATTTTGGAACCCGGAAATGTTTATTGTTTTGAAATCTGTTATAATAATGCCAGATTTTTGTTTGTGTGGTAAAAATCTGTTGTGGTGGAAGTAATCATACTTTTTTCTTCATTTTGACCATATTTAATTTTCTGACTTTCTAATAAGTACATTTATTGTATATTCTAGGCTTCAAATCTTATTTTAAGCAGGATTACAGGTGTGTTCAAATATTTTTTATGTACATATGTTAAAACTTCATTTGACAGCTTATTTCTGCCATAATACCTTTACTTACAGAGTATGCGCACTATCTTGAGACTGTATTAGTATTTATGTAGAACATTATTTTCAGATTTTTGAAGCAAATTAATGAAAATGTCGTCAGATGATGTATTATGTTGTTGTGAGTATCTTAACAATAAAGGGGAGAGAAGTCACATGTTGGCTTGTTGCTGCGACTGTGAGGCTTTTGATCAGATGGCTGACAGGTATAACTTTGTGTTTGACAATAATGCATGTCAGTTATATCTACATCGCCTTTAAAGTACACATGGGGAGTGGACTACATTGTCACAAAATATGACCGCATTCTATGTATGTCAATTAAATTAATGGCAATAATATTTTGTGTCCATTCCTGTTCATTGTAAGTACTTATGGGTTGAATTTTAGTGTTTAAGTCATTCTGATTACGTTTTTGTAAAGTGCAGAAAAGAATAACGTAAGAAAGCCCTTGAAATCATGCTCCTGTTCGTGATCAATATTCTTCTGTATAAAATGCACATGGAATAGGATCAAGGTCACTGTTGCTCTAAAAAATTTTGTTTCTAGTCTATGTCAAAATGATGACACAGGAAGAACATGCATTCAACAAGATGTGACCAAGGCCAGAAAAAAGTAGTGATGTTTAAGGTTACTGGACCAACCCTACTGTTTTAGCACTGACTCTAAAGTACAAACACCTTTGGGGAAGAATTGTAATTCCAAAGTACAAAAGGAATGTCAGAAAAAAAATAGAAAAGAAAAATAATGCCATCTACCGTATTTTCTTTGGTCGAGTAACCCTAAACATGACTATTTTTTTCTAGCCTAATAAATCTTTATTAGAATGGATGTTGCATGCATTTTGTTTTTTTTGTGTATTACATGTATATATTCCTACTTCCCTGTAGAACTTCAGTTGAATGTTACACCCACATTAATGCTTACCTGACACCTGCTTGAATGTTGTTTGTACCAATCTATATTAGTTGCTTTTTTTAACGCAGTTATTTGTGAGGCATAGCCTGTCATGACGAAATCTTACACGCTGCTAAGTTCATGTTTTGGGGAAAGTTTACCTCTTTGTTAGATATAGTCCCCCCCTTTTCAGCCCAGGATGCCTCAAGCTGCTTGTTAAAATATGAATAAAGTCCTGGTTAATTATGCAATATGACATTGCTACGTAATCATTGATGATAATGTACTTGCATACTGCTTATTGCACATTTATTTTTTTGACACAATTTAACTATTATTTAATAACTTTGTCATGAAATCGACTGTCCAATTAGCAAGTGTGTGGAGCAGTTTGTTATTTCACAAGAAGAGGAATATTTAATACAGGGATTTTAATAATATCCATTTAGGGACTAAGTCATTTACCGAACACTTGTGTATCATATCCCAAGGTGAAATAATAATAAAATAATTCACTACTTACCTAATATAAACAAAAACTAAAACACAAGGCATTTTATCAACAGGTCATCAGTTCATACCTAACAAGGCAATTTTATGCTAGAAAATAAATCCTGACAAAACAACAGGGTAGGTATGTCAAAACCTTTTATGCTTAGGAAGTAGGATTTGTCCACAAATGTTGAGGTACTTTGGATTTTGCTGTTAGAAACTTTAGGGCCAGCACCAAAAAATAGGATTGTTCGGACAACCTTAAACATGACTCTTTTCTGGCGTGACTGAAGATATTGCAACTAGTAATTTGTCTTCACTAGCAAGGGGTTACAATCAACTTTACTCCTTTTTGTAACCTTTGATGTTTGTATTCTGCCTGTAATACAAGGTGGCTTCAGTGGTCAAGTGGTTATGGTCTCTGACTAGTAACCTCTAGCTCCTCACTGTTGTGAGTTTGAATCCTACCTGAGGCCAAACTTCTCGTGTGAGGAAACTGTCAGGAAAGTTGGTGGTTCTACTTGGCTATTGGTGCAAAGTTAAACCCTAGAAAAAAACTCACCCTATGGCTTATGATACAAATGCCATGTTGGAAAGTAGACAGAATGAGGATGAACTGATTAGTGCAGATTAACCTGTCTACCTCTCATAACTGAAATATTGTTGAAATGGGATTAAACCATGTACAATAAGGTATAATGTTATCACATTAGTTGTTCTGACATGACATTATGTATATGGATTACGAAAGCTGTTGCAAACTACCATTAGATTAATTAATATTAATCAATATTAATCATTCATATTGAAGAGCTACAGTAGTGGTTAATGTGTTTATACATGTAAACCTTAGTTCTGCAGCTATACAGAGATTTTATGAATATCTGAGCAAGTCGCTAAGTATATGTTTTTGTTTATTTTCTGTTAATTCTGTAATTGTTTGCTGTAGGCAAATTTGTGTTTGATCACATCTGTGTTTACATGTTCTTACAATTGATAATTCTGTATTTAGTGGAAATTGATCAGTAAATCCAATATAAAACAATTTTCTATTCCATAAAAAATGATGCATTTTGACATATTTGTAATAATTAAAATTCAATCATTGTATGTCTTATTGTTTATGTTTTTATGTGACTTATTGTCACTCTGATTTAACGCCGTTTTTCAACAATTTTTCAGTTATTTCTATGTCGTAATAATGTTCATTGAGCTTACTTCGGTTTGACTTCATGCATTACTTGCTGATAAATTCTTAAATTTGTTCTCAGTATAATTTAATTCAAAAAAATTTGTATCACTAACTTTGAAGTACATCAAGAATTTAGCGTATAATTACGCTTAGGGACAATTTCAGAATCTGCAATAAAATTGGTTGCAATAAAAAGATTTTCATTCATCCTGGAAAAAGATTTGAATATTTCTTCCACTGCCTTATACAGTGTTTTCCTTCCACAAGGGGAGACATCTTGGTCTATTTTCTTCTTATTGTTGTTACAATCCTTATGTATCTTATAAACTATTTCCACATCATTCAAACTTTGTTCAAGGCATAATTTTTGGACTCTTTGTTCTTTGTATTTTTGAATATAAGTATCTAACTTTACCCCTTAAGGACAGGCACACCCTCAGAATTTTAATCTTGACCTTATTCTTGACTGAAAATACATTTGTTGTATTTTCTAGGAAAATGATTACATGGGACACATGTGGTATTGCTAAAGAAGTTATTCCCACTTGCTTAAATTTTCTCATATTTTTGTTTTTATTTCAGAGTGTTCAAATGTGAAAAAATTCCACCATCAGTTTTAAAGTCTTTCACTGAAACATTCACTGATAGATGTCGCATTCCTGGAATATTTGGAGGTGGAGCCATGCGTGTTAACTTAGAAATTGCCACGCCCATCATAGTAATACCACTCAGTCTGGTCGTGTGTGCAATTGGGCCAATCACGACTCTTATTGTACTCAGCCTTCTTCCATATTTCTGCTTTTTCTTCTATTACTTATGGAAGAAAAAGACAAACAAAGCTCGGACCAAATTCTTCTTTGTTTGGGGATTAACATCAGTCATATTCATGTACTTCCTGTTTGAAATAATCATATGTGTGAGTACAAATATATCGATCTTTGACAATGTCTTATTGAGCACAGCGGTTATATTAATGTGTATTGCGTTATTCTATGCCAAGAAGGACCCTGGTATAATCCCCGAGGATAAACTGAAGCAGTACCTCCATGACTCGTTCTCGTCTTTCGGACTTTCTTACAGTAATTCATCAAAAGAAGATATCGATGGCTTTGAAATTGTTGAGCTAACAGATATACCTTCCAAAAGTTCAGGTCAAAATGAAGGTAATTTAGTCTAGTATTTTGATATCTGAAACTCTGGCTCATCCTCCTAACAAGTATATAATATATTTCCTACTTTTTGTCCCTGGCCTAAATAAAATATAATAATGTTCACAGTTACCCAACTTTTATTCTTTGGTGCCTAACTTGAAGTTTCTAGTGGCATAATCCAATGTACAAAAAAATTGAGGGAGGAATCCTATCTCATTATCTTATTTTTTTTTTTTAGGAAAAAATTGAACAGAATTGAGTATTGATGTATCATATTTTAGATTTTATGGGATTGTCGCCAAATATGTAGTGTATCCATGTTGTATAGATATGTATGCCTCTGACACAATTCTTGTTGATTTATTGAACATGTAAATGAGAGTTTAAAATGCCATGAATCAATTATTGGCATTGAAGTCAAGACTATCTCTGCAGAATCCATGTATTACAATTCATCGGGAAATAGATAAGTGCAGTCCTCTATGCTTTGTTCTTTGTTCTTTCCAGATGCTCAACTAAAGTAGTATTCAGGTTTTCTTTTGTACAGATTTGACTTATCTTACATCTGTACCTTGAATTCCAAAGTTTAAAGAAGTACCTCATCAACTAAGGCTTATCTATGAGATGATGCCCTGACCCCAAGGCTATAAATCTGGAGAACAGTCCCCGAGCTCAAATCTCAATTCCATTTTTTAAAAGTATTTTGGTTGAAAAGTCGCTGCAGTTTGAAGTTTAGATACAAATTCAAATCAATATTACCAATTGAAATCCTAATTGTTTTACCACAGTTAACTTAAAAATATTGAAAGACAAAGTATGAGATTTGTGCTTGGAGACCAATCTCAAGTTTTATAATCTTGGCCCCATTCCCATTTGAAAATAACCTTCTATTTTCCCAATTTCAAAGACAAATCCCAAACAGACACAACAAAATACTGCTACTGTTGCACCTGCTGTATAATCTTAAATAATCTAAAATTGTAAATTAGTCTTGAATTTATTCATACCCATTTTACAAGAATTAGTTATGCCTACAAGCAATTATTATGTTGTTCTCATAGTGGTACCATTTGTAATTGATTATAATTTTGTTTGACACTTGTAATGAGTTTTTTTTGTTTTATATATACAGGTGTTAGGAACTCTCCTCTGTATCCATTATAAGCCATGTTACATGTATTACAGATATGGGTTATGCTGGGGACCAATCATTCTCACCAAACTACAGAGATAATAGAGAGAATTGGTGTAGCACATGTTGTGTAGAGAAGCCACCAAGATCTGGACATTGTAATGTATGTAATGTGTGTATACAGAATAGGGACCATCATTGTGTTTGGTAGGTTTGTTTTTCACAGTTTTTTTTTCAAACCTGTTAAGCTCTTTCCTGACTAATGTACTTGACATAAAATATTTTTCGTAATATTTTTGCTTTTATGCTTTTTTCAACAGTATTCTGTTATACACTGGCAAGCATGTAGTGTCAACTAGATTTCTACAGTCTGCACCAGTGTTAACCTTGTCTTCCATCAGTGACTGCCAGCTTTTTTCAGTGAGTAAGCACTGTAGGGTAATTGGTCAACCTGATCATTACATGGATATGGGCTGCATATATTTTTTATGAACTTAAATTAACCAGAAGCTGAACTCCTCGAACAAAGCTTCACACCAGTTGGGTTAATTCATCCATAATTGATGATAGTTTTAAAGCTTGTAATAGGTTTACTGGTCTTTTCCTGGTTTCAATTTTTCTAACAAAATTAGGATAACCATTCTTTCAGGTAAGTTAAGTATGTCTCTACCACATCATCATCATTCAAAATAAAAAGATCTAATAATAATAACTTGGGAGACTATCTGTATTACTATTTTAATTTCACAGGAAGTGAAATGTTTGAATTAAGACGAATCTCAAGATCAGGTATTTCATGAAACAGAAGCCAAGAAGTAGATATTTACACTGAATTAGTTTTTCAAATTGTAGAAGATTATAAATGATGATTAAAGTTGATGTATTTCAGGATTGATAGTTGTGTAGGTGCCCAAAATCACAGATCATTTATTGTTGCTATGGTGATATTTGTCTTCGCTGGTTACTATGGTAGTTACCTGACATTGACAGCTGTATGTGATCCTGTTTGGCCACATGATATGATGTGTTCTTACTATGTGGCTTACAGGGAGTTCAGGTCAGTTTGTTATTGCTTTGTCTGTCTATCCATCTACTTTTTATCACTCAATTATTTTACTTTTCTGTACACCATTAATTCAATTCAATTAGGCACATAATGATTTTTCAAAGATGACTCACAGCCTGGTAACAAGGTTTAGGTTAAGATAATCAAATGTTAGGACCATTCTTTCTTTTGTCTTGGAATCCATCGTAAAGTAATGTCCAGTGTTTGTGAATGGAATATTTTTATAGTATTACACAGGATTGCACTTTTGTATTCTTATGAAATAACAGGCTGTTAACCCTTCTGCACCCAATTGTATAAACATTTGTTAAATTTATCCAATCGGTTAAATTTGATGTTAAGTTAAATTTTGGGTTAAGTTTGGTTTAGTGATTGTATAAAACTTTGGTTAAATCTAACCGAGTACAACTTCACATAAAAATAAACCCAAATGTCTGATATTAGCAAATAAGTCTTAAGTCTGTTTGTCTGATTTGTCAAGATCATGTAGCATTTGGTACAACAAAGGCAGCCATTTTGTTAACTTCTTAACAAAACCTAAAAGTCAACCCAGTTGTTAAATTTAACCAATTTTTATACAACTGAGTGCTGACAGACTATTCTCCAATTTGGTATTCTTTTCTCCTCCATTGACAGTACTTTCAGTACTTTGATTAGATATTGTGTTAACCTTGAATTCTGTTTTTTATTTCAGATGGGGGTTATGCTACGCCAGTGCTTGGTATGTGATCTTAGTCTCCACATTGATGGTATGTGGACTTCTACATCAAATTCTCCTCATCTCACAAAATATGACGTCTCAAGAGCATCATATTGCTGTCAAATATGGGGACATTTATTGTGTTATTTATAATCCCAATAATCTTCTCAATCATGGCTTCGTACAGAACTGGGCAGACTTTTTTCTGAAACGCAGATCTGTTGGCAATTATGAAACTGTTTAAAATGATTATGATATATTATATAAATGTACAATTGTGTATGTGTTGACAAAGTTGAAACATATATGTAAACTGATTACTGGTTTTCAGGCTTTGATCAATGTTGTTTAATTCATTTGAAAATTGCTGTTTGTGGTTGATGTGAATTTTTTGAATTAGAAAACTTGATTGCTAGTGTTGTCCTATCCAGATGAACAGCCAAATGTGGCAAAGACCATATAGCTGTATAATGGCCAGTATAATAATTTATTTTACGAGTTAAACATTTGATGTTTATTTGTACATGGAAGAAGATAAGTTTTTTGACTCTTGCAAAGGAGACCCTTCTTGTACAATTTATGTAGTTACGACTTTTATCTACAAATGAACAACTTTGCTCTGAATACAATGTTGTCAGGTTAGATCTGAGTTTGGATCAGTTCACTTTTTTAGACGTATGGTTGTGAAACTAGTACAGATATTTTCTTGTCCTCAGTGGAAGACTTAAATTTATCTCCACTCTTGTCTGTGATTAAATATGTCCGCATCAGTATCTATATCCTTATGATGACTTATATACCATTCGGAACATGCTTATAAATGTTAACTGTTACATATATCATAATTTGTCATGTGTACATGTGAGGTCAAGGTTATATGTGTTATAGTACAAGTCTATTGCACAATTGCAGTTTTTGTATTTATGTTTAAATGTGGACACATTTGATGGGAAATATTTTATATTGTACAGTGGTGCTCCAACTTTTCATAAGTATTGGTGATAGCAGAATTTGAACCAGTGAGATTACTGCAACAATACCTTGTTTTTCAGATACATAATACTTCTTTGTAGGAGACCATTATGTTCAAATACTCATTACAGTGTAACTCCTGATACTTAACACCCATAGGACCATGAGAAAAGTTCGGTTTTCTGAAATTCCAGGTTTTAGGATATTTTCAGTTTGTGAACAAATACTGGTTATTCTTACTAGTGTGTTTTTACATAACTTGAACATCTGTTGCTTAAATTCAGAAAATTATAATAATTTCGTGCCCTAATTATGTTACTCTGAAGTTACACCGTACTTAATTCATGAGTTGCTGTATATTTTGGGTTGTACCTTGTACCTTTCTTTTATCAAAACTGAAATAAGATCAATAATTAATACAATTCCTGTAAACCAAATTTAAAATATTTTGCTTGATGTTTAGATTTGATGTGGTTTAAATTTTTCATCAGTAATATGCAGGGTTTTCCCTAAGATTTTTCACCCGAGGGTCCCCGGGACTCCCATTTCCAACATTTTAGGGGTCCCTTTGGATTTTTGGGGGTCTCACACAGAAAATGCCAAGGGCAAATTCCGAGTTGGAAGGGGTCTGAGGATGCGATGGTCACTCACCATGCGAGTCCCTCGGCTGAATATCGCATCAGGGACGCAACAAACCTGCGTCAGGGTAATCCCAGAATATGGTAAATAGCATTGATTTTTTTTGGAAGTATTTGCGTTAAATCTCTGTAGCTTAATTTGATAAAAACATTAATTATACCATTCTTAGATGTGATTTGTTTTGTGTTATTGATCTTGGGAGGTTTGTAAGAAATTCTTTATGTTCATTTATTTTACTTCCAGTACTATTAATTCAGTTTCAGTTGTTGAAAAATGTTCCTATGTACAGTCAAACCTGTGTTTGCAGCCACCTCCGAATAAAGACTACCCATAAATAAAGGTCATTCTTTGAATAAACATGACTGATTATTTAGAACAAACTGACCTCCAAATAAAGACCATCTATGAGTAAAGACCACATTTTGTTTTTCCCAAGGGTGGCCATTGTTCACAGGTCTGACTGTAGCTTATAAACTTAATCATTGAAGCTGTGACTACTTGCGTTTTTCGTCAGGAATATTAAACAAACGAAAATTACAGGACGGCCTTAGGCTATGTTTATTCAATAGTTTGACTGCATACTCATATGCTGTTAGAAATTGTTGTTGCTTTTTACTCAAAAACTGCCTGTGTTATTTGCCTTAATCCTTTGTTTATATACAATGAGAGTATTGTATTATTACCTGCCATATGTTGCCAATTAAATACTGTGTGCTGTTTTTTGTTTTTATTTTGCTGTAATTTTTGCTATTATTTTTATCATAATTTTTGTTATTTTAATTGTTTGGATGTATTTTATAGTTTATTTAATATATATTGTTCATATTTATTGAATAACGGTATATATTGCCTAAAATATCAATATTCTCAATTCTCAGACTGTGTGGTATCCCAGCATGAAGCTGAAGGATTATTCTGTGCATGTATATCCAACCTAGGGACCAAGTCCTGAAGTTATAACGCTTGAGAACTACCTCGATGCTGATATCTCTATTACATTCTCAAAGTTTTTCAGCTGAAGAAATATCATATTTAGATCTGTTTTGCTGATAAAAAGAAGATGTACGATTGTTATCGTCACTGTTTGATCATAATTAAGATGGAATCTTTAATTAACAATGTGTGAGATTTTAGCAAGGAGACCAATTTTGTGTTTTATAACCTCAGACGCAAGTCTTCCCCATTCCTGACTGTACAACTTTGTTTTGATACATGTATTGAATGTGTATTATTTTTTGTACAATATTGAATTATTGAAAATGACTGTGTAGAGAATTTTTGTAGTGGCTTGATGTGGGTATAAGGCTTTTTTGGCAATAGATCTAAGATTTATGATCTCATTATATGCACATAATTTGGCAAAACGCTTTGAAATTAAGCTTCCAGGTATTGTTAGTCGTGAGAAAAGAATGATAAAACTTGTAAAAAGATATACTTTGTATTCTTTCTGTTGACGATCAGTTTTTTGTCTTTCCATTGTCAGTTTTTCTATGTTATATCAATGTAAGTATATTACATTTTGGAATTGTTCAATATTTCTTGGAGAATAGATAAACTTTGCTTCAGCTAGCTTATAGGTGGTCTGTGGTTCTATGAAGGTGTACACCTGGGGACTTTCTCCACCATTAAAGCTGGAAAGTCTCCAGGTGACCTTGGCAGATAATACAACATTAAACCCCACTGAAAAAAGATAAAGCTTGCAATATTAATTTGTAGGGTGTCTGTAAAACTGAGAACTTTTTGTTGTGTATAGCATTTCACAGTGACCAATTTATCCTACTTTGACTACAGATTAGAGGCTGTGGTTAGTGTGCTGGACTTGTTACCCGGAGATCCGGGATCGAATCCCGGTCGCGGCAGGTCATACCCTTCTATGAAAATTTTACAAAAATGTTGATTTTCCACCATATGCTGAGAAGTTGCCGGCTCATTGTGGAAGGGTAAGTTAGTACTGGTTAGTATACAGTCCAGGGAAACTGGTAAGGTGAACCGGTCACCATATATAACTGAAAATTGTTGAAAAACGGCTTTAAACCTCAGTGACAATAAGTCGCATAAAAACAGACAAAACAGATTAGAGTTTGATTTATATTTTTGAAACTGACCAGGGTAGAGGCTGCATAACTATTTTATATTTTTCTGTTATATTTCTATGATATAATATTTTATATAGTAATTATAATACTTATTATTTTAACATCTTAAAAACCATGTAAAAATTGAGAATAATTGATCAAGTTTGATTTTAAGCTTGATAAGATTAAATAAATTTGCCTTTAGTGCATTTTAAACTGAAGTATTACTTAGATATATCTATTCTTTCTTTACTGTAAAAAATTTATTGTGTCCTTGATAGAATATATATACATGTATATACTGTCTACTCTATAAAGTATATTATCTGTACCTTATTGTCCCAGTCTTGGCATAGCTATTATAAAGGTGTATTAAACAGGATTGTTAATTAGAATAATTAGTAGAGAAACAAGTCATGTTTAAATTATTGTTTTTAAAACACTTGACTTCATGAGATCATAGTAAAATTGAACTGATTGCTTTATTTCTGTGATAGGTGTCTGTAAGTAATCAACAATGTCTCAATTATTTGTATATGGAACGGTTTTCTTTGTGTCTTTATCGAAAACGAACCCACTTGATGGGAAGTATTTTGGGGGACTGAAAAAATCTTATTTTACGTTCTGGTCTGTGTGATACAATATAATTATATATTATTTTGTTGCTGTTTTTTGCTAGTGGATGGATCATGAGATAATAAAATATTGTTTTATCGTGTTGTTAGAAATGTTTTGTGTTGGAATAATTAATTCATACAACTGATTTCCCCGATATTTAAAACAGTGGGATCCCATGGACTAACACCATATTTAGGGGAATGGGGGCACCAAAATGCAATTTATTTTTCACGAGAGAATTTGTTAGTGTGAACCATTGTTAGACACTGGTAATGAGACATTACCTTCAAGTATTTCACTATCAGTCATTTTGAAGATAAAATGCCAAGCTAGCCAGATGCAGCAGATTACCACACGTGCAGCTGATTACCACACTAACATGTTCTGATTGGTTAACAAGGATTAGTGAGATGAATGAAGATCGAATTGTGACCTTTGTTGGATTTACACAAAGCTATCGGGGTTTAGCCGTTTACACTTTATCTTATCTCTTACCTAACTTTTATAAAATGCAAGCCGCAGTCCAGAGGTTAGTGCACTGGACTTGTAACCCTGAGATCCGGGTGCGAATCCCCTGGTCATACCCTTCTATGAAAATTTTACAAAAATGTCGATTTTCCACCATATGTGGAGAAGTTACCAGTTGCTTGTGGAAGGGTAAGTTAGTACTGTTAAGTATACAGTCCAGGAAAACTGGTTAGCTGAACCAGTCGACGTATATAACTGAAAAATTGAAAAACGGCATTAAGCCCCAGTGACAATTAAGTTGCATAAAAACAAAACAATAATATGCAAAGTAATGAAATTTGATAATAGCTACAGTTGTTCAGCATAAAGTCATAACACAGTTGAGGCAATAATGTAATAAGTGTCATTGTTGCAACTTGAAGGGTACACCTGTTGCAAATGTTGACCTGTCTTTTTGAAACTCTTATGTGTGTCTAGCAAAAAAAACTGAATTTATTTATCATGATAAAACGTAGTATTATTTTTTAAACAAGTTATGAACTAAGCATAGATAAAATTACACATGACCAATAATAATTGGTACAGTATTTGTCAATTTATGATCAATTTGAATGACAGTTTGCCTTATATTTGATCATACAGTGCAACCTCTCCAGAGCGGTCCTTTCTTAAGCAACAACCCCTAACAACAGCATGGTTTTCCCCACTGTATTAAATAACTATTAATTTGATCTCCCTTGACAACCTTTCAACAACAACATTGTTTTGCTCTTCCAAAGGATGCTGTTTTGGAGAGGTTGCACTGTATTTGCAATATTAGCACTCAGAGTAAGTACATGAGTTATACGGATGGATTTGTTTGACATCTAACAATGGACTGCAATTTGGCTGAACGCTGAGGATTCTGTTGAAAAGAATGAGCACAAAAAGTGATTACTTTTACTCATCTCAGATCTCCACTCACGGACTCGTGAAGAGTGAAATCGAGATTCAAACTAAGGACATTATCAGGAACTTTGATCTTCATTAAGTACCCAATTTCAAAACCGATTTCTTCGAAGTTAGTCGACAGAATAGTATTTGAACCTAAAGCCTTGTTACAAGAACTCGAAATATGCAAAAACCCGATTTTGAAATTTAAATGGAACATCATACAGATAGGACGAGATAAGAAAGATCATCAGTTAATATATCCGCACTGAGTGACATCACGAAACTTCTTGTCGTGAATTAATCTAACATATTCCCGTCCTTTTGAGATATAAAAATCTTGTGTAGCGACAGGACAATGGTGAAAGGTAGGTTGGAGCTTGTATCAGAACTTCAGTATCAGTGTCAATTCTCTGTAAATAAGTTTGGAATTCAGTAACTGAGCTTGAAGCGAGTGTAGTACATGAATGTCTGATCGTTAAACCAGCTTAGATGATAGGATTGGCGGTACATGTATATGGCTGGTTCATATAAACAATGCATTAGTCAACATTTGTCATACTTTCGTCATTGAAAAACCGTTTTCGTGCTTTCTCCACATGTATATCTGTGTTTGAGGGTGTTGTTTAATAAGTACAGCATTACTTATGCTCTCTCACAAAAGACACGAAATTGCACACACATAATTACTATAATTCATTGAGGGCGAAGTGTTTCGTAATTCGACACTCCTGTTTTCTTAAAACATTGTGTATATGTAGTAAAAGATTTAGATCGTATTTTTGACAATGGTTTGGCGTACAACATGGCTTCTTTTTGATGAAACCTTCAGTTTTGATACAAATTCTATAATAATGATATTGAGGTCAGTGAGTCACGTGCTGTAAACGCTGCTTTATCGTTTTGCCTTTCCGTTTGAAGGCCGCATGTAAAAAAACGTATTTGCTTTTCGGAGGTATAGTCTATACGAAGTTGTATCATTGATGGTAATTAGAAATTATTTTTTTAACTTTTCGACACAAAAGTATCCTCAAAATTTCGATGATATTTTGGCGAACCTTCAAAACGTTATGTTTGTTAAATATCAGTCACTATGACAGTACACTATTTTATATTTCACTTTAGCCTTTAATTCCCGCCTAAGGTGTGTTAAACACAACCTTGTAATTAAGATAAGATTTCTTAAAACGTGAAATAAACTGACACAACGTAATTATTCCAAATGAATAAGGACAAGGGTCATACATTTTAGGCTCATCACTTCCTTTTACATTAATTTATAATAATGATAATAAGAGCTCCGCAGAGCGACGCCAACGCTCGTCTGTTTTACATCGTTCTATGTAACAAGGAATTCGACCATAATACTCCGTTAAAAAGGGGTATAACTCTAATATAGCTTACAGAATAATGACCCCTGTCTTGCAACTGTGCCTTGTCGTGATAATCAAGAATTCCAAGTGCCGTGCTGATATCTTTAAAAGTGTTCGGGTAATGAGCTACATTAAAGTTTTTGCACGACAACGTCGACGACGCCACAGCAATCATAATAGCTCGACAGACGAGCTAATAATAATGTTTATGGATTTTCTAGCAAGTAGTGTTTTTGCCATCAACTTAACTGAAATATTCGGAAGAGTGTAACGAAGTCGTCCGTAACCCACTGGAAATAAGCATTTTTGTAAATAGCTTTTCATTAAGTAATAACTTTCTGATGCTAATATGGAGTTGCGTCCCTTAGAACTAATGTAGGCATGAAGTCAAAAAGTTTCCAGGAAAACTGGTTATGTGAACCGGTCGCCGTATATGACTGAAATATTGTTGAAAAACGGCGTTAAACCCCAGTGACAATAAGACATATAAAACAATATAAAAACAAATATAAGCAATTTGTATATTCATAAGATTTAAGAAACATTAAAAACAATGAGTATCTCTAATTGACCGTCCCGAATCAATCAGGAGTTCGGGTCTTTCGAGTCTGTGATATAGTAAAAATGCTTCAAACTAATAATTATCGTGCTGCATTGTTAAACGATAGAAGCATATATAAGGTCAAGACTCCATGACAATTTGACCTAAGATATTATACCCAATAAACTGTCTCCATACATCTCATAAGGAAGTTATTAGTTATCTGTGCAGCGTCAGGATGTTTCTTGTAAGAAGCCCAGAAGCCCTGATTATGTAATCTGACCGTAGCATTTAACACGTTGTATAAAAGAGTCAACTTCCGGTTATCACTATAAAGCGTACAAGTTGAATTATATAGTATCGCAATAAATCATACAGTGATTGGAAGTAGTAGGTGCTTGTGATCACAATGAATAGTGCTAGTTGAAATATATAACATCGCTATGATTCGTGCAGTGATTTTGTCTAGACACCGTGTTTAAATGACATATTTCTGACATACTGTTGTACGGTGTACACATAAAAAACCTGAAAAATCTGAGGTCATTTCTAAAACTACTGATAAGTAGATGGAGTGTATCTCTCTGAAATATTTTCAGAATTGTTTTTTACAAAATACGTTTGTTTTTTAGGTTATCTCTTTCTACAGTTGTTGTTTGTTGCCTGCGTGCAAGGTATGCCATTGTTTTATATATAGTATTCAATTTAACTTTATTCCGCTTAACAAATAATTGTTGATAATAATTGTAACATATCTTTTCGAGCATCGTCCTTTAACTCTACTTTTACTGCAAGTTATAATTTAAACTTATACATATACATTAATGTAACACTTGTATATTTCATCTCAGAAACTATTGGCATCCCGTACCTCTCTGGTTGGACTGGTTTGTTGCTTCATTTTTAAACATTTTCAGGACAAGATTACTGGAATAATTTACGATGTAGAAAATGTGAAAACGCAGAATCATTTGATCGATGCAATGAGTACAAGATTTGTCTTGACAATGAGGTACGTCATCAACACTCAAATCAAGTTAAAAATCCCAAGGGGACTCGAGTGGTTCTGTTCTCAGACTAGTTATTATAATAGCCCCTGGCGTCTACCTCTACCATTGAAGCTAGAAAGTTGCCAAATGACCAAGGCTGCTGGTGCGATCTTAAACCAAGAGAAAGAATCACTTTGCATTTCTTAGTGAAATTTTATCGGACATGGCACAAAAAGAGCATTTTCACGGGGACAACGTTCCCTATAAGTCAGCGATTTGTCAATAATTTCTGGACATGGAATCAATGTTGGTACACATTTAGTTTTACTGATACATATGGCAAATCCTCTATTTATGCAAATTTATTCAATCATGGCTACATGGTTAGATACTGATATTTTTAGTGTTTAGTAAGAATCTCAACACTTCCTGACTGTTGGTCGTTTTGTTAGCTGGCTGCCGAAGTCAGTAAACAAACATACGAGGAAGAATTCGTCTTACTGCAATGTCATGTGTAGCCTTCCTTTAAAGAGCATACTGATATCAGTCATTGAATAGTTTCCCCTCTTTTATCAATAGCGCCAGAATCCGAACCTTTTACTTCAATGTTATTCTTCATCTTAACAAAGCATGCGCAAACTTTTTGGGATTTTATATGGTGAAATATCGTGGCTTATTGTTAGAACAGTGGGGGCTCATGAGTGGATACATGATCATTTACAGTCACAAAATTACATGACGTCTTTATAATGGCTGAAATTTACATTAGTCAGCCATTGTTAAAACAAAAGCTTTTTTTCATTTTGGATATTAAATTGAATTATAGATATAAAAAACTGCATGTATATCTCTCCATTCTCTGTTCTCTAGTGAAATACGCTTAGTTGCTTTACTGCAGTCACCACAATAATACTTTACAATAAAGAATAATACTTGTGTCGGACAAAACTGCTTAAACAAATCTACTTTATCCATAATGGATACATGATTTTACTGGAGAATATGTGCCCATATTGGGGTTCAGTGATACTGTTATATCTACGATTTCCAGGCTTGCTACATGGACCAAATAATTGAAGGGAATAGAATTATCTACAACGGTGGCTGCAGAGCTAAAAACGTAACACTTTTTTATTTTTTTATTATTTTTCTTTTTTTTTCGCCTAAGTCATCATCGCTTTTGTCATTTTTTTATATTAACATTTCCGATTGAGATTTATTCTATTCCTAGTTCGTATGGAGATTATACAGTCAAACTTGCGAACAAAGACCACTAAATGAAGAAAAGACATTCGACTTTTATGCGCAGTTGACCTTTACACATTCAGAACTTTATTTAGTCCATTATGTCAATATGTGTGAGCTAATTATTTATCCTCGTTAACATGGTGACCATTATTCACAGGTGTCTATTAAGTCGGATTTTACCTTTTATAATACTAAACGGAAATTTAAAATAACTGTACTAAGTATTTGTATTTGAGGTTGTTAATGCTTGCACCTTTGACTTGGATGCAGTTATTCATAGCTCAACTTACTAGTATTCAAATGCCCTTAAAACTTTAAAACTGAAGCCTGTTTACTAATATACAGTTTATGCAATTTCAAGCAAAGGAAATCTTATCCTGTATATGAAACATGGTGTTTGTAACTTCGTATAAAATCAAGGAGCTAACTATTGTCTCCAGGTCTGTGTCGCAGCGAGCGGAAAAAAACGGAAAAGAGATAGCGAGATTGAAAAGCGAGAAACCGTGGTGTCCTGTAGTAGATGCTGTGACGGGCAGGACTATTGTAATGACCATCTCTGCGGTATAAGACCATGTAAGTCCTTATTAATATATTGAACGAATCCCAAGAGACAGGGCCTCAAAGAAAGGGTCAAATGTACAAGCTATAACCATGAGCTTTGAAAGACGAACTACACCCAAACCCTAAAAACTTGACCTGTACTATGCTGCAATACTATACATTTTATACTATGCGTTAATCATCGTCTACCAACTAATGATAAAATGCACTCTTTACATAGAGTAACAAAACCACTTTACAGGATTCATTATTTCATTTTACATTATGTTAAACTATTGTAATAATTAAGTGCCGAATACTGAACTCGATTGTTTTGGAATTTAGAAAGTTAATTTAGCTTAGAAATAAAACCTTTTTCAACAGAAACAGTATCAAAGTAAATTTGTAAAGTTGCCATAATTCAACAAAAGATGCAGGTCCACATGCATCCATGTGTATACATCTTTTTCAGCTTCAAGTACAATTAATTTTTGTAACTCATGTGATGGAAAGGACGGCCGACCACACCCCCCACAGTACCCAGAAGACTGTTCATACATACGTGCTTGTGAACCACAACAGGTTAATCATTCGTTTAATTAGTACCCATTGGTAATTGAAAGTTTTATAAATAACAATGGAATTTGTTACAATCTCAACCAGAAAATATTACTTTACAATTGGGGCGAGCCCGCCTCATTTGTCTGGCTGGCCCTTCTTCTTGCAGTCACACCTTCATTTTTCGTACTGTTTGCTTGCTTCACTGACTAGCGTAGGGGAAAAGTCTTTTTCATAGTCTGAGATAGAATGCAAACGTGGAATTATATTGGAATGAATCAAAGCCTTATCAAAGGAAGCCAAAATAATTGTCCATTATTTATACGTAATTATTACAAATTCTAAGCAGAAACCAATTTCACAGCACAAAACTGCAGGTAAGACCGGAACAACATTTAAAATATACTTAATTACTATAAATATTGTGTATGGTTCGTAAATCGACTAGACAGAATTTTTTCGCAAAATAAAACCAATCAAACTAAATTTATCTTTTTATTTACAGACGTGTTTTTCAAGTATGATCATGCGTGATCAGAGTACACTGAGTCACTACACAACGTGCGAAGATCTTAGTGTAAGCACATAGCAAAAATTCCTAAACTGGTACCCGTTGACTGTGGTGTACAGTGTCCTTTGGTGCAATGCAACGTGGAACGGGGACCAGTTTAACAAATTCCCAGCCGTGATTATCTCCCCTTGCGGTACCTAAATTACTGCCTCAACAACATACCACGTGATGGAAATTTGAATAAAGTGATGGCTACATTGGTAGTTTTTATAAAACCAATTCTGATGTCATGTTAAAACGTCACATTTTTGTGAATTGTGACTTATATCAATATTGCATAATTTTATTGCTTGAAATAAAAGAAAATTGTCTGAACAGAATCCTGGTTAAAACGTTAGATTGTTGCAAGATCACATCGAAAAGTTAACTTTCTCCAATTAATACTGAGCTAAGTTAATTAAGGCATCTGCTAATAATAGATGTCCCATCCTTTTATTAAAACCACTCAAGTATTTCCAATTTACATTAAGCACCTGATGACCTTTATCGGTTTATTTGATGGATTATCGAATAATCTGATATTTCAGTTCCATACTGAGAATGAAAGCCTAAACAAGCCTTCATCTTAAAACGGTCTAAAGAGCTTGTTACCTGGACGTAAGAATGACAATCATATACCCTTAATTTGAGTACTGGCGATGGTATTCAAACATGCACAACACATCCATACTGCAAGAAACTTGTATATAAAGTCACTTACAAACAGAGCTCAGTCGTCTTTTATGACGTACAAGGTCTATTCCATTTCAAATATTGGCAGTTAATTTAACTTCTGAATGAAGGCCTATATGTGATCTTAGATTATTGGTTGTACTGTGTCTCTTTTTAGGTATGCCAGCATTTAACTGGCTTTATTCTACAAAGTTACAAACAGTCAGATGTTGGTAAACGTGATGCTGGTACAATTTGTGCCGTGTGCTGTGGAGATCAGTTCTGTAATAAATATGCTTGTGAAACAACTAAAAGTAAGCTTGGAAGCTGTTGAATTAATCTCAAAGTTGTGCGGCCGATTCAGGGTGTGGTTTAAATAGATACCATAACTCAGACCGCAATTATTTACTTAAAATTATGGCAGTGTTACATATTTATGATTGATTTTCAAAATGTGGAAACTCCTTACATTTGATATGATTTGATAATTTTTGTAACTTTTCATTTATAGTAAAATTATGATTTTCTAGTGTCAATCTAGAATTGTGTCTCATTGATAGATGGTCAAGCTTATTTGTTTCATTTTTCAGAACGTCTGAAGTATCTCGACTCACAGAACCTCTTGAACCATACAACTCTTAAAGAAATACCATTCTTTGGTTAGTGACACTGCCGTACAAGCAGACATTGTTAAAATAAAGGCTTTGATACCTTTCCTTTGTCACAAAATATACAGTAAATAGTGCTGAGTTGTCTTTTAATTTCCCTGCATAGGGACTGGCCTCAATTTACCATTACCATGTTGCGACCTCACCCAAACCTCTGATGATTTGCATTATATACAAAAATTTCATACATATTTGTATATAATGAAAATCATCAGAGGATATGTATATAGTGAACTGACCACCACAACCTACCTCACCTCCCAAATGATGTTCCGAGCATAAGGAGGTGAAACATTTCTTGATGGGTGGAGCTCGGCTGATGATGTGTATGTTAAGCAACTCAGCTGTATTTCAATATTACTTGGTAAACAAGTATAAAAAAATCATGACCTGGATGAAAGAAAAAACAAGACATCTTTGTTCTTTGTTAGCTCTCTATCTTCCTGTAACATAACTGTCCAAGGAAAGAAAATCTGTCTTTTAACAGATTTCTATAAAAATTTACCTATATATATGTATATAACCAAAAGAATATGAAGCAATGAAAATTGCTAACATATTCATGTACATAATATCACTTCATTAACTAGAAAAAAAACTGTACAGACTTTACCACATATTCGTTAAGTCTGGTCTAATCTAAAACCTGGCACTATACAGTCTGGTATTAATGAGTTAACAAGATCAATGATGAGTTATACGTATAAAAAGTACAGGAAAAAATAAATAAACATAAAACACATTAAAAAAAACTTTGCTTGTTGTCTTTCCAACCAGGTTAGTGATTTTGGGTCCAAACTCAGGCCAAATTTTTTTCCATTCTGAATGTAATTGCAAGATATTACTACAAATTAGTGATAACCAGCTATACCAGGCTATTGGGTCAATAAAAATACTTGGGTTACAAAATTTTCGCAGGTTGGTTAGAAGACAGCAAACAATTATAATTCTTAATGTGGCCTTAATGAAATAAGTTACATGTAATGTAGCATTACTGACAGGACAAATACAATATAGCCAAACATGTTTAACAACAATCTCTGATAAAAAGCTACCCCCATAAACAGTAGCAAATCTTAACTATACCTTCGTTGCACTTAGATCATATAAATTTCCAAATCAAATTATAAATAAAACCAAAATTCTCCATTTTTTGGGTGGTCCTTGTTCATCAGATTGGCTGTACATTTTGAGTGCTTATTTTACAACATAGCAGTAATTCATATCAACTCCCATTATTTTGTACACTGATAATAAAAACTTCAATTCATTGTGATAAATATAAATGCCAATCTCAAACAGTCAAAGAAGCAAGTGTTAATGTTTTGATTCATAAATGGTTAATAAATTTTGACACAGAAGAATCCAGACAAAGTAAACCATATTCACCCAATTTTGATAAAAAATTTGAACCAGTCTAAATTTCAACAGGTGGTCTCAGTCTGTGTTTGTCAAATCTTGCCTCTCATCTATGCGTTATTTTCAAGTAGCTCTGTCCACAGTGTTAAATCATTCAAGTGAGCACTGGTTCCTCTTTCAGGGAGTGAACAAATGAGACACTATTTATAAAACTGAGTTTTGGAACCAGATTCAAATTGCAGCCTTGTCACGAGTCAATATAAAAACTGAAATCTTAACTAACCAATCAGATGCCCAAATTTTATTAAAAAAATATTTTATTTTCCATCTCAGATTTACAACAAAACAAACAATAAATGCAGTGAATATCAGAGTGAGTAAAAAATCCAGTAATTTTATTACATGATAATTATTAAGTGAAAATTGTCTGATAATTCAATGTGTTGATGCTATTAGCCAAATTCAGAGCAAATTCAGAGAAAACAATACAAAAAAAACTAAAAAAGCTTTTGAGATGTGATAAAATTTGTTCATCCAAACATGAAAATGAAGCGATATGTCTCAGGAATGGACGGAATGTACTGTTTAATCATGAAAATACACGCAAAATAAAGAATGAGGGCTTTAAAAAAATGAGAAAATGATGTGATAATTTCATTTTGACACCATAAATGATAGGTTCTGAAACATACAAATACCAAGGACAACAGGTAAGCGAAGTAATTTATCAGAATTCTTTAGAAAAAAATGATAGAAATACAAAATATTGATAAAATCAGATCGTTTGGCAGATTAATTCTGTTAGAAAAAACTGAGATTGTAAGCTAAACGAGAGAAATCTTTAAGAACATTTAAATCATAAAAAATATTTTTACACATTTTGTTCAACTGTTACCCATTTTTCTGAAGGGTTAGTTTACATTTAAGCTGATCATATAAATTTATAAATTCTGCATGAAGTTAATAACAGAGTCAAGATTAGGAAACAGAGTCCTGAGTCCTAAGACACAATGCAGCTTTTTCATTGGTCAATTTAAGACCAGAGCTCAAAATTAACCAATCACATTCTTCACATTATAGACATGTATATAAATTCTGACTGATTAATAAAAACTGAATATAATACAATCATTTTTTAATTACTAAGACAATTTATCTGCTAAATATGATAACATTGAATATTAACCTATTAAAAGAGCTAAAAATAGTCCATAACTAACAACTTACTTTTGTGTTAAATATATCCTCACAACCTCTCATTACATTCAAACAAAAGTTTATAAATTACTAATTGGCACTTGTTTTAATTTAGGCACTTTTATACAGACACAAATAACATAAACTATTATTCCATAGAAATTTTCCATCGTTTTTTTTATCTGGGGTTTAACCTCCCACCAACAGGCAGAGTCATTTGGCGCCTTTTTCATCTTCAACAGTTGTGGAAGACCCCTGGTGTACACCTGGGTAGACCCACTGACCTTTTATAAGCTAGCAGGACATCTTCCTCACATGAAATTTTCCTAGTCCAGAGTGGGATTCAAACTGAAACCTGTTATGTGTTAGTGATTACTGGTCAGAGACCTACTCCATGCGACCATGGAGGCCACTTTTGTGAAGACACAAACCAACTGTGACAGAAATCAATCCAAATACAAACTTTCAACTACCAAATTTTGAAATCTTAAAGAGATCATTCCATGTGTACTAAAAGGTTCAAGTCGTAAAACATGTTAAAACAGTTGTATTGAAAAACAGCATTAATTTGATCAGTTGGAAGTGCAGTGCAACAGAAAATGAGCCAAAAATGCACCAGCACAAGCATCTTTATTTGGTTTTTGAATGATTTTGCAAAGTCATGAGTAAGTTACCACTGGAAAATCGATTAGTAAGAAATAATTAGACTAACAAGATTATTACTTGAATTAGAAAATATTGAGTTCAGAAAACCTGTCTTAGAATGCAGCCCAGCGATGTTTGATGTTGAGACTGAGTTTGGAACCAACTAATCAAACTAGAGTTTTCAGACCAGCCTGCAAATTCAGACCAATAATCTAAGACCGAGTATGAAATGTTGAAACATGATATGAACAAAATTCTTACATACAAGCCTTTAACACAGCTATGGCTGACATAGTGCATTTGCTCAAAAATAAATAAACCAACTATATACAGACTATTACAAGTAAAAAACAAACAAAGTCCGCTAACAAAAATGCTGTATGCATTCTACATTAAATAATAAATGATTCATCTACTGCCATAAAAGCTTGGGATACTAAACAAAAATGCAAAAAATAATGTATAGTTAATGCTTATACGTTTATATACAAGTATATACACACATGCATGCATAGACACACAGAAAATGAAGCAGTTAAGAAATATCACAGAATCTAAGAAAAGTCCCTGCACTATGTCTATCAGTCAAGATAAATGTATTTGTAGACCCATCTACACTGCTTGAACTTCATCACACCAGGCACAGTTCCACTTTTCAATACTGTACACGTAGTTCACACTGTAATATCATCACTAATTCAACCACATATCAACTCCAAACTTCAAGGGGCTGATTCCTCAAATCATGACAGTAATTACACGCTATTATATCCAACACATCATAACTTCGTTGAGATATCATTTATCAAAATATTCAATATTTTCATTCTGGCCAGCATTCCTCAGGTGTTAAATATATATAAATAAAAAACAACAACATACATATGAGCAAATTCCACTAGCTAGAAGCCTTATTAATGTTCACACTAAAAAAATAAACTAACAAATAAATAAATCAAATGCAATTTGTAGCTGGGGTAATATACATCCTATATAATGCCAGTATAATTCCCATAGCACAATCTGGTCAGGTGTTTTTACTTGCTAAGGAGAGCACACACATATATTACTCTGCAGTAAAAAAAATATCTTCTCAATTTTTGTTCACTTGGGTTCATTTAGCTGCCTCAAACTGTTGCTGCAAACTTAGTTTCCGTCGGAATATTTTGTTCATTGTCTGAACAGTATCTGTGAGCAGATCATTAAAAATCGTTTCCGTGAGCTGCATTTTTACGGCGATCTCATCGTCATCATAATTCACCCAATCAGGTTCTTCTGCGCGTAACTCCTGCACCAAGATAGTATCTACTAAGTCTTTCTTCTTACGAATTCCCCACCTAGTTTTCTCTGACTTTTTAGCGCCATTTAATCCTAAAATGTCAATAACTGCATCCTGCACAACTGGTTTTAGCACATCTACAGTTGTAGGAGGTGAAGCACCCTTGTAAAATTTGTTAATTTTTCGTTTCTTCTTATGCCACGCAACTGGTGAATCATACTCCTCTTCCTTGTAAATGTTTCTTATAACTTCTCCAGTCAAATCAAATAAAAGCTTTTTGAACACACGTCTACTGTTACTAATTAAATCAGAACCAATTTCCTCATGGGTATAAAATGCTTCACTAGGTTGTAGATCATTAAGTGGCTCTCCATATCTTCTTTGCTCCCAGAATTCATCCACAGCACTTGATACAATGGTACCGATTTCTTTCTCCTCATGGGGAACGGCATAAAACACTTCCTCAGCAAATTTCTTCATATCAGACCGCTGAACTTCTAAACATAAATAAAAAATTTGATTTTATAAAGCAGAAACATTGTTTTCCACAGACAATACCTATTTAAGAATGTAATGATTAGCTATCTCCTGACTGACATACGAAACTGCTGAGTAAGCCAACACTCGAGCAAAATCCCACTTACACTTAAACTGCCACTTACACAATCTTTTTTTTCTAAACATGCCACAACAGATAATTCCTATGATTTAGATAATAAGCCTAGCAAAAGTTTTTAGATTAAGTGTAAATGCAGACATTAGAAAATCTTTTTTTTCTGAAGATCAATAAAATTATGAATTTTGCAGAAATTATCTTAACATACCATTTTCAGGATAAGGGGGTGGAGCTTTGTTTGGTGGTACCCATAATTCATCATCATATTCTCCGTCAAATAAACCACTGTCTCCAACAACTGGCTTGTGACTTTCCTGAACATTCAAGTCAAATAAAAAAGATCAAAATTAAAAACATTTTTACCACACAAAACTGATCATGTAATAATTTAGACCAATAATATATGCAGTCAATGCAGAATAATGGAGGCGCTCAATTCTGATACTGAACCATAGGATCTTGATTATTTTCAAGGAAAATTTATTAATTTTTGTTCAATGGACGATTTACCAATAACATTTGACATATTCATTCATGCGGCTTAAAATAAGTTATCATTTGCAATCATGTGCCATCTCTACTAAACATTTAAAGTCTTAAATCTATCAACAGAATTCTTTTATACAATTATGCATTTATAATAGTGTGCAAGACTTCTACTCAGCAACTGTCCTGTGAGCAATAACTACATCCAGAAAAATATTTTCAATACCTTGTCAGACTGCAAACCTGGAACAGGTGAGCCAGGCCTTGGAGGCGTGTCTAATGGTGTATCATCATCAGGTTTATCAAGCACACCTTGCAGTTCATCTGTAGGTGAAGATGGCACTTCAATATGCTCTTCTTCAGGTTCGAGAATTCCACTGTCTCTAGACTGATTCACATCATGTACCTGGTTACGAGCCTTCCTACGGATATCTAACATATGTTCTATAGCATCGTTCATCATATTATTTACAGCAACGTCGGTTTTACTGTCCACATTTTCTTCCTCTTCTTCTGGTTCAATCACTTCAACTTCAATTGGTGCAGGTCCCTGGTGTAGGAAATCTTCAAGGTCATCAATATCACCATTTGTTTGAGGCTGACTATCAGGTTCTGTCTTGGCAGGTTTAGGGGCCACTGGTGGCCCTTTTTTCAGGTTGGCTTGTTTTCGATCGGCAATTTTACTGATAGCACCAACATTTTCTTTGATGACTGATTCAAACAAATCATCAGTAATTCTATCAGCAAGTAGTTCATTTCTTGATTTGTTTCCACTGACTTTTGCTTCTGATTTAGCATCTCTTGGAGAAGCCTCAAACTCTTCATCAAACATTTGAACATTCGCATCAGCTTCTTTCATAAATTTCAATAGATCACCATCTTCAGTGTTAACACTAGACACACTTTTAACACTTTCAATGCTAGTTCTAACATCTTCATTTTCAAAAGCATCAGTTTTCTCATCATCAACATCTTCACCTGCGGCCAACATATCATGGCCTGGAACAATAAGACCATGTTTATTTCTACATGTGAAGTATCTAACACCATCTTCCATACCGTTATGACGTCCCTCAGGCATGTCTAGTTCTACTCCAGCCCAAACACCTGGAGCAAACTGTACATTACCCTTAAACAAAAGTGTTCCTGTTAATCTTTCACCATTTGGACCTGTCACTGACACTCTATCACCAATGTCAAAGTCTCCAAGCGGATCAAAAAAGTTTGAAGATCGTTCACTTCTTTCACTGTTGCTATCAACTCTTGGTGTTTCATGAGGTGTTCCAGTTGGTGAAGCAACAGGAGTCATTTCTTCATTATCAAATCCTAATAGATCATCAATATCAAAAAGATTTTTAGATATAAGTCCAGTTTGTTTCTTAGATGTAGATTTTTCACTTAAGTCATCATTAAATTTTGGTATTTTGTCAACAGGCGCTAGAGCTGGGGATTTCTCAGACTCGGAAGATTCATTTTCAGCCTGATAAGATACTTCACTTCTACCACTTGAAGGTCGTGATGACCTTTGGGAGTATTCACCTTCACTATCATGTTCCTTTTCCAGCACATCTGACACAACACTAGAGTCCTTTCCTTGAGTTTTTAGATCTAATTGTTTAACAAAAGATTCTGAAGCTGAATAGGATGGAAGATTTTCAGTGATTTGTTCTGATATTTGTTCTGTAACAGATCTAGCAGAGTGTGGAACAGTTTTTACATCTACTTCTTCAGATCTGGCACTGAGAGGTCGATCATGGAATGTAGTGGTAATGGCTTCCGTATCAAAATCTTCGGTGTAAGATTTCTCATCACCAATCTGATCTTTGTTGGAGAATTCCACTTCATACAGATCCTGAGATGTCTTCAAATCTATATGGAAACCTTTGAATTTCTCATCAGAGGCAACTGAAGAAGCTGAAATTTCTTCTTCTATTTCATCAGTTCTATCTTCAACAATGGAAGCGTCAGCACTTCTTAAATCTTTTATACTCTGCATTTTTTCTCTGTATGTGGATTCTGAGCGACTTGTTGTGGTTTCACTGCCTTCTGATATTTTGTCAAGGGGAGATTTAGCTGCCTTGCTGACACCAGTTGGTGTCTTTGGAGATATCTGCTTCTGGTCTGAAATGCAAAATTTGCTCTATTTAAACCTAGCACAAAACCTCTAAATGATTAATAAGAAAACATCGGAAAACATTTGAAAAATAGAAGCCCTTACATCAAGTCAAGCTAGAAAGAAATATGTATATGGTTACCAGACACACCCTAGTTTTGGTGCTGACCCTAAAGTGTCTAACTGCAAAATCTAAAGTACAAAAATATTCGGGAAGAATTTTATCTCCAAAAGATGACAGGTTAGCTTAGAAACAAGTCAGAAAAGTTTTGTGACTAAACCCTTTTCTTTTAGTCAAGTAACCCTAAACATGACTTTTAGCCTAACTGAATGCAAACTGAATGAAAACAGTGAATATGAATAAAATATACACAAAATATACAAAAAAATAGCTTCATGAATGATCTTCTATGAAATCAATGTTGGAGAAGTTTTGTGAAACATTGAATCTTACATTGACCACACGCATAAGGTCTTTTTTAGCACAATCACTTTAGATAGGATTAATAATAATGAATTAAATACTATCAGAAGATGAAAGCTGATGAAATTATATAAATACAAAAGCACAAACCTTTGCTCTCTGGAGTGACAGGGGACACTAAGGAGGAATCTGGACCACTGCTGTCAGTCTCTGGTCTTTGTTTAGTTGGTGTTTTTATTGTTGTTTTTGATGTACTGACTTTAGGTTGTTTTATCTGAGGTTTTACAGTGGTAGACTTGGCAGGTTCATGAGCCATCTCCTTCTGTAGTTCTACACGCAGTTCAGCTATTTGTGTGTCATATTGCTGTAAGGGAACCGTAAAATAAATACTAAGTTTTATGTATATTTGCCAAGACACTTAGTGAAATGTGTATCTTTATAATTGCAATTGTATATTACTTTTTATAGTGTTTGACATAATTCAAACAAAATGATAGTTGAAGTGGCTCAAGAAATGTATAAATACACACTATATTGCGTGATCAATAATCAATATAGAAAAAGTGAAGAAAATTAAATTTGAGCACTTACTATAATGACAGTGTGACACATTTCTGTATTTTGCAAGAAATACATTACATGCACACTATTTATTAACATGATTTTACCTCAATTTGTTTCTTTAGAGTTTCTTCTTTGTTTTTCATCAGTTCTCTTTTCTTCTTCTTTCGTTCTTTCTTCAGTTTATCTGCTTCAGTCTTTCTTTTCCTCAATTGTTCATTCAGTGCTCTTATCTTTCCTTCAAAGTCACTTAACTCTGACTGAGATTCTGTAAAACAATAGTAAACACATGTTGTTGAAGCTTAATGGAAAACATTTGCATAACATGTCATGACATACACATTCAGCCATTTTAAGAGTGTTTTCTATTTAAAAAAAAATTGAACAGGATAATGCAATCTCATGAAATGACTGAGCCAAAAAATGTAAATGGATGACTTGAACTTTATTTCATAAAGAGCATTCCACAGACGAGCATACACTAAACCATGTGGCAACTATGTCTAAAAGGCGAAAATAAAAACAAAAAAGATACCATTGTGAGAGAAGGAATCTTCTGATTCACTTTCAGAATTTCTTGAATGACTTCTGGAACTAAACATGCCTCTTGGAGATCGGCCCGGTGATGACAATCCACGGTATTTCTTCAATTTATCAAGCGGAGATTTGCTAGTATTCTGAGTATGGCTGGTTTTCTTTGATGTTGTTTGTGTTGTGTCTTCAAATGTTTCATTACCATAGCTCTGTGTCATCGTGTCATCACTAGAATCATTCATCCTGCAAAACAAGAGCATAAAAAACTTAAAACATGATGCTGGTAAACAGCAATTCGGTGAAGAAAATGATAAAAATTCTTGTTTTTCTATATTTTCAAATGAACCTAGGCAACCTTTAATTGTAAACAAAGCAAAGGCAACAGTTTAGAATCAAAGCACATGTCAGGAAAACGGAGACAACAATCTCACAATCTTATACATACATACTTGATAAAAAGATATCATCTTTTGATTGACCTTCATGCAAATCTATTTCCAAACAAAATGGGCAAATCTGAGAATAAATAATAGGCCTCATTTTGAGCATGCAAAGCATTTCAAAATAAGTTTTGTTCTTGCATTGACATAATATTGTACTTCATTATCAATGTAAGTATACAGTAATACACTGAGTACATAATTAACTTCGACCAATATCAAAGAACACATTTTTCATGAAAACTGGGACCTTAGGTGTAAAAAAAAATGTTTGTTTCTGGTTACCTGACCTCCCCTAATTTTTCCCTATCCACACAAAAACAATCTAAACAGCTGCTTAACAGAATAATAAAAAAATATATAAAAAATCCCAACCAACCTCCCTATTTTTAATGAGCATGTAGCATGTTACCAGAAACAAACAGTTTATTTTCATGTCTAACCACAGCCAAACCAAGGGGTGTGACAGATTTTTGAAGGTTGAGAACCACATACTTCTTTGAATCATCCACACTGGATTGTGACTGGATATCTTCCATCACGGAACTCTCACTTCCACTATGATTATTCTTGATGTTAGATTTATCATTCATCATACGGCGATGTGCATCATTCACTGAACTATCGATGCTTGCAGTCTTAATGTCTTCTTTGATACTTGTGTAAAGAGATTCATCTCGTGCCGTGGAGATATTTTCGGAGACCATGGTGCTATCTTGGGCCATGGACACGGTTTTGATGGTGGAGTCTACAAATAAAAGTATTTACGCAACAAATTGACAGCAACTGTGAGAAACTTACATAACTTGTACGATAAGCATCTTAATAGTAAAATATCAGAATCTATGAATCATGGAAATAACTACAACAAGGCCATGAACATTTTTCAACAGGAGAGGCAAGGGTCCTATACCAAGACAGCTGAGAGACTTCTACATGTCAGGAGCTATAGTTTAAAAAGAGACAAGTCTTAAAATGCAGGTAAGCTAGTTGCATTAGTTATGACAAAACTAAGAAAGAATAAATTAGAATTTTAGGACTTGTTTTAAAACCTCAAACACTGATAAAAAATTGAATGAAGTGAAGGTTAAAATACTTGAAATCAGTTATCATCACTGATACTACGAAGGTATTAATAATGCATTGACTCAAACATGACTTAATGACCTACCTTTTGTTGTACCATTTTCTTTTCTACTTGATGGTTTCTCAGTTTCCTTGGTAACCACCTGAGATACTTCACTCTCCTTCTTACTGTCTTTATTTTCCCATTTTTTCAATGCCTTCTTCTCCAGTTTAAACACTCTCTGTTCCTCTTTATCCAGGACTGCTTTCCACTTCAACAATTCCTCAGCATTTTTACGTCGATCCATAAGACGGGACTGTCTCTCAGTAAGGTACCTAATTATATTAAATTGAAATATTAAATAATTAAAGCAATCAATAACTCATGAGAAAGGGACAAAAGCAAAGATTAATAAATGGCATTTTGTTGAAGGTACAAAATTTAAGAATACATAACTTTAAATGAGTACAATGGGGGGAGAAATTAATTCTACAGAACTAAAAAAAGGATAAAGGGCAGGTAAATGAAAAATCTAAACTGGAAGAATAAAAATTCAACTTATGGTACATATAAAAAAAAGAAAGATAAATTTCATATTATTCAACATATAACTATAGGACAGGTAACTCTTGCACTCACTTCTCATCTAAATGAATTTTCTTGTATTTTTCTGGATCCTGTTTTGGTCGTCTAGCACTACGAGGCTCAGTATAGATTTCAGAGTCTGATTTATAATCCTTCTTTTGCTTCTCAACATCAGATGCTTCATCAATCTGTTATGGTAAACAAATTACCAGAGATTATTTCAGTACTTTTGGAAATTTCATAAAATTTCATAACGAGCCAAAATTTCACTAAAAATCTTTAAGCCATTCAAGATTTTTTTTGGTACTGCTTAACATTAGGATTGTCAATACTAGAAGCTTTCATTAATGCATTATCAGGCTATTTGAGGGCCATTAAATCCACAAAATCTTTTAACCATAGAATACTTAATGTTATATTAACACTTTTACTGGAGTTTTTTAAGAAACTGAACTGAAAAAATGTTATATAGTTTTTTTTTGTATTTTTTTAAAAATAATCTTTCAATAATATGGTGATATTTTTAACAAATGCATCAACTATTAGGTTCAATAATACCACTTACAGAACTGACTTCAGCCTCTGTGTGAACTTCATTAGGCCTACCAAGTCTTCCCTTCATTGGTGTACGTTTGGGAGCATTTTTCTGAAAAAAAAGTCATATATGTATCAATTATTATTGTTGAAAGTAAATGAAAGGCTGCAAAATAATATGAGCAAACTTTAATGTGAACATCATGTTTTAAAAACTGTCATTAAATGATACAAGAATTCATGTAAGGCACAAAACTTCTGTTATATTTTATAACTAATTTTTTTTCTTAGTAAATAACTGTGTAACAAATCTGGACAGGAAACAGTTCACAAATATTTATTAATGATTATGTACATTGGTATAATTAATACATACTGAGAGATCTTTGTAGATTCTACAAATTCATTATCTAATTTAAGAAATTAAGTAACATTCAAATATGGTGGATTTGACTCATAGACTAATTGAGATTTCTTTACTAAACCATTCATAAATCATAAGTTTAAGATGTACCCACAAGCTAATAAAATGTACCCACAAGCTAATAAACTTGATTAGATGAACATAATGTTTAAATGTTAATAAGTCAGGATGTGGCAGATTTAAGGTCATGAACTAAAAGGGATCTCCTTATTATATCACTGATGGACCATAACATTAAAATGAATAATGTACAATAGTGACATAATTTTCACAGGATGAACAAAATGTTAAAACATTAACCTGTGAAGCCTGACGTTTAGTTATCTCCTCATACAGTTTTCGTTGTCTTTCTTTCGCTGCTGCTTTGTTCTCTTGTCGTATACGTCGAATCTCTTCCTGTTGAACCTGTAGCCTCATTTTGAGTCCTCGTTCCCGTTTCTTGATTTGGGGGAAGGTATCATCAGCGCCTTTGTTGCGAATTCTCTGTTTCTGTTGTTCTAACCATTGTAATTCAGCTTTTGTTTTCTCCAGTAAAGCACTTTCTCTTAGTTTTAACAGAGATTGCTATAAAGGATTATAAGGTGTCATCATTACACAGTCAATCATGGAAATAAAGCTGATGTTCTTAATATGCCATTAGGCCATGATAAAATTTGGCACAGACCAACATTTCTATACTTGGGAAACAGAGAATATCGGAATGCACTGAATTGAAAAATCCTACTAAGATGGAATAAAATCACCTAAAAAAAGAACATGCATAATGTATTATTTCAAAATGCAGGTTTGGGTATAACAGACAAGCAAGAATGACCATAACTCAATCTACAAGAAACTTACTCATCAAGTCCTGATTAAAAAAATATTCAGACTGGCAAATTTTACCATGTATCAGCTTCTTTTGTACTTTTCAGCAGGGACATTTAACATTCTCAAATTAAAGAATCACTTATATGTATAATGTACCTGATGTTGAGCCTGCAAAGCTTCTTCCTTCATGAATTGTTGAACCATATCCTCAGTAAACTTGTCGAATGATCCTTCTTTAAACAAAGCATGGATATCATGATCCAACATTCTCGTAGAAGATGCTGGAAGAGCAAATAAATAAACTATAAAACTGGTACAACAGAAAGCATGGATATCATGATCCAACATTCTCGTAGAAGATGCTGGAAGAGCAAATAAATAAACTATAAAACTGGTACAACAGAAAGCAGTCGGAGGAAGTCTAACAAAGAATAAATAAGGCTGAAATTAAAAAATACTTTGCTTGCCCTTTACAGACCCTAGATTTTAAGAGGGTCAGCTGGTTGGAAAAATACTTTACTTTATTCATGATCATTTTTTTAACCTCAAGTGAGATAAAGCACAGAAATATCTTATCAGCGAAAACATGAAAATAAAAACCATAACATGTATTAGATTTTGTCGTTTTTTTAATGGTTGGTTGGTAAAGGGCAAAAAAAAGCTAATTTTAATATAAACCTAACTTTGTGTTTGCTTTTAAATAAAATGCTTGGAAGAATCTTTTTATAGACAAAGTAACATATAGATCTTAGAGATCTTATTACCAGTGAAAAATTTGCATAGACAAATTTGTTTGTCAAAACCATAAAATGTAGTGATCTTAATTCTTATGCATACTCCAGGGCTTTTTTTCCTTTCTATAGCAAGGGCCGTTTATAGGCATCTTCCCCTCAAGAAAAATCCATAAATTCATGCAGATTTCCCCTAAAATTCATTTTGCATCAAGTTTTTTCTTCCCCTTTTGCATAAATACTGTGTTATTTTTTCCCCAAAATATAAGAAAGGCCCCTCCCTCTACCCATGAAAAAAAGCCACGTATTCCATTTAAGATTTTTCAAAATCATAAGATCTCACAAGATCTCAGTGAAACTTTTTGAGATTTAATCCAATTTGAATTCCAAAAGGATGCACTCTTCAGAAAGGAGGAAAAAAGAGCTATTGTATATAGTGAGCATGACATTTACACTCAGACACTTCTTAGGGGACAAAAAAAGTTTTTCAATTTACAATGATATTTACAATTTTTATATTTGTAATCGTAGATGAACATTAAAAACATCTGAAACTCTTTTTTTCCACTATGGTAAAAGTCCCAAAACTTACCCTCAGAAGCCACAGATTCGTTGTCTGAATGAACATGTTTGCCTTTTTTTCTGTGACTTTCTGATGGTAAAATAAGACGGAATGATTTCTCCTCTCTCTCATCTTCAGTCATCGACTCATTTATACTGAAATCATCCAGTGAACCTGAAACAAGAAACCTGCCATTTATAACCGTAACCTTTACCAAGAAATGCTCAAATCCCAAACATGGATATTTTATACAAACATTTTCAACAAAGGCTATATTTAAGTAATGGTCTTAAAAAAGGCTAGAAGAATAGTCATGTTTAGGGTTACTTGACCAAAAGAACTATGGTAGACAGGTTGAAAAACTTTTTTATTTTTTTTTTCTAAACAGACCTTTAGTGAAAATATGAGGTATGATTAATATCCAAATATTTTTGTACTCAGGATTTTGCCATTAGCCATTAACTTTACAGTCTAACAACAAAAGTTTAACAAACTAACCAACACTCTCTGAATCATCATGATCATGGGCTTCATCAGAACGACGTTTAGCAGACTTTGTTTTAGATTTATCTCCAAGCCATTTCTTTTCTAAAGCGGTTTTAACCGCAGATGTGGCTGCAGCAGAAGCTGTCTCAACTGCTAAGGCGTTGGTGTCTTGAAGACCGAGCGCACGAGCCTCAGAGAGGAACTTAGCTGCCTCAGCCGTGGCTTTAGCGGCTTCTGTCTGGGTGTCAATTAACTTCCTTGTGGATTCTTGAATGGCAGACACACCTTCACCACGTACCTGAAAATCATCAATACATTTACAATGTGATTAATATGGCAAAACAAACACTGAGTATGAGACCCTGTTGAGTGAATGCTTCTAAATATGTGAATTAATAAAATCAATATGGGTTCACTCAATGTCAAGTTGGATAATTTTATGCTTCACTAAATAAACTTTACAGCACAGATAATCAAGATTTGAACACTTGTGTAAGCCAATAAAAACAGATAATCAAGATTTGAACACTTGTGTAAGCCAATAAAAAGAGATAATTAAGATTTGAACACTTGTGTAAGCCAATAAAAAGAGATAATTAAGATTTGAACACTTGTGTAAGCCAATAAAAAGAGATAATTAAGATTTGAACACTTGTGTAAGCCAATAAAAAGAGATAATCAAGATTTGAACACTTGTGTAAGCCAATAAAAAGAGATAATCAAGATTTGAACACTTGTGTAAGCCAATAAAAACAGATTATCAGGATTTGAACACTTGTGTAAGCCAATAAAAACAGATTATCAGGATTTGAACACTTGTGTAAGCCAATAAAAAGAGATAATTAAGATTTGAACACTTGTGTAAGCCAATAAAAAGAGATAATCAAGATTTGAACACTTGTGTAAGCCAATAAAAAGAGATAATCAAGATTTGAACACTTGTGTAAGCCAATAAAAACAGATTATCAGGATTTGAACACTTGTGTAAGCCAATAAAAACAGATTATCAGGATTTGAACACTTGTGTAAGCCAATAAAAAGAGATAATCAAGATTTGAACACTTGTGTAAGCCAATAAAAAGAGATAATCAAGATTTGAACACTTGTGTAAGCCAATAAAAACAGATAATCAAGATTTGAACACTTGTGTAAGCCAATAAAAAGAGATAATCAAGATTTGAACACTTGTGTAAGCCAATAGAAACAGATAATCAAGATTTGAACACTTGTGTAAGCCAATAAAAACAGATAATCAAGATTTGAACACTTGTGTAAGCCAATAAAAAGAGAACAAGATACCTTAGCAATCATATCTGCAGCATTTATTGCGGCTTCTGAGGCACGTTTTCTTGCATCTTCTAATTGTTTGGTAGCTTCAGTAGCTTCTATTTGAGCCTTTAACTGTATCTCTTTCATCTGTTGATCATAACCTTGTTGTTTAGCCTGAAGTATACAACAAAAAAACAACATTAAAAAGACCAACAATTTCATCTTTGAACGAAGCTTATCACATGCCTATACCATCTTGACATTAGGATATTTTAGAACTTGTTTGGGTTATTTTTATTTATTTGATAATTGGTTCAATACAAACAACACCTTTTTTAACTTAGCCTTCAAGATGAATTAGTGAATGCTGTAAATGGAACAGAAAGAAGGTAAATATTTGGTTCATTGATTTTCAGTACAGTTAAACTATAGTATTGTAACAATATTTATATACAAGTAATATACTATTAACTTCTCTTGCTCCAGGCTTCAGACAATTACACTTTCATTAAGCATGCTACATATACATTGAGTCAAACTTATGAATGTTCATCTTTTAAAACTCATTCTTGGAAAAATGCAAGTAAATGAATTAATTCTTAATTCTTCTTTTACATTATTTACGATCCATCTTCATAAAGAAACCGAGTGTTCAAAATAAATACAGGACTGAATACATTAAAAGTCCACCTGGTAATTAATCAAGTGTGTTCAATGATCCTAAATCCGGCAATAAAATACATGGCGGACATTTAGAAATTTGGCACAGTGTACTTGGTATTCTTGATTTTAAATTTAAGACAATACAAGACACAAACCTTTAACATTTGAGCCAGTGAGACAGTTTCTTGTTGAGCCATAGACACAGCTCTGGTTCTTTCCACTGATGTCAGCTGTTTTAACGACATCTCCATACTCTCCAGGTTATGAAATTCATTGTAGAATTTTCTCTCCAGAGAGTTTGGCGAAAGTCTAAGAGATACAGCAGGCTCTGAGTCTGACACTTTTCGTTCAGCAATTGGTGTCAATTCTTCATCCTGCAATAAATTGTGACTTATATGTGGTAAAGAATTCAAAATTTATATGTCAGCTTAATATAAATGGCATTGCATTAAATCCTCAAATGATGCTTAGGGTCACTGTGACAAAACTTTGATTTGAGGATCAGGGCCATAACGTGATATAACAGAGGCATATAGCAGTACACTTCCAATTTTATAAGTATGTCTTTCTTTGTTAATTTTGAACAGTACTTTAAATCCAAAGATGTCTTAATAACATGTTCTGAATAAGTCATTGAATTGACTAAGAGATGTCATGCGAATAAAATGGCACGTTAAGATAAATTAACTAAAACAATGATTGATCTACAACAAACACAGACCTCAGTAAGTTCCTCATCAAGGGTAGATTCCATCTCTGGTGAGATTCTATCAGGAGTCTTTGTGGCGGTTTTTACAGAGGTTGGCAAGCTTTTCTGGCTGAGGACAGGTTTTTCTGACAGACTTTTAGCACGAGAGGTCATCCTATCCTCACTGAAAAAAAATAATACAATATTATCAACACATTGATAATTGATGATAAATAACTTGTAGAGACAAAGTGTATAAACTGAACTCAGTAAAAAAGAAACAAAACTTAATATAACAGTAAGAAGTTGGTTATCAAAATTTGATAATCTTTAAAAAATAAATTGAAAGTTAAAATGTAATGACAAATTACAGATGTAGTTTATTAACATGTTTGACCAGGTATTTCAACACAATTAGTCATATGCATACAGTCATATGCAAAGGTTAGTTTTATGTGGTTATAGTCATCACTGTGAGTTTAAATCCCATCAAGGACCAGAAAAAATTCGCATGTGAGGAAGCTATTCAGCTGACTTATGGAAGGTCGGTGTTCTTCCTGGTGTATACCTGGGGTTTTCCTCTGCCATAAAGCGGGAAAGGTTACAAAATGACAAACTGCTGGTGCATATTAAACACAAGAGAAAAAAATAAATGAAACCAGACAAAATGTGTACACCTACCTCTCAAATGACTGAGTATAGGAATCTTCTCCGATCGTATCTTCATCCTCATTTTCATAATGTTCCACTGACTTCATGCTAGATTTTGATTGCTTTGATCTATGAAAATAAAACAAATAAACTATACTTAACAATGAAATAACACCAAGCTTCAAATATTACATACAATCTAAAAAAAGGAAATAATTCTTTACACGTGGTCATAGCAAAAAATACATTCAGTTATACACAGAACAAACTCACAAGACGGACCTTAATATAATTAACCTACTGAACTAAAAAATCAAACAAACAAAATTATGAATATCTAGTCTACACTTTGAGACAGACACTTTTATCAGCTCTACATTATGAGGAGAATAATCATATGAATGTATCCTGACACACAAAAGTAAGGATAGGACAAAATGTTTATGACTTCACATATGGAAGAATCAGCGCAGCAATAGGATTATTTCTTATTTAAGAAAAGATAAGATTTATTTGGCAAATGGAAATCAAAAGCATAGCAATCAGGCATCATAAAAGTAAAACATTCAATGACAATAAATGATAATTTCTATGTAATGTGAACAACATACAAATGTACAAAAAAAAGGTGCAATCACTCGAGGGATGTATATTATGAGGATATGAGACAAAACCACTCACTTGTTTCTCTCCACAGGGGTTTGAGTGCGTAGAGATTCAGTGCCATGGCTGTAAAGACCTGGTGATCTACTTCTTGCTGAGAGAATGGATGATTTCTGGTGAGTAGAGTTTTGCTTGGAACTTGAAAGCCCAGTTTCCTGAGCTTGTACACGAGTTGCCTGAAACTCTGGCTCTGACGTCTTCTTCTTTGACATTGGTTCTCTACCTGGTCTTATAACTGTAAGAGGTTTGTTTTAAATATTCAAATAAAGGCTGCTGCAGTAAGAATTTTGCTTCATCACAAGGCTGCACAGAACTGATGTATTTATATAACCTTAATTGAATACTTGAAATAAACTACAGATTTATTTTATCACAAATAATACAGCCATGATGGCTCAACTAAACGAAAAACTTAAATTAGGGACAAGTTAAAATTATTCACTCCAGAAGCTAAGAACATTTCTACAAAGTAATTTCGATATTGGTCAACTTGTTTATCAAAAGATGCTTAGAGAAAATTCAATAGAAGAACTGACAGACACTGGATTGTGAGTGACCCTAATAGCTTACATTAATTCAAGCAATAATGAGCCACAAAAAGCAATGTGTGGGAAAGAATATGGCAATATCTGAGAACATTTGTACTCAGATACTTTCAATCTGTATAACTCAGAAACATTCAATCTGTATATTATATAAAACTTTAATACAGGAAACGTAAATAACACATACTCCTATCTTGTCTACGAGAATAAATACTGAACACATTGTACTCGTCTGGTTGAGGGTCGTCCCAAGAGTTACTGGCCTTGTTGACTACAGGATGGCTAGGACGTGGGATGTTCATTGGTGTAGGCTTTGAACTGGTTGTCCCCATACTTCTGGCATGTATCTCAGACTCTCTTAGGCCAGTGCCAATCTGAAACAAGGAATCAACATTTTCTGGTCACAAATATAACACGACCTTAGGTTTGTCACATTGCAATTCACTTTTCTAACATTGTCACAGCCCACAATCTAACCACTTGCCTGTCAATCAGACACAGACCGCATGGACTATTTTTCTATGATAGTTGTCCATTTGACAAAAATGAGATTTACAGTCTAGGATGGAATCTAACATATTAAAATTCTTCAATATTAATGGCCCTTCATACATATTTCTCAAAGTTACTGTGGATTGAAAAAACAAACTTGCACTTGACTGGACAGTGTTTTTTATTCACAGTTTTTATTCTGTGACTAAACAAAAATGGTCAAAAATAAACAAAGAACACACACCAGTCTCAAACACACGACTTCAATTAGTTGTTTCGGAGCAAAATATTAGCAAGGGTGAATTTAAACACATGCAGTGATGTTTGAGTCAATGATCTCTCAGTCAAGATATTTTCTAAAGTAAGGTTTTGGAGATCAAGAACTTGAACGGAATTCATGAATAAAAAGCCTTTTTGCTTACCTTCCTATCAGTCAACATTTCATCATCGGAGTCATCAGTTAGTGTAATCTCACTGAATGTTGAGGTCTCTGTTATAGTAGTATCTTCACCAATATCATTATGTGGTGTTCCTGAGCTGGTCTTTGTAGGTTTGGTGGATACAGCAAGACCTTCAGTTTCATGTGGTCGTACCACAGACTGTGTACCTAAAGTAGTTAAATGTATGAAGTGTAATTACTTCTTGATGTAATTATAAAAGGACAGTACACACATCCTGTACCTGATAAATGTCCGACAAGTAGAATAAAATAAAGATATATGAGTAAAATAACAGAATTTTTAAAATTTTGAACTTAGATTTCATTTACTGTTGTTGGGTTTAATGTCACACCAATGGCCACAAACCATAAATTTCAAAAGACTTCAAAAGGCACAGAAAAATGCATAATAACTACCTGGAAGATTTGATTTGAACACTGTATAGTCATCTTTAGCTGCCGTTACACGTTCATATTTTGTCATAAATTCTTCCTCCTTTTCGGTACGGACAGCGTCGGTACCTTTCCATCTGACAGTAGGACGAGCGCTAGCACCATCTAAAAATCATTAAAAAATTGTTCACTATTCTCATAATGTAATAATGAAACAGAATTATACATATTGATATGTAAAAAAGTCCATGAGACGTGAGAAAAGTGAAATAGTGAAAGATAATATTTGAACTTTTTTTTCACTAAGCTTAACAATTTTTCAGTTATATATGGCGACCGGTTCACCTAACTAGTTTTCCTGGACTGTATTCTAAACAGTACTAACTTAAACTTCCACATGGAGCTGGCAACTTCTCCACATGGAGGAAAATCGACATTTGACCTGCTGCCACTGGGATTTGAACCCGGATCGCCAGGTTGCAAGTCCAGCATACAAACCACTGGACCACGGTCACGGCCAGATGATGACTCATCAGAAAGCTCTTTGTGAATTACATACTTTCACAAAAGTCATGAAGTATAACAGTTATCCCTGAAACTTTCCTATTTCAGGTTGTTGGTGTAAAACGTGAAATTTACCATCAAAAGAGCTAAAAACAGTCACGCTGACTCATGTTATTACATTGTATGCACACCTTTACAATCTAGAGAATAAAATGCTACATAATGAGTAAGAAAATTCCCGGGAAACTAACTTTCATTCTGATTATTTGTTGTTGATTGAGCTTGTATTTTTCTGGCCTCTTCTTTAAGTCGGTTCTGTAAAGTAGCTGCAGTATCCTTAATAGCTTGAATCCTGTCGGCACGACTTCGTGACGAGCCGTCATTATCCCCAGTTAAATAATCCTGACGACTTCCATAAGCTCCTGTCAAGGACGGCGGCTCTTCGTTTAACTTAGCTTGTAATGCTTGAGTGAATTTTGACGTAACGCCACTGATGTCAAAGGAAAATGTTCGTTTATCAGAAGAAGGGTTTTCCACCCTCACCACATTGTTTGTATTGCTTATTTTAATTCTATCATTATTACTATATAATGTTTGTGCACTGGAATCTACATCCATATTTGATCTGAAATGATAAATAAATTTACAAATAAACGCAAGAAAATAAACATTGTCTACATCTGTAACAATAAAAAGGCCTTATTTATATGTATCAAGACCACACCTCAGAATCCTGTTTCCTCATTGGATAATTCTATAAAGTCGCACAAAACGACCAATCAGAGCTAATATTTTGAAATTTTATAATTTTAGAACAAAGTGTCGTACACAAAAAAATATAATAAATTACTTCCCAATATTTTTTACACATTACTTTAAACAATATTTATCTATATAAGCTACAGGAGCCAGGGGATCACTCATTAAATGTCATCAAATAGTTTGCACTTGGAGGACCAACAAACAAGTGGGAAAGTCTAAGTTACATACCTTCTAGGGGAACCATTTGGTGATCCATCCTGGGAACCATCCCCTGTGATAGTTGAACTACTGTCACTCACATCCATCTCTTCGTCAATCTTATTCTCTTTATTTTCATCACTCTGTGAATACAAAAAAAACATCAGTTATTCTTCATTTTATCATAAGAATCTGTCCACACAATCCATACCAAAAAGGTAACAAGAGAAAAATGATGACATCACACTGGTTCATACTGAATGCATGGGTGAAAGTTGAACATGTTGAAAACCTGAAAATTGAAGCTCAGTGCCATGGAGACAATAAGAATTAGTTCTGCCCATACAAGTAAATACAGAACGCGATGGGGAAGAGCCAAAAATTCAGGCACACAAAGAAAAACTTTCCCCCATGTAAATGTCTGTTAGTCAACATAGTGTATTAACACTTAATCAATTCTATATGTCTGTCAGTTAACTTCAACACTGTTCCTGAATTAAGCAGTACAAGCATAATATTCCACATTACAGGCAAGTGACACAACTTTGGTGTCAGTATCTTCATAAAATTGTCACTGAATGGCATACATCATCCCCAAGTCTACAATCCATATGCAATAGTTCAGACCTACATAAAATGAGCATACTGGAAAGGCTTAAACTTTAATAAGACAATGTCAGACAGAGATTAAAAAGTCCAATTTCATAACTGGAGGATTTTATAGTACTAGCACCAATATCTGCTTGTTAAGATAAGACTGCAGTTAAATCATTTATACAGTTAATCATTTCACAAAAACTCTTGTTAATGGCCTACTCACACTAAACACGAATGGACACACGGTTCCAATTCGGTTTACTCGATTTATACACGGGTTGCCTGATACGAGTATTGAGCTCCAACCGTGTCTCGGGATGAGTTGGTACGATTTAGATTCGAATGTAGCACGAGTATGTACGAACAAAGCACGGATATACTCGGTCAAACAAGGTTTGTCACGAATTGTACACGATTTACAAACGATTTTCATACGATTGTTGCACAGTCAATGTAGGGTCTAGTACGGTTTGTTACGGCCTAGTACGATTGAACACGACTTTTACTCGATTTACTTGAGATTTACAGGGTTTCTGTACGGTCCAACCGACTGTTGATCGTGTTATGTTCGAATTATCACACATTCGTGTATGGTTTGATATAAATTGACTCGTTTTGATGGCTTGACTACATAAAATTTCGAACTTTCAACAATGGAAGACGACAGAATACGGGAATTGGAAATCCTGATATTTGCACTGGAAGAACCTTCATTGGTAGGGATTCTCTTTTTGGGGGTCTTCTTCTTCCTCTTTGGGGGCATTATGTAGCTAGTACAGTACTCTGTTGTTTCAATTTGACAGTAGCTAGTTGTGTTGTGCTGTGTTTGAGTGCTGAATATATATACTAGAGCTTTGTACAGACGTAGAGGCCGTGTCTGGTTGTACTTGACCACGTATAATTCGTGCTTGAACCGTATCGGTCGTATGACGATCGTATGAAACTGTATAGACCGTATGGCGATCGCATAAAACCGTGTGTACACTCCTGTGAATCGTATGATGTTCGTGTGACATTCGAGTGTCAATCCGAGTGTAAGACGTAGGACTTTGGTACGGTTTCACACGATTCCATACGATTTATATACGATATTGACTCGGTTTATCTCACTCGAGCATGGATTTTATGTACGATTGTATATACGATCTCGTACGAGTCTCACACGGTCTCTCACGGTCTTGTACGATCGCTAATACGATCATACACGGACATGGCACTCGTGTCACTTTTTTAAAAAATTTAAAAATCATACACGACTTTCACGGATACACTCGAATGCCCCGAGTGTAACTCGAATAAGGACACGGTTAGTTCGGTTGTATATACGGTTTACACGAATGGCCATTCGTGTAAGTCGTATGGCCAGTGTGAGTAGGCCATAAAGCACATTCACTTACCATAAACCTGGCTTTATGAACATTGTATGCATTCTGTTTTGCCATTTCAGTCGACGAAATCATCATATTGGATTCAATAACTTGTCTCCGACTTCTTTCTTTCTTCCCAATGGCTGCAGACACTTGTGAAACATGTTTTTGTTTGGAATAGAGTTCCTCAAGGTGTTTTCTCTTCGCTTCTTCCTCTTCTTTCATTCTCATTTCTTCTTCCTTCTGTCGCTTCAGACGCTCCGATTTCTGTTTCTGCATGTATTTTCTGACCTGTTCTTGGTCATAATGCCTCTGTTTGGCACTAGTCTGCTGTTGTTTTTCATTTTCTAGAGAAAAAATACATACAACATTTACTCAGATTTTACTAAGATGCCGAATTACTTGACATTCAGACAAACTCAATATTTTGTTTGACTTGTTAGAATAAATGTCATCTATAGTGAGCAAGCACCACTTTTTCCCCTTTAGGACATTGAGTCAGACATAGGAAATATACCCCTACATATTTAGTAAAAAAAGAAATTTGAACAAAATGAAGAAATCAGATGATAAACAACAAACTAGGGACACAGAAGTTTTTTATTGGATTTAGTTTATCTGATAAAGTTATTGCAAGAAGGAAAATAATGCTGGTATGAAAATACAAACACATGAATTAGCTGAGAATACCAAGAAAAAGGTACAGATTAATAAGACAGCCAGTAATTTTTCAAATGTTCACTAAATTGACTTAAAATATCTTTAACAAGATTTCAATAATTTTATCAAGCATGAAGATTGGGAGCAAATCTCTATTGCAACAAGTAGTTACAATTGTTTTATCACAAAAAAGTTAGTTAAACAAATATTCACAATGAAAATAGTTAGGTCTCATACCAGTAAATATTCACAATGAAATCAGTTAGGTCTCATACAAGTAAATATTCACAATGAAAACAGTTAGGTCTCATACCAGTAAATATTCACAATGAAAACAGTTAGGTCTCATACCAGTAAATATTCACAATGAAATCAGTTAGGTCTCATACCAGTAAATATTCACAATGAAAATAGTTAGGTCTCATACCAGTAAATATTCACAATGAAATCAGTTAGGTCTCATACCAGTAAATATTCACAATGAAATCAGTTAGGTCTCATACCAGTAAATATTCACAATGAAATCATTTAGGTCTCATACCAGTAAATATTCACAATGAAAACAGTTAGGTCTCATACCAGTAAATATTCACAATGAAAACAGTTAGGTCTCATACCAGTAACTTTTGGAGCTTTTCGTTTGATGGCAGCCTTCCATCTTTTTTCATGATCAACTGATCGCCGATGACTTTCTTTATCATCCATGTGCAAATCATTGTAAACCTTGCGAGCTTCCTCAGACAGCACCTTGTGATGCTGGATTTCTGCTGCTGTTGCACTGGTAACATGTGCGTGCATGTTTTCTTCTCCTTGTGTCTCTGGTCTTTCATCATCAGGATCACCGAGATGGTCCCGATGGTGATCTATTAATAGAATCAATTAAAGAGTAAGAAAAAGTTATCACCCTGAAGATGAATAGTACATATTAGTTTACTTATTTAATTCATAAAAAGTACCAGAGGAGAAATCAGTAAATATTTAGGGCACATTTCATAGACAATTCTTAATTAGTCATGTAAACAGCAAAACAGCAATATATAACAATAGGTAGCCAATTTTAGTAATCTTGCCACCCCTTAATTGTAATGAAATAAAGTTTAAAATACCACACAATATTTTCAGGATTCATTGCAAACTATGAACGTTAAATGACTGAAAATTTGTAGAAAAATCTTCAGTTCTAAAAAAGTCCTCATAGCTAAGACACCTAAAAGCTAGAATTTATTTAACAATAAAAAAAGGGATGAATGTAATACCTGTATAATCTCGACCTCTTCCAGGTCTTTTCTTCACCGGGCCAAGCTCTCGTAAAATAAGCTCTTGTCCAGCTCTCCATGATGATGTTGTAATGATTTCTGTATAGTAAAATGAATTTAATAAACTTAGATAATGATCAACAGAATACACTTTGACAAAAGATCCACATTAACAAAAAAATATGACTTACTGTACACAGGAAAATCTATTTTTTAAGTCTGACAAGCTCTGGGTCCACATGGTAGTTCATGTGGTACATTTGGATGAATTATTAGACCATAATTATACATGTAACATTCTTTTCCCTAATTAGGCAAAAAAGCGTGCACAACCCCATTTTTTATTATTATTAGTGACAAAACTACAAATTTCTAATGGCAAAATCCAAAGTACAAAAAACATTCGGGGATGAACAGTACTTCCTATTCTCATAAAGAAATAGAAAAGCTTTCTACCTAGCATTATGTTTTGGTCAAGTATCCTTAAATATGATCTATTTTTCCTACACCTATTGAACAGTACAAACTCACCTTTACTCTTAGGCTGTGGCTGTTGTTTCACCACCTTCTTTGAAGGGGCAATAACTCTTGTAACCTTCTTCACTCTTCCGTCACCTTCCTCGACAGTTAACCATGCTATAAGGCATGTTTCACAAACAAAAGGTGAATATTTTACATTATAATGTGTAAATATCATAAAGACCGTGAATTTGTGAAGACAGGGATTTAACATTCAGGAATGTAAATAAAAATTAAATCCAACGAAGCATTGAACTAAATTCATCACTAATGCATAAAGAAAGTCGATACTAACGGAACTTTATAGTACTACACTGAAAGACACGACAACAATGTAACATTCATTATTAAACACGTAATAACCTCTCATGAGACAAAAATATTGTCAAACAAAATTATAAATGAATAGTTTCATTTTTGCTTGGTTTCATGCTGTTTGAAGAAAGATGATAGATTACTACAACGTAATCATTTCAGGAGTATGTTAAGGTTATTACTATTCTATTTAGCAATAGAATATAAAATGGATACAGTCAAACGGCATAACTAAGGAAGCATTTAGTATATAATAAATGCAAATTGCTATGTGACCTTGGGAGATCCTGACATTGACTTCTAGCTGTCTCAAACTTTCCCATACTTTTCAATGCTATAAATTTTCACCAGAATCCTATTAAGTCTAGTTTATCAATCTAAGTGTTTAGTGCACAAGAATAAACACTTTTACTGAGGTGCATCAGAGCCATTTCCAGCTATTTTAGGAAAAGGCTCATGATATAAATTGGGAAAAAAATATGTGGCATGTTGCCACATTTTGGGAAATTTGAGAAATATTTTCTTGCTATTGTGTGACATTTTACATGAAATCCAGTGATATTAGAATATAGCATTAAAATCCTAGTGGGCCGTAATGCATATCTAGGTCTCTGCTACTTTGCAGCTTTTATAAGAAATCTGGGTACTCATCACAGGGTTTTTTCTCAGCATTTTGGGAACATGATCTGACCCCCAGAATTGGGAATTTTTGCGACATTTTGGACAAATTGGGAAAAAGTCACACAGTATAAAATAATTAAAAATAATCAAATAAAACTAAAAAATAACAAATATTATGTTTATTTTTGTTTTTTTTAGATATTGATAACTTTGTTACTTGAATGATTCAATAAACATTTGAACTACTGTAAATTAAATTTTGTTTTTTCGTTTTTATCTCATTTGAATTGGGAATTTTTGCCTTGCCATTGGGAAAAAACATGCTTTTTGCCATTGGGAAAGCCACTGAATATTGGTCGTTAAAACAGCCCATTAAAAATAACACGTTAATCAATTGGATTTTTATTGTATTTATTTTCCTATTTTTTTTTTTGCAGCTGTTTGGAGTTTTTTGAAATTGGGAAAAGTAGGCTATTTTCAATTGGGAATGGGGCCAATATTTGGCTCCTGGTGATAGGGCAAAAATGCCCTGTGCACATACTGAGCGATAGTAGCAAAAAATTTATAGTTTTGTCAGAAAAAGGGACAAACTACCTTTTAGTGGTACCTTAATCAATAATTAGTAATCTCTGAAAGGTAACCCAGAAAGGAGTTTAACGCAAGACCGAGGTCATCTCTTAAAAGAAAGGGGCCAATATTTTAAAGCAAAAAACTTACAACCAACTGGTTCACCCCTTTTGTCTTGGACCTTATGACTAACTTGTCTTTTCTTGTCTTTTCTACCAGCATCATTTGACTTGCCGCCTCTACTCTCAACAATTCTGTACTTGACTTCAGCTTCACTAAAACCTGAAATAGAATCCAGACAAAGTTATAGTTTTTGTTCCTATATACTTCAGTCAATTCAGTAAGAAAACTTGATTTGTAAAAATTATGGGTGGGGTTTACATTTTAAGTACTTTTTCATTATTTTAGACCTATAATAACAATCGTCATTTTGACAAGGAAATCATTAAGGCATTCAATGTACATCAGCTAGTTAACTTTGATTGTATTGATCTGTAAATGAAACACCAATCTTTTGACTGGTAAATGGAAGGATAATACAGACATCTACAGTTGTAGTACAATTCTCATGTTTTCATGCAGACATTGTAAACATTCATGCACATTTTACAGTTCTATTATGCTGTATTATAATATTGTCAATAAATGTCAATAATCCCAGACAGACTTGAATTAACGCAGTTAACATATCATTTCACTATTTCACAGATTCAATAAAAGGCCATATTCAAAAACTTCTTGAGTTACTGCCCTGAGTCCTGCTTTGCTTAATTACAAAATTTATTTGGTTCAACCGTACATCAGAGTTCAACAAATAATAACTTTTTTTAAGACTAAAGTTTTCAATTTTATGTAAATTTAACTGTACAATTTACAGTATAAATCTTTAGTACATCAAAATAGATTTTTACCCAGCATGAGAAGAATTATTTGGCAAATTTTAACATTTGTCAAAATCAAACTTGACGCATAAATCAATACATAATTTTGATTTATTCTATTTAACTAAAGAAACCTGATTTTTGTAATATTTTGTCTATTCCATGAAAGTAAACAGTTACCTTTATATGATGGGGCAGCCGGGCCAGCAGCTATTTTACGAACTTTGGTGGTTTTCTCTGAGCCTTCAATGAGGTCATGTGACCGTGGTTGTAATGGTTCATTAGTATCATGTAAGGCTCTATGAGATTGTCCACCAATATCACCAGAACCATAAACATCATTTATTTCTTCTCTGTTGTCTGAAAATACATAGTAAAGTGATTTGTTTTCAAATAATGAAAACACAAACATTTCAGCATGCCATAAACACATATAGTACCAGAAACAAATATTTAATTAATACAAATTAATGACATAATCATCAGTTTAAATGGATGCACTTTTCGATATCAGCTTTAGAAATCAAAACTAATATCTTTAATGGAGCAGACAACAAACAGCATGATATGAAAACATCAAGGTAGTTAAGCGAGCCATAAAAATTGATTAAAGGACACTTGAAACCCCTATTTCCATAAAAAAGATTTTTACTGTAAAGATGAAGTTTGAATACCGACTGTCAGTGCTGAACTATTGTACCACCATTTGATTTAAAACCAAGTTGCGACATTTTGGCACTAATAAATGGTAATATATGAATAAAATTTGACTGGTTTGTTAATATTGCCAAATTTTCAGTTCAATCTAATTGATATTTCATCAATATTGTAGGCACAGTCTGGCTGAATCAATCCTTAAAGATACAAGGTTCAGTGACATTAACCACTTATAATTTTATACTGTGTATGTATTATGTATGCAAGGCCTAATCTATAGAACACACTGAATTGCTAGTTTATTTACCTTTTTGATTTATATGTCAATTAAAAGGCCAGATTTATTAAATTTCTTGATTATTATCCATTCATTTAATTGGGGAAATGAGATGGTTTTTATTCATTTTTATTCAATTTTTTTTCAATGTTTCAATGAGGCACTTCTTGTTGATTGCTTTAGAAAATAATATCATTGGGGACCACATATTATAAGTAAAGGGGTCAGTGTGAATGATCTGTATATTGACATATGGCCTAAAATGTCAATCTTTGCCAGTTGTTTACATTTAATGATATAAAAGTACAAAATGAAATCATCAGCTGATTCAAACGTATCTTAGATGATGTAAAAAACTGACCATAAAATAAAATCTTTGTTATGCAGGGCATTCATTTGACCCTTAAAACAACATTTTGGTTCGTGAAATCAGTAAAATAAAACTTCCGACTCTTGACAATTTGTACCAAAGGGTCAAATTTACAATAAAATTAGAAGGAATATTTGTTGACTCCTTAAATTTTTATAAGCCAAGGGTCATTTTTGACTCTCAACTTTTGATGTCTAGTGAAAATAGTAAGCTCTATCAAGTTGTAACAACAAAGTCTGACTGGTGCAAATATGAAGATTGTCTAAAACATAAACAAAAGACAAGTTTTATACATGGTGTATATGTCACTATTATCCCGAACTTTGGCTGCTTTGACCTGTTTGAAACATCCTTATAAATAATTATGGATTTCTGACACAAACAAAATGAGCATTATGGTAATCTAATATCAGCAACTGATTGTCCGTTTCAACAAACTCAGTCATAAAATCATGTTTATATCTGCATAATCGAACTTGGCCATAAACCTGTATGTAAGTTCAAATAATGCTATGACATTTTAAGTACATCCACCTACTGTGTAAATATTAGGTGTATAAATAACAAACAGAAAATAATGACCTATATATGACTTTTATAATTTCTTAAGGCTATCAAACATAGGTGTATTATATGCATGAAACACGTAACACTAAGATAAATCATAGAATTAATTCTCAATTATATAAATGATGAATAATTCTGACTTAGCTTTATGTATATATTACTTGATATTTCTAAGACAATGAAATAATCAATACTAATGTTTGCAAGTACATAAAATTTCTACCATTTAGGTGGTAAATGCCATTTTTAACAATATTTCAGCTTCTCAAATAAGAAATCAGAAAAAAGTTAATTAGATTGTTTGTTTTTATGTGACTTATTGTCACTGGGGGTTAATGCCGTTCTTCCAACAATTTTTCAGTTATAGAAAAAAGACTGTATCCAAGTTTTTAAACTTTCGATTGGACACCAGTCTACAAATGCAGCCATGTTAATGTCAATAATGACTGTGCTCAGAAACCACTGTTCCAAAATTTTAGACTGCGCCACTTAATACAGCCTCATTAGGCATTGTGTCACAGTCAACTGACAATGTCAATACCATTGAGTTAATTCATAAAACAATTTGTCCTACTAATTGACGCCAGTTATTTTTCAGTTGGGAAATTTACACAGTAAACCGATTAATGAATAAATGTAAAAAAACATCTTTTAACCCACAAGAATCCACAGTCTGCATGTTACACTTTATCTTTTACAGACAGCATTGTCAAAGCTTCAGAGCACAGGTAATAAAAAATGTTTTTCTCTAATTCCTGAACTTTTCTTAGGCCATTGTTTTTTCTTCTTTTTTGGTTCCTTAAAATTACAATACAAAAATGTTTGGTGGGTATGAGAAACAAAAAATCAACTTACAGTGGCCTTAATTATTAAATTTTCTTAATTTGACTTTTGGGCTGTTAAGCACAGCAATAATTCCACCAGCTGATGATAAAGAAAACGTCCAAAGCTTTAACAGATGTACTCAACAAAATATCATCATACCAATAAAATAGATTTGATTCATCACTTTGAATGGATTTTAGAAAATGATTAACTAATCCATACATATTTTAATACTAGTCACGTTTTTAATACAAATTGCGATGAAAATAAAATCAACCAAATTCTATAATCTCTGCATAAATATAACACAAACAAATTAAATCAAATTTGGTGAGTTCAGAATACAGATTACATCATATAGAAAAAGATGGGACAAAGCTGTCTTTCCTAAAAATAAACAGATTTGTATTAAAATGTACTTGAAAAATAAGCTCATAGGTTCAGTGCATATTTTGTTGCTTAATATACATTCAGATCAGAACAATGTAATAGAATTATTTGTGTAATTCTCATCCGTAATTTTAGCAGGCCATAATGTACTTGAAGCACAGACATAAATCATCTCCAGACAGTGCACATTATGTCTGCCCAAGCAAGGTAGCCTCATTAAGTGCACTAATGTGCCTTTGTGGACAAAGATTGTTCAGAAATTAATATAGCCTAAGAACTATTTCAAATGTTCACAAAAAAAAAATGCTTGTGTGATTTTTTCAGGTATTTACATAATACTTATATAACTTCACAAAAGACCCCTTACCTGTAACCTGTTCAGATTCACACTGAAGTACTGTGGTACCAAATTTTGCAAATTTAAGAGTATGTAAAAATGTATTTTTTGGAATTTGCGTGAAAATTCATGCCAGCAACATAAAATGACAAACTAAAAACAAATTTTACAATTGTTGTTTTCAAGCTCACAGGTTACCATGGTGACACCATTTTATGACATTAACGGCCAGATATAAAACTCGAAAAATGCGAAAAGACCGAGTCTGAGGCTATAAAAAATGACTCGGGCTATAAAAATATTGCAAAGTTGAAGTCCGACAGGCTATAACATTTTACAACATAAATTTCCTGATTTGCTTTCTCAGAGGGATAAGCAAATTAAACTCTATTGGGAAATTGTGTCCCTTTTTTATTCAAATTTCGGACTATAAAAATATGTTTTGGACTATAAACATTTTCTGCAAAATATAGTCCAAAGGACTATAGGTAAAAAAGTTTTTCACGCAGACTGAAAACTTAATGCCTACCAATGTTTAGGAAAGTCACATAGTACATAGAAATGTTTGAAACAATGTTTACCTTTTGTTTGACTTGAGGACTTGCTCTGTTGTTTTCTTATGGTCTCCTTGATCTTAGCAAGTCCATCTGAAAAATAATAACAAAACGTACCTCAAAGCATTGTTAGTTAAAAAAGATGCTTTAGTCTCAGTCTGATTTTATGAGACAATTAAATTGTGCATAAGTCAATACATAACGTACGAATACTTAGGATCTACAATACCAGCCAAAGTATCAGTGTGACATAATTTTTTAACCTAATTGATGATTTTGAAAACTTCTTTTACCTAACCTATTTCAACAAGTGATAATAAACAGTCCAGCATTATAAAAGCCACAAGTGACAATAATTGACTCAATGCCAATATTTGTGGATCCAATTTGGAGCTGTGAATAGTTTTTAGTAAAGGTCTGAAAATTATACTTTTTAAGTCATATCTTTCTACTCCTCCCATACAATTAAGTAACACACATTCACAATGAAACAATTTTCAATTTCAAAACTCCAATTTCATTCAATCAGCATACTTGGAAATTTGAAAAACACACAAACATTTTACTTACAAAAGATTGCACTACACTTTAAGAAAAATCTGCACGGATTTCAACTCAAATCCTTCAACACATTAAGTTGACAATCTATGAAAGCTTTGCTTTGTGAATTATTTCATATAAGAAAATCCTATTTTCTACATAAGCAAAAGATTTCACTTCTACTGAAGGTAAATTGGAGATAAACTATTGTACACTTCTCTAAACTACAGCTGAATTACAATGATTTGCATCAAAAAACATAAATTATATGGTTTTATTAAGCGTTTTTTATTTATCAAGTCAATAATAATAAAACTGTGAAAACGAATAAGGCCAGTTTTTTGTGCAATTTTCAAAACTTCAGCACGCCAGGTAAAATTCAATTAATTCAATCATTAAAAGAGTACAATTGCTCCAATGTGTAATAATTAATTAGGTGTCAAGTTTTATTTTCTCTCTCAAAGTGGGACCTGAAAGAAGACTTTCTGAACAACCATCTTACTAAAATAGAGAAATTTCTGATGATTTTAGTATATGAATAAAATCGCTTAACAAATTTGAACCATCTAAAATAACATCATCAAATTCTGATTTATTTTTATAAGAAGAGTTGAGCCATGCCAGCCTTGCAGAGCTGAGCAGATAAGAAATTTACTGTCACCTTAAAGCTTATTCTTGTAAACAAACATATTTACATATAACATAAGCATACTCACAATTAAATCAAGACATGAAATGCACAAAAAATCAGTTTTGTAATACAGAGCATGAGGGTGAAATATATGGTTTTGATGTTACAACAAAAACAGATGTATATGACATCATAGATCAATGTGCCTTTTTACCGCTTCTTAGACAGTATGTTTTAAAAGTTTTTGCGGTCGAAATAATATCTAAACTAATCATCGCAACAATTAACATTTAAAACAACCAGGGAACCTAATTGAAAATAAATGCATTGCAATTCATTAAGTTCATCTGGATCATTACACTTAAAATATAAAACATCATTCTTAGATAAAACCTGGAGTGTGAATGAATCTAAATGATGAGATTTTTTTTTGTTTTATTCCTCACTTCCAACTCCACAGGGTGAAAGAAATACTTGTGTTTTAAGTCACCCAGGCCACCCTATGTTTGGAACCCACTCTTTAAGTTTCTGACATCAAAATCCAAAAGACTGCATTCAAACATGATAGCACAAAAATACTTGGGGATGATTTGTACCTCAAAGTGATAAATATATGCTCAGAACAAAAGATAAAAAAGTTCTGCAACTTACCTATCCTACATTTATGGTCAAGTAACCAGAAACAGATACTGTTTTTTTATCTTACAGTAACCTATTACATACTTTTTTTGAGACTGAAATCTATTTCAATTAAAATTTAGGATTACAACACAAACATAGCAAAGAAATTTATTTATAGAGTCGAGGTCTGGGTCTGAGGTTACTATAATAACAAATGACTATTATATATATAATCAATGAAGTATCAACGTGAAATTATTGGTAAAAAATTAGCAAGAGAAGCTATAAATATATCACAAATTTCTGGCCACAAAAGGACGTCATAAATAAGTCTCTTATTTTGACTGAAGTTATACTGACAATGGTCAAAATGAAACCATACCTGCACTTAAAGGAAGTGACATTGGTATTTCCTTTTCAAGTGAATTATCCGAAAATGAATAAATTATTATTTTAATCCATTTCCCTTCTTAGTGTCCCTTTTGAAAGTTAAATCCAATAACTGAGGTGCAACGTTGTTCAGTAGCTATATATATCAGACAAATTTTTCTTCTTCAGTTTTTGCAAAAAAAATTGTAAAATTTCAATATAATTTTACACTTAACATATCAGAACAAATAATAATGAAGAATTCACTCAACTGAATCTTACAAATCGCTTAACTTATCATAACAATCCATTAGTCACAATATCTATTGTACACATTTTGTTCTTTATTGATCTTCTAATCTCACAGAGGATTAAACCCTAAGCTAATTAATAAATTAAGTCACTTCACAAAATGTACAGCAATCAAAATGTTCCTTAACAAGAATCACATTTTTGCCTCCTGAACATAAGAAATAGCACAAACATGTATGTTTTCAATTCATTGTGAATAATACTGTGTTTAATTGTGCAAATTATCTAAAAAAATCTCCAATACATAAAACCGTTGTCCATTGTCACAAAATTCCTACACACGACAACTATCACACCAGTTTTTACTATAAACTAAGTGTTGTGTATATATATATAATATATACTGAAGTTTTTAAACTGTACATCAACACTTGAGATCAGCCAAGTATTCTATTGGATTCTACCCAGCTAGTAATTTTAACTATGCTCTGTTAAACCCAGCGGCTTTGACATATATTTACCTATGGCAAGTAAACAGATATATTGAATGATTTCGTCCTAAGATTGTACAATGTACAAACTGTAGTATACTTACGGGGCCGTAAACTTTTGCAAATTTTAAAGTCGTCATTAAACAAAGGAAGAAATTAAGCATAAATATTTGTACTTACAGTAAGGTATAAAAACAGGCCAATTAAATGAGTGAATAAGAACTAAAAAAAAAAAACAACAGCAAAACAATATTGAAAAATATTTTACAGGGTAACAGAAAAAAAGTATACAAAAAATATTTATTTTTTGCATGTTAAAGTTTATTTCTTGGATTTCAAATGGCTTGCTGCATATTTTACACAAGACTGTTCATCATATTAATTCTATGAGGCCTGTATGATGGCTTATCAGATAAGTGCAATTTCACCCTCTGAAACTAGTTGTTCGATATGTTCCAGAATTTTGTAACTTCACTGTGTACTTACTGTGATTTATGTGATAGAGATTTTTTTGTAATTTTTACTTGTTTATGATATCGAGCATGTGACTCAAGTCACAGACTGGTTAATTAACAATACTTCTTGTAAAATAATGTTTTAACAAATTTACAGCATCTGATTCTAATTTGCTAAATAATAAACTCAATCAAACTTCCCTTCCTTCATCTTTTTTCTATGATAAAGTGTCTTTAATTAATGTTAAAGTCAAATAAGTCGTTTCAAGACTGCATAAAAAACTTGGGGAGTTTTATAATCAATTAGTATGGAGCTCCATTTTTAACACTTATGATACACATTATACCATACTTATAACCAGCGACTTTGACTTTGACAGTATGTCCAAACATTGATTAGCTAAATAAAGGGTATCTTGATTAGAGACCATTATTAATGCCCATATCTTTGGCAATTGAGCATAGATAAACAAGTTGTCTACAAATTGAATGACTAATTGATTCTATCCGAACAGTGATAGGGAAAATCTATTAAAGGAAAATCTATAGATACAAATCACCAACACGTACAAATAAAATACCAAAGAATGTACGATTTAAACACCATGTTTAAACTCGCATTGGTATCTTAAAAAGTCACATTTGAAATTTTTGTATCAATGAGCGACCGCGATAAAACTACATATGGTTGGCAGCAGTGTCAATTAACCAATAAAATGAGTTTGTTTTGAGATGAGATCTTGCGTTAGCCGCCAATGTCAAGTGGAAATTGATTAGATATTGGCATGTTTTTGATTTTGCATCAAAAACTAATTAATTTACTAATTAATGGATTTTTCTCATACAGCCAGCAACCTCTCCATTGTAAAGATGGAAATTGAATAATGTTTTCAGTTTTATCGAAAAAAACATCAAAGGCAAAAGAGAATTCAACAGTTTACTATAATAATGCCTATTTTCCTGAATCAGATCAAATTGACCATAAAAAACATTGTTTTTTAAGTGAGTCTGAAAACTGTAACAAAAATGATCAAATTAACAAATACAGTGAAATTTAAATCCATTTTGAAAACAATTAATGATTTTTGCTATAAACCTCACATAATTCAAGTCATTTGCTATACTATTAATGGAATGACAGCAAGGTGAAATATTTCAAACAAACAAGTTCATACGGTAATAAATTGATAAAAATTCACAAATTTCATATTCTGCATTTTTAAAGCTACTTGTTTTATGTACATGGCTCAAAGATTGTAGTATCAGATTTAATTTGGCACCTTAAACACACAGAATACATAAAAACATAAAATTTACTTCGAAATCAAAGAAATGTAATAAATGAACAAGTGTTTGAACATAAGGTTTTTGTTTAATCAGTAAATTCATTACTCGACTAATCATTCCAATACATAAAATCAAGCCAATATATCTAACACACTATTTACAAATGTTACGAAGTTAACTACTGACGAAGAAAAATGAATAGTAAAGTTCTGTGGCCCAAGATCTTTTATGGTCGTAATCCATGTAGCTGTGATAAATGTACAGTTGATAGATTTCCTCAACTTATACTTTGCAATGATCTCTGCACAAGTGGTTGCGTACACGTTCTTGGGACCCCCAGTCCTTATGCAATCAACATTTGTATACAACGCTCTAGAAACCTAGGCATGTGAAGTAGATGTCAGACTGGGTTAACACACACATCAGCAAGATCGTATTGGTTCACTGGGAGTGAAATTTTTTTTTTTAATTTTTTTCAAGCACGCCATTCATAACATGATGACACTTTTGTCTAAACTTGCATTATGTAGCATGAAATTACATTTATGTTCACTAAATAATGCTGAAGAGGGTAAAAAGGTGCCTACACAATACTTCAAACCTGCACTGTAAGCAACGTAGAACAAAAAGCATTGAAAAATGGTCTTTTAGATGTTCTATTTGACATACTAAAAATTCCTGGGTGTAAACACTTAGTGGATAAAATTTCAAGGGTGAATTTACTTAAAGCTGTTACTTTCAGCCATCCAAATCCATCAAGCATATTTTTTCCAAAACAATGACTGCTGCCATTGAAATTAATTCCTGGATCAGTCATCGACATTAATAAAAACCACTTAAAAATTTATCAAGAGCAAACCAGTCCAACCAGTCAGAAATATTAGCCTGACATAGGTAGGAATATTTTGATGAAACGAGTTGAACAAAAGCAGCGGCCTAAGTAAACCCAGTCAGTAGACTAAACTGATCAAATGAAAAACCTGGGTCAGGGAGATGTTTCTTCACCAGGATTAAATAACGCATGATTTCAAATGTCAATCTCCCGTCTCTAGAATAATATCATATTAGGAAGTAGCCAATGGCTTACAGAATGCAGGGAAACGGTTAGGACCATCTGCTAACTTAAACAAAGGTACGGTCAACTGATATATGGTATTAAATTCTGACAATAAACTAGTCAGACAAGTCTTCTTTGTTACACTTCTTTCATTAATACAGTTTCTTCAAGCAGGATAATAATTAATATCAGCACCCAATTGTATAAATATTGGTTAATTTTAACCAAATGATTAATTTAACCAAAGGTTGAATATAACCATTTTGGTTTACTAACCATTAAAAAAGTCATTTAAACATTTAAAAAGGGCTGCCATTTTTGTACTGGTTACCGTTTAGGTTAAGATTTAACCAGCATCTTAGACTTGGGTTAGATTTATTTGAGCTTTAACAAAAAAAACAACATTGGGCTAAACTTAAACAAAATTTTCTACAACAGCTAACCGAACATTTAACCAAAATTTTAACCCCAAACTCTGATTTAACCCAGTGGTTAAAGTTAACCAATGTCTATACAATTGGGTGCAGCTGGTCCTTAAACAATTTTCATGCTGTAATATTACAACTGAAGCATCACACAACCTGCAGAGAAATCTTGAATTCATTGCACAGACTTCAGTTTTTGCTAAATAACCAACACTGTTAACAATACTTTCAGCACATTCATTCATACAATTCATGGAAACAAAAAGCCATTAATGGAAACAATATTTCATACAATTAAAGTGTCAGCCGAATTGACTGTTAATAGAGCCAGTCTATTGTTTCATCAGTCAGCAGTTAACAACACAACTGTAAATTATTAATTCTGTGCAAACAGCGCAGTATCAAACTAACAAAATTTTGTAACAATTCAACAATAAAACAACATATCATGAATATTTAAAAATCAAGATAGAATTTTAGACATTTACAATATGCCAATCGAAGCCTTGATCTGTGAGTCTGGTCCAATTTTATATAATTGAATAAACATCTTTTAACAATTTTTTTACGAAATAACTAACTCAAATCTACATATTAGATATGAACTTGCGACAAATAAAGATGCCTTAAGCCTGGAGACCAGTCTATGCTTAAAGCTTAGCCAATGGTCAATTTAAAAATTGATAACATATCCCACCAATGAAATGCTTGCACAATGAGACTGGTCTCCAACATCAATTGTTAAACCTCACAATGAGATTACAAAGTGTAATGAAAACAAATTTCAGTTGAATATATGTAACAAACAAGGAGTTGAGCAATGCTTTCATATTTGATATAACTTAGTAAATAATTCACAAGGTCAAATAAAGACGAAAATGTGTAAACTCTTTTGTTAAAGAAATAACATCGATTCAAAGATAAACAATTTGTGAATGCCGGTACTTATTCAGCTTACACAATAGTCAAAGTATCAAATTGTTGAACCTTTTGTGTTCAAATAACCTACCTATAACTTAATACAAAAGAATAGACTAATAATCAGTTCCTAGCTTTGATATATAATACCATATATAGCCAAAACTAAAATTAATTACTAAAGAGTATGTAGGGGAACTGTTCAGTAGTACTGAACTTTAGCATTCGTAACTTTATCATGCTCATAGTAGTCTGTTCATAGAGAAAATTTGAGACGTTTCTCAAGCATAAAAATATTTTTTGTCTCAAGCTGTCAACAATAATGATTATAATAAAATGAAATGGTTGAATAAAAGTTTCTACAACTAAAGGAAGACAGGGCTCAACAAATCCACTTGTCTGCTCATAATTACGTGAAGAAATTGACTTGAGACGAACTGAAATTGCTGTAGAACTAGATAAAAATTCTTAGCTGGTTGTGCTGAAGGACAAGTAGCCTCAGAAATATTTGTTAAGCCCTGGAAGAAAGCACTGGGATTGAAATGGAATTGATCAAGGACTGAATATTCTTATACCAGTATGACAATGATGCTATATAAGTCTAAAAGCAATCCACTAAAGTAATAAGACTCCATCTCATTATTACTGCAGTAAATGACAACAATTCTAATATTAATCCTAGCAGGAGAGAATTAATCCCATCTCCACTATACTGAAGACAGAGAAACCAGACACAAAAAAAATGCATCTGATTGGATCAATCTGAGCATAACCTTGAATTTGACCAATAGCAAGGCCGTGATCTGAAACTAGTGTGTTATGAAATGACAAAAGACAGATTATACTAATTGGTGGCTAGAAGTCTGAGACTGGAAATGGAACCTGACCAATCAGATGACTGACTTTGAGTCCAGTCTGGGCTAGACCTGAACAATCAGATGACTGACCTTGAGTCCAGTCTGGGCTAGACCTGACCAATCAGATGCATGAGTTTCAGACTTGTATTCAACAAATCAGGCTTTTGTATTGAGACTAATCTAAATTCCTAGGCACTAGAAGTGTCCTTCAAACTCTATTTAACAAACTAACTACAGTGGAACCCCGCTAAACCGGACCCTCGCTAAACTGGACTCCTCACTAAACCGGACGATTTTCAAAGTCCCGACTTTTTCTCTATACAAAATACCTCGCTAAACCGGACCCTCACTATTCCGGATACCGGACGCCTTTTTCAGAAAATTTGAAGCTGACCGGCACAATTTCACCTCACTAAACCGTACGGTAATTTTGGAAGACGTCATAAATTACTTATTTATTTGAGATTTAGAGTGTCACATATGTTTTGATAGGAGACTGCTTCAGGGTCTGTGTACTAGGTGTCAGACGGATTATTGATGTTTATTGCTGAAAGGGTGGGCCCTGCATGATTGAACAAATTTATGAAAAATATATTGATTTTGTTTAAAGAATTATCATTATTATTACTATTTTGCGAGTTTTTAACATGAATTTGATTATCATGATAAGAGATGCTTATTTAGACAATGTACTTTTAATATAAAACATTAGATTAATCTACAAATTAGAATAATTATTTACTGCCATCCTTATAGCCTGATCAAAGGTCCAGTTAATGGTGATAATCATGTTTGTTACTCAATCATTTACTCATCATGGTCAATGATTGCTAATTGATTTTAATACTGTAACAGATAGTTGATTTTAATAACAGATATAACACGAGATTATAATGGATATTCTAAACATAAAATTGCCAAAAAGTGAGCTTCACTATGAATATGTATGCACATATTAGCAAGTATCTGTGACACATTGCTATAATTATATACATGTATGTACATGTATCAGATAAGGTATTACATTATGTACCATATATGTAATATTTGATGAAAATCATAGTATACAGATAATATGCAATGTTTTAAGTCATCTTTGATATCAATGTAAATAAATATTACTTTTATATGTTGTTTTCCTTTACATCCCAACTGACTAATGGCAAAATACAGTCATAATTTGCTCTAAAAATAACCATCTCATGGAGTTTAACTTGTCCAAACACAAAACCCCCCTAAACCAGACACCTCGCTAAACCGGAAGTTTCGCCCAGTTCCAAGCCCGGCCGGTTTAGCGGGGTTCCACTGTACTTCAGAACTATTGAAATGATAAAAAGATAAAACAAATCATAGAGAAACAATAATATCTAACACCAACCTGCACCAATGTTGAGGATATTTCCCTTAAACCGCCTTCCTTTAGCAGATTCACTGTCAGAGCAGTCGGATGGTTGCCCATCCATGTCCGGACTTTCAGACACAATATCTAGGAAGTGTGATTTTTTATTAGAACCAGATTCCGGTGCACCGACACTATTGATCCGTGATCCACCGGCTACTTTAATATCTACATGTGTCAAACGCGGACCAGATTCTAAACGAGGATCATAATCACGAGTTAAATCGTTATTCAGGAAATTTATTTCAGTTTCTCGAATATCCCTCGAGTTCGTAAATGTAGACTGATCACCGGATATATTATCACGTTTGTCCCCTATAAAGCCATTATCTAAACCATGTCTATCCTGATAACGTATTTGGTCCGAGAATTCTACACGCCGATCAAGAGCATTTCTTGATCCTGGCGCCTTACGAAGTTCTGGGTCATATTTCTTTTCTCGAAGCTGAATGTCAACACGTTTCTTCTTGCTTGAATTTGAAGCATGTTTCTCTAGTGGTTTCGATGTTGTTGATGACTTCTTCTTTGGTTCTTTGACCTCATCCTCTTCTACATACTTGTTATCTGGAGTAAAATAAAACATTCACTATTCTTTATTTTATTACTGTAAAATCAGACATTTCTTCTGACGTCAAAATTTCATGACTTTTGGTTTTATTTGATATAACATCTATGACTATAAGTTGACTGGACTCTACTTTCAGTTTGTTGTGAAGTATACAACACAATATAATACAACTGCACCATACCTTGGCTGATCTATCCTTCATATATTCAAGAAATTACAGACTAGCCTAAGATGACAAAAAAATGAACTATTGGTGAGTAAAGATGATTTACAGCATAGGAGAATGAATTCAGGGAGCTTTAAGAAACTCAAAAAACTACTTTGTCAAGCTTTGATCACACAGTACAAAAGGGAACAGTTAGATAAATGAGATAACACATTTGTTAAAAAAAGTAAAACTAGAGAAAATATTCAACAGGCCATCCTCTATATATACCTGTGGGTAAAAAAAAACAATGGATAACAATCACAACATCTTGTTACATATTTTCTCAGCAACTATTTACAATGTGTTACCACAGAATCAAAGGCAATTTTATTACTTTTAAAAATTTTCAACTTTAATAATTAAAAAAAAAACATCACTGGGATAAGTTGACCACTTATTTATGATTTTTGTAACCAAAATACTAAGAAGAACATTTAATACAAATAAAAAAAACACAATAAAAATGATACAAAAATGATGTTATTTATCATAAAAATTACTTATTACGAGTTAGGAGACAGAATCTATAGTTTAAAAAAAAAATTAATTATTGTCATAAATATCATCAAAAGGTACTATAAGCTAGATGTTCATATAACTGAGATTGATTTCCAATTCAGACCAGGAGCCAACTTCATATGACACATCCTAGCCAAGATTATATTTCATTTTTAAGCTAAAAAATTGCTCTCTTAGCTAAGGAATGTCTTGAAACTGACCCAATATTGCTATTTCAGCATTATATTTTTTGGTGAAAGGCATTCCTCAACTTATCAGATAAAAATGAAACAAATGATTTTTTAATTAACTTCACTGCTCTTGACATACCTCAAAAACATGACATATAACTCAGTAAACTTTTATTTCTTCAAATCAATGTAACATTTAATATCATACCTGTTCTGTGCAAGGCAGAGGAAAACCTTTTTTAAGATTCTGATCCATTTTTTTCTTAATTAGGGGCTGTATGGCATTTTAGGATTCTTTCATCATGAAAGAATATGACAAGCTACAGCAAATATTGACTTACACCATGAAATTCTTAAAAGTTTTGACTAAGAAGTACTGACAGCAATTTTGAGAATATTTTTGAGAATTTTTCTTCATCAATGATAAAGTGTAATAAAAGCTGTCTTTTTAGCTAAAAGATTGAGACAGGTATTCCTAGAGGCAGGCTGGAGGAGAAAACAATGAAAATATGTAATTCGTGCAGCCTATTAAAAATCAAACATGACCATCTGTATTTGCAGAGCAGACAGAGCTATTTCATAAAATACTTGCCATCAACTAAAAATTTACAAGTTTAGGACAAAAGTGCTGTAAGTCAGAATTTGATCATGAAGCAATTTATGATAGTCTAGCCCCAAGCGTGTGAAAACACTTTCTATGAATTCAAGCTAATGGTAAGATGATATACATTCGAAGATATCTGAATAAAACTGCGGAATCCATATGATCAATCGTTATACACAGGCCTTTAATCATTTTAAATGGAAAATTAAAAGCCCATCACACATAGAATTCCAATGTAAAATTTTACGTAGAATTGGAGATAAAATTATTAAATCAATGAATATTTGAATGAGATTCGCAATTGAATACATAATTTAAATGAACAAAAATATCGCATGATGAAAAGCAAAATTGGAAAAATGAATACAAATTATTTACCTGATATATTCTTTTTATAATTCAATATTCAGTCGAGTGACCTCAACTTCTTTTAAAGGTCAAGGTCAGACATGGTTTTCAGCAGAGGGTTATTTTGATACACAAAATTAATCATCAACAATTAACTATGTATAAATGGGAGTCATCAGGCCAACTAAAATTTCTAGAGGATAAAATGACAGGTAAAAAAATTATACAAACACATAAACTTTGTCTCCATTCTAGCTTGAACAAATTCATGTTCAATCATAAACAATTCCGAGGCCAGGAAAGTATTTAAAAATCAGCCAAGCTCATAAATAATACAAACAAGAGGGCCAAGATGGCCCTTTTTCGCTCACCTCAGTAAAGATTGCAACTTTTATGGTTTTCCTGTGATTTGACTTGGGGACCTACTTATTAACCTGAGTTGACCCATGTTCAAACCTCTTCATGATATCATTTATACAAACATTTGACACTGTTTAACAATGATCCAATCAAAACTGTGACCTATAGAAGCTTAACAAGGTTTTCCAAAGATTTGACCTGGTGACCTAGTTTTTGATCCCAGATGACCTATATTCGAACCTGTCCAAGATATCATTAAGACAAGCATTTTGACTAGGATTGGTGACCCTCCAATCAGAACTGTGCCCCCTACAGTGTTAACAAGGTTTTTCTATGATTTGATCTGGTGACCCAGTTTTTGACCCCAGATTGTTCACAAAATTTCCATTCTATTTGACTAGGTGACCTAGTTTTTGACTCCAGATGACCCATGTTCGAACTTGTCTAAGATATCATTGAGACAAACATTCTGCCGAGGTCTGATGAAGATTCGCTCCAAAGTGTGACCACTAGAGCATTAACAACCCCCAAGTGTGGACGCCAGACGTGCTCAGGTGAGCTAAAAAAACACAATTTTCTGATTGCTACAATTACCTTGAGCAAGAAAAAAATCCCGATTCTTTTATAAAAATGAAGCAGGTATTACATGACAACAGAATGAAGGGAAAAACTTACCTAATTTGCTCACTTTTCTGGAAGTAGTTTTTGACTTTAGATAGGCTGATCTACCATAGTTATCTACAACAGCCTGAAAATACACATGTATAACAACATTTTAAATCGTTCACTTTACAGCTGAAAAATACATTTTTAAATAACAAAATGTGTGTGACTGCTGTGCATCATTCCTCTTAGATACAATAGTTATATACCAAGACATTAAAGAGGAAGCCTTGAAGATCATTGATACTTTAATTATTGAATTTCTGCTATTCTGAACAAAAGTAAAATTTTAGATCTTGCCAAATACCTGACTATTATACTTCCTTACAAACTAATGATGGATTTTACTATACTTCACTATCTAAGGGATTTCATCACACATAATGTTGAAAGCAATGGAATCACATTAAATGGTTTGCCATTAAGTACCCTAGGTTTTATTTGTATCATCAACAGAATAAGACCAGTATGAATGGCAGTAGAAAAAATAAGCACTCCTGAGTTACATACCAGCATTAACAAGCACTCCCAAGTTACCGACGAGCACTAACTAGCACTCCCGAGTTACCGACGAGCACTAAATAGCACTCCTGGGTTACCTACTAATACCAACCTATTGTGTGTTTGTAACACTCTGCGAACGAGTGAAAACTTCCTATGTATAAAGTGTGGAACAGTGGTGGAAGACAAATGACCGAAGATGTAATACCTCCAGTCAAATTGTCACACAACTACTTTAATACGTCCAGCAAAGGTTACACATCTCTGTCTAAGGTCCTGCTTGTCAACAACTCAGTTTACTGGGTATATGAATATTAAATATGGTTAAGAACATTAAGCATACAATGTTCTCGCCTTCAGTATACTGTCACACCAAGATAACTCTGTTTACATATGCTAATAATATTTAATGCTTCATTATCTATGTACTAAAAATAAATATTGAACTATAAGGCCGCATTCAAAAAATCCATCTTTTGCTGTCATAGTTAGCATGTCAAGAAAATTAAAAACATTTTGTATGGGTAAACAGTTCTAAAATATTCATCACATTGCCATAGAAATTATAAATGATAATAAATAATAAGCAAGTGCAGAACCAACCGCACAAGTTCACCAAACCAGGTTCATAGAGGAGTATACTCTACTTTCTCTACTTTATGAGCAGTCCATTAAAACACAATCCTTGATCATTGTCCAAGTCTGCCAAGAAAGCTTGCTCCAACTTCTTCCAAAACCCAGGATTTATCAATGTTTGTTTATTTCCAACACAGAAGTAGAGAGAGCAGAACTTTAAAGATATTAAAATCTGAACAAAAAAAAACAACACAAAAAAACAACTTAAATTCAATCAGTCTCCTTTTTAACCAATTTACCTCCTTGATAACCTAACCAGGATCATAAAATAATTTCGTTCCTGCCTTAAATAAGTTTATCACATAACCTGTGGTCCAGGCGTGCCGTAAACCCGTGCAAGAAATATCGTTCGGCACTGCCAAACCGTGCAATAAATATTCAAATTAGCCAAATCACAATATTTGCATATTTTGTATTACTAGGCTACTACGATATTTGTAAACATGGTCGACTTTCGATTCGTAATGATTTTATTAATGAATAAAATGATGTTTGTGTAAATAAAATAACGATTTTGTGTCTTTTATGTTGCATTTTATCGCCAAACGATTAATAGAAACATGCATAACTTTTTTGCGCACAGTAGTGAACAGTCTACACTAGACGTCATGTACTGACGTCATCTTGACGTCATCCTGTAGTCTGCTTCATTTTCTGTGGTTGTTTTTACGGTTATGTGATAAATAGAATCTTGCACTCGTGCTTATACTTTACCATTTTTATTAAACTCGTTGGCAAAAACAATATGACACTCGGCAGAGCCTCGTGTCATATTATTAAGTCAACTCGTTTAATAAAAATGGTAAAGAATGAGCACTCATTCAAGATCCTCTATTTAATGTGCAATTCTACATTAAGTTGATAACAAAAACTGGTCAGTAAAGTCCTTCAGCATACATTGTAACACATCTGCACTCTTTGATGCTGGACATAATTGATTTAAATGAGCAACAATGAATAAAACATGACAGAAGGGGAGACATATGAATTATGTATACATTCAATAGCATCAATTTGAAATTGTTCATTCAGAATAAATAATGACATATAACGAATATGAGCCACAAATGCAATATCTAAATGAAATAAAAATTCAAAAACTGTTCAGGCATGCCTTCTAGATGGATGTATTCTAACACATTGATTAAATCAGCAGTTTATCTAAATGGAATTATTCTGCATGTAACAGTTCATGTCCTGAGATAAATCAGTATTCCATTTTTTTTTATGTCTCAAGTACACAATTGTACTGCGCATAGCATATCTAGTTTGAAAATATGTCCACAATTTTGACATATATGGTTTTATAAACAGTCCTTTTTATACCTCTAGTAAAGAAAAACCTAATAATTCAGATCTCAAGTTATTAAGAATATAGGCAATCATTTGTGTGACCCTAGTTTACAGCTCATTTTCTGGTTCTAGTTTACATTTCATTTTGTGGTCCCAAGTCTAGTTTATTAAGTGGCCCCAAATTTACAATTCATTTTCTAGACCCTAATTCACAGTTCATTTTTTGGCCCTAATTCAGGTCCATTTTCTGGGCCATCATTTACAATCCATTTTCTCAACCCCAGTTCAAAGTCCATTTTCTGGACCCAGTTCACTGTCCATTTTCTGAACCCCATTTCAAAGTCCATTTTTTGGACCCAAGTTCAGAGTAAATTTTCTGGACCCAGTTCACTGTCCATTTTCTGGACCCCACTTCAAAGTCCATTTTCTGGACCCTAGTTCACAGTCCATTTTACAGACCCTTGTTAACAGTCCATATTCCGGCTCCAAATTTAAATCAGATAAATAATATATAATATTAAAGACTAGAATGCAGTCAAACCTTTTAGGGACTCTGTTTAAAAAAAAGTTTTCTACACATTCAACCTATGAATGATCATATCTAGAGAGAATTTGTCTCTACTAAACAAAATAATTAATCAATTAATCAGTACAAGTTTCAGCTTATTTTTAGCTTTGAATGTACTTTAATTTTTTTTACCCAGAGAGGATCGATTTCTAGTAGACATGTCAGATGGCCAGGGAACAATGAATTAGATATTTTGGAGCCATTTCAAGTATTCCAGAGGAATACACTGACCCTGAGAAACAAGTTTAATCAACATTTAAACATTAACAGAATGTCTGTGACTTATGAAACACAAATATCAACAGCAACCCCTCAGAGGAGACCATAAAACAAGAAACAAGAAATTCACTCCAGTTGATAAATAGGTTTAATTAAAACTGATCAAGAGTGTGGGGTCCATTTATAGTGTGTCTACCAAGCGTATACAGAAGTGGATGGTCTTAATATCCCAGTTCTTATATTGATTGTTTCAGGAAGAATGCAAACATACAAACAATATTTGATTTTTCTTTTCTTTATTTAATATAAATTAATTTTTCAGACACAGTGCTCAGAAATTAGCCTTATCTTTTATGATATTAAATTACCATGAGATATTTTAGAAGAGGGAGAAATGACTGGTTTCTATAGACACCATAGATTCAGATCCTTTTTTTTCACTGGGAGTTTAATGTCAATCCAACAGCGAGGGTAAAATGGTGACTTCTCCAGCTTAGACCATGACGGAAGACCGGAAGATTGAGGGGGCTATTAGTATTTATTAGTAGGAGCCCATAACCACACAACCAAGGAGGCCTCACTTGTAAGTAATATACAGGGGTGTACTTGCACAAACACTTGAAACCTTACTCATCTAACTAAAACATGATATTTCAGCTAATTGCCAAATGACCCTTGCTGTTGGTTTGACATTAAACCCCATAGAGAAAAAATAAAATCAACACATCTAGATCAGCTTAATAATGAAAAAGTCAAAAGTACAAAGCAAGAGTGAAGGGACGTATCTTAAAACTCATCAAGTTCTGTCAATTCTGAGAGTGATCTTGAAACTGACCAATGTCAGGACTAATGTCTGTCGATAGGCGTGCAACAAAATCAGTTTGAAGACACTGAGCACTGGGCAACATGCAAGGGCATAAAATCTAGTCCTCCTAAATAAACTCAGAGTAACAATGAGAAATTATTTAAATTTCAACATTCAATAAACAAACCAATTATCCTTAGTTGACAAGGTTTTACCTTACAAGTGAGAAATCCTTTCAATTTTCGTACCCACAAACAGACTATAGTTAATAGACCAATTAGACTGTTGAAAAAGCTGGTTTACAATATTCAAACAATAATAATTACTTACTATACCTACTTCATGTCAATCAAATTCAACAATGATATGAAAGTTCTCCTATATCTGAACAAGTTTGAAAATTAAAGAAATGTGAAGATTTAATGGACATTAAACATTGGCATACCAGCACAGTCAGACTTTATATGCAGGAACTTGTTTTTTAAGGCTAGTATAGAATATAAGCATTACAAAGCATCCCCCCCCCCTTAAAGGAGCATTGGCCAAGTACCAGTAAGACTAGATATGTTTTAGGTATGGGCTTTGATAATAAAGATAATTACATGACAAATACATGTACATTCATGAGTTACAGCAATAACAATACATTGAAGTACTTCATAAATACTTAAATGTTCTCTCAAAACTGGTGGTTCAAATTATAGAACACTTTCATTTTTAATTTTACTACGTACTTTATAAGATGACAATTTTGTGCTTGTTTGGGGCAATTTTTATCATCCCAGATATCTGGCAAAATAGCATAAGTCTCACACTGAACAGAAAGTATCATAATCACCTTGTAATAAAGCTTTTATTATTACAAATAAAGGAATTAACATCTTTAGTACAATAAATCTTTTATACACTCTCTGTAAATAAAATCATTTTAACAAACTTGTTAATAAAACATGTGATCAGAATGTAATCCTGTGTTTTATTTATCCCTAACATATTGTGCAATAGCCCTTTGATACTTTGGACTCTTCTAAATTCAAAACAAATATGCAAAACATCAATTTATTGAAGAAAATTGGTAAATTCCCTCTAATGGAGTGGAATACATTGTGGCAAAAGATGTCATTACCCATTACAAGCAATGGCTTCTTTTGCCACAATGTTTTCAAAAGTCATATTCTTCAGATGCAGGGAAATGTAGTATTGCAAGCAAACAGATATGACAATTCAGTCTTCACTATAAACAGTAACCTGAGACAGGCATGCATGACACACTTGAAAATAAATATAGTAAAAAATAAATTTCTGACAAAATACACATTTGGATATTAATCAGTAGTAGGTAACTCTATAGACCAAATATAAGACAGAAATATACTCACATAAAAAAATACCAAAATGGTTTAATAATGATACACTAAAAATTCTCCGAAATAACACAAAAACTCACACAAGAATTTCAATAATTACATATATAAATGTAAATTACAAAACTCTACTTCGTGTACTTAAACATTTACCAAAATTTTGCAAAAGTACATAACAAGAAGTCAAAATCACATAATATATATGCTATAACTATGGTCCAAGACATCACAAGAAAAATCACTCTGAACTGACTTAAACCAATGTACGATAAAAGGCAAACAGAAATCCGAAACACAAAATTCTGTCACATACTTTACCGTCCGAAGTTTTAAGTCACTGACTTACTTTGAATTCAAAACATAATCAATACAATTCATATAAGGCCTTTGGGTGTTTAAAAGCTAAACAACATTTTTGTGTACAGGTACCCACAATGAAAAACCAATACTCGATCTCTTATCTATGGACTAACTATCAAACACATTAGCCAACAAGTTTGTCAAAAATCTTTTCAATATATCTTTCAAAACCTGATCAACTTATTGTTTTATTATTGCATATAAAAACCCAATTGGCTTAATTAAAACAAAGCTCGACATACCCAATTAAACAGTGAGCATGCAACACAAGTCTAATCTGATGTATGAGTTAATTCATTTAATACACATTTGTGTTTGCAAACTTCTTAAAAGTAAGATTATGCTTTCCACACTGTTTACTCTTCATTCAGAAGATGCTCCATTAACTGGGATGGTGCGACAATCCAAACCAGGTCACCATACGACTTTTTTTCATTTTTTACCAAGTTATGTCATAACATGTCATAATATAACATAATTAAATTTACATATTAACTATTAACAACCATAAAAATCATTACAATTGAACTAAAGTCAGTTAACAGAATACACAACTTGATCATGTACATGTATTTCAAGCATAATGTCACAGACCACAATCACTCATAGCCCATACTTTAAAACAGCATAATTTACTAGTACATCCTAAAAATAGATTCAAATTACTTGAAATTTTTATTTTCTCACATGGTCATTACACATTTTTGCTTTCTAAGCAGTTATCCCAGCAAAAATTGTCAAAGCAATGTGAACGAGTGGTTAAGTCCACATTTTTGTTGTAAAGAAATGGAACTTGTTGATCATTTGTGAAATTTAACACCTTATCAGTAAGTGTACTTGAATTGAGTGAAAAAATGAAAACTGAATTACTTTTAAAAGCATAAGATTTTATCCTATGGACATTATCTAAAGCCACTTGATTTAGCTAAGGTGACAAACATCAAAAGATGGTGAGTAATATTCGTAGTAAATACTTGTTTTTGTTTACGTTCTATTGAACTTTACATTTTTTTAAAATAAAATTTATGATGGCACTTCAGAACACTCCTTTGATTTGAGAAATTTGTACTTCCATTAATCAACTTAATACTCCCTCTATTATTTTGTACCACATATTGGTTTCTGCGAGTTACGATTTAAGAGAAGGGGGCAACTGGCCCCTTAATGCAGTGTGAAACATGCATCTGAAACATTTACAAACATCGATGGTGTTTCAGCACACATTTTAAAATGACAAAATAACCTCTTCTTGTCACCTGAATGTTCAAAATAAAAACTTGTTAATCTATTCTGTTCTGTTTAATGAACTTATAGATTGATTCCAAGGGCAGTAACCCTAGCAAAAATCATTAAAACTAGAATTGTGTGGATTGGTTTGAAGTTCAAAGAATTTACACAGAAAAATGAAAATACATTTAACTGTCTATGAAAGTAACAGGGACAAACTTAGAAACTAACAGACAGAAATCAGTCAAGCTTTACATAACTCGGAACAGGACCATCAATGATTTAAAAAAGATTTTAACTTTACTGATGAAATTACTCATTACTCAATTAAATATCTTCCGCACTGAAGATGGGAGATACGATTGGTACATGTTCTATCTTTTTTCAAAAATATCAGAATATAATTTTTTACAAGTAAAATGATTCCTGTAAGTGCAGAAAAGAAATTCCTCCAAAAGAATCAAAATAAAAAACTCACCAATCCAATCAACATCAAAATAAATATTAAAAAATCCTAATAAAGATAAGGTAACCAATGCAGACATGAAAATTAATGTCCTTTACTCAAGTAAACAAGCAATGAATCGCACAGGGGTATATTATAACAGTTTAACCACAAATGATAACTTAAAATTCCACAATTATGTTTAGCGCAAAAGAGAATATTTCACGAACAACAATAAAGTCAATAGGTAAACTACTATTCAAAGCTATTGTGAACATTTAGATATACAAACAGCCATACAAATAACATGGTCAAGTGGTCAGTCATGTTTAAATAATTGTATAACGTGAAATAAAACCTGTGTGTAAACACTATTTTGTAATAACTGAGAGTTTACAGAGCACTGGGCATTAGTAGGAAAAAAGCAACAAAACAGACCCATAATTAAATTTTTTATTTGACTAAAAAGTCATAAAGTCACAAAAGTTAAAATATCTAAAAAGATATATTAAATAGCAGGTCAGCCCATGGGGAAGGCGAGCACAATTAAATATCAATAAAACTAAAGTGAATTCAGTTCTAAATATGGATATTTTGAGGGTTGTTTTATAGAATGTTTTGTTGCTATAAACAGTGTTCCTTGGTCTCAAACCAGGATTTATATCCTCTTTCACAAAAGAGTAATCAAAGACAACACCTCTCCACGTCCTCCACAAGTAGAGGGGAAAATATTAAAGTTACAGCCTGCCATTACAGTACAGAAATCAAGAAAAGTTTTTTAAGGGCATATTAGTCATAAAATTATACTTTTTAGTCTGTCAATCAAGACATGGAACAACTACCTAACTGAAAAAAAAACTGAAAAAGTCAATCGATCATTAATATTTAAAAAATTATAAAAAGCCTTTTAGCCTTCTATTAATAAAAAGCCAAGCCAATCCAATGATAAGTCAATCGGTCAATTGATCAGGCAATCAATCAATCAATCAATCAATCAATCAATCAATCAATCAATCAATCAATTGATTGATTGAGATTAAATAAGTTATTTGGTTAATTGTTCCATCAACTTATTGGTCGGTCATTCTGTTCAATAATCTGTTGTCCTTCGATTAACTGGTTGATTGGTCAGTTGGTTGGTTAGCCATTGGTTGATTGGTCAGTTGGTTGGTTAGCCATTGGTTGATTGGTCAATTGGTTGGTTAGCCATTGGTTGATTGGTCAGTTAGTTAGTTAGTTAGCCATTGGTTGATTGGTCAGTTGGTTGGTTAGCCATTGGTTGATTGGTCAGTTAGTTAGTTAGCCATTGGTTGATTGGTCAGTTAGTTAGTTAGCCATTGGTTGATTGGTCAGTTAGTTAGTTAGCCATTGGTTGATTGGTCAGTTGGTTGGTTAGCCATTGGTTGATAGGTCAATCATCATTTGATTGACAGGTTGATCGGTCAGTTGATTAGTTGGTCAGGAAGTCAGTCACATAATGCAGCAATCAGTCTTTACTAATCTTTTTAGGTCAGTAAGTAGCCACACATATTCAAACAATACACACAAAGCTCAATTATAATCAATTACTTACGCCTGATGCATAATCTTCAGGTATATTAAAAGTTTCGTTGTTGTCATTTGTTGGCCCAAGTCCCCCATAATCTGTGATACTAGTTTCTCCAGTTTGGTTTAGACGAGTGTAAGCTTTCAGTCTCTCTGCCTCCTCTAGTCGTTGTTCAGCTTTACGCAGCTGAAAGTGAAAACAATGAAGTTATGCCCACATTCACATTGTAAGAACTCCCTGAACAGAATTCTTTAACCCTTTGCCTCATAAGTATACTTTTAATTCTTCCAAATTCAAAGCTAATATACAAAACATCAATTTATTTAAGAAAATTGCGTTACTTCTCTCTGACTGTGTGGAAAACATGGTGGCAAAAGTCGTCTGCTTCAGATGTGGGGAAATGCATTATTATGAGGCAAAGGGTTAAAAAAGGTCTACATCAACATGTCTACCTTTACAGATCACACATTACAGTGTGCTACCATCACAGATCACACTATACAGACCTCCTGTAATAAATGTTACTAATCTGGAATCCCTAAACAGTTCTCTAAAACAAATCTTATTCAGCGGACATCCAGAATCAGGTCTGCCTTAAAATATCAACAACAGTTTGAAAATGACCTAAAAAGGCAAACAAAATATACAAGGACAATACAATTTAATTGAAACAACAAACAGTAAAAGGCCCCAAAAACACAATTGTTAAAATTATAGATATATAATACAAAATAATACAGCATTGATCTCATTAATTGCCAACACAAAATAAAACAAAAATATCCACAAAACTTATTGCAGCAGAACTGATTTCAATAAATATCAGCTAGCTTGTTTAACAAATCAAATTTGCATTTGTTTTATTTTTGGTAATAATGTTTGTACGGAGATAAACCAAATATTCATAATCTAATTCAAATATACTTTGTTATTAGTTTTTTGTCATATTTGAAGGTATTGATTCTCTATCCCATGACCTTTCTGACCTCAACTTGATTAAGTCTTTGCCACTTCTAAAGTGTCTTTTGTTTTATAAATTTAATTGCATTTGGCAGAACTGGTCCCGAATCAAGGTTTGCTTGCTTGATTGAACATGAATAAAATATGTATTAATTCAGAACACAAAAGATTTATGTATTGTGTAAGAAAAGCATAACATGATTAAATCATAAATAATGCACTGACAATTAAAATAAAACAAAATATTATTTTCAGTGAGAGTCTGCCTACTGAAGACTGAATACAATACTGTTGTAGCTTAGAGCAGGGTTCTCCCTTTTGAAGTCTTTTTTATTTGGGAGTCCCAGGACTCTCATGCTTGCCATTTTGGGGGTCCCTGGTAAGTTTTGGGGGTCACCATATAGAATCATTTTTGGGATTTAGACACAGACTTAGGGAATGACATACCCCCAAAACATATAGTATTCTTTCTGTTGTTTCCAATTTCAATTCATCCATGGTTGCCCCCAATGCCATTCTGACAACAAGTAAAAACGCTTGACTCCCTTACCTAAGGGATGCATATTAATTGAAAATGCAGGGCATCAGAGATACAGGTTTTATGTGTCCTAGGAAACGCTGTCAGAGCATATCAACAATAGTTATAACAGTACAGCACATAACAAAACATCCTCACCAGAATGAACACTGGCTCTCTTCCTACATTTTGTATCATATTTAATTTAATAGTACACAGATCTCAGGTGTTGTTACAATACACCATCAGCCACACTTCAGCAAATGTGTTCCTTACTGTACAATATATCAGAAAGGTGCACCAGAAATATAAATCACTTGAAAGTAACGCCCTTCCCTCTGCACAGATATATTTCTCACAGTTTTAAGACCATTTCAGATTCTACAAAACTAATGTCTCAAACTCAAACCAAATTCCATTCTCACTGAATTTAAAGTAAGCAACAAGGCATTTTTTTTATTAGTATTAATACAAATGCTATAGGTCTGTATAAATCTACATACAGTCAGTCTTATTGTCTTCAGATTCTATAAAACAATAACAGACAAAATGAAGTCTACATGACCAGGGCTCTCCATCTCCCGAATTTGGGGTCAAAATTCGACCCCATTCCCCCACCTCTAGAATATACTTTTTCCCCCATTTTTGGTGAAAATTCCCCCGCCAATTATATTAATTAGGCTTTTGAAATTCCCCTCAAACAGAAAATGATGCGAAATTCCCCCCTCCGAGGGCCCCAGCCCCAGTCCCTCAAAAGAAAGAGAGCCCTGATGACCGACATCTGAATATACTGTCTGGCTATGTAGTCACTCTAATTGAGAGTAATCAATCTTGCTGTGCTGTATGACGTTTTAATCAAAACCGAAAATTTTGTAATAAATAATCAGGTAGAACATACCTCAGATTTTGCTTTACCAACAGTGTCCCAAGCTTTGGAGAGACCTGTAAATATAAACAGAAAACATTTTAATCAATCTGAATTAAAACAATGAAACTTTAAACCATCTTCTTATAATATTTTGCAACAATTCCCCCCTAATTAATATCAATCTGCCCCATTTCATCACCCCTTTGTTTGCAAGGTTTTAGTCTTGCCTTCTCTGGATTAGTAATTTATCAAACTCCAATAATGCAAAATATTCTACAATATCAAAGAAACTAGTTTACATTGCTTCCAAACAGTGCATGCCCCTCATTCAAGTATTCAGTACCCGTAATACAATACAAAAAGTAGGATTTTGAGCTACATGACCTTGAGTCTTAGGTCCAAAGGTAAAAATGAAAAGTTTGACAATATTTGCATGAGAATAAATGATAATAAACATTCATAATGATTATTAGCTGCAAACAGACAAAACAATACATATCCATACATTAAAGAGGAGACACAAATCTGTCTAAGATTAAACAAGAAGAAAGGTTAGGCCAGACAAAAAATAGTTGTGCTAACCATTACCCAACAGACCCTATTTTTGGCACCGACCCTAAGTTTCTTACTGCAAATTCCAAAATATGAAAATATTTGGGATGAATTGTACCTAATATTCTCACAAGAGGTGTGTTTAACAAAAATGATCAGAAAAGACGTTTTTTTCAACCCTATCAATCCTAATTTTTGGGTCAATTGACCCTATATATTATTATTATTTTCTAACCTTATCAACATGTTAGCACATTTTCTCAAGGACATTCCATAGTTAGGTTAATTCTATTTACAATCTATTAATTCATAAATACACAAATATGATATCAGTTCCTGAAGGCCAAATGGACAACACTGATTTGACAGACTACTAACTAATTCACTCAGTGTCACACACGAGTCTAGAAGCTTATCAGACAGGACAAAAACAAATATAATAAAATGTGTCATTCTTCGAATAAATAAACCTGTCTGGTCTTAATTTTGTGGACAAGTCTAAATAAATAAAAAGTTTGCCAGGCATTGTGTTCTGTATATTAGATAAATATAGTGTTTATATCTGTAATGTTGAACTATTGAAAAAGATAAGATCAGATTTTTTTCCATTAGCAGAAATACAAATCAAATTAAATAAAACATATATCACAATGATTAACCTGCCAGTGTTCCTGACATTCTCTAAGGAGTTTGCTGATCTTATTTAGTTTGGGTTTTTATGTCATATATAATTATCATTTCTTTATGTATAGCAGTTAGTTGATCCACCCCGTGTTCTGTTTAACCTACCAGTGCCAACTTGTTTCACCTCAAGCAGAAAAAAAGAAATATATTTATATATTAACCTTTTATGTATATACCTACACTAAGCGCAAAGGTGGTTTTCACCTTTGGAGGTGGTGAGGCCCTGGGAAACGGAAAAACAGCATCTTGTGGGGAATAGGGGAAAAGTAACATGAAAAGTCCTTCAACATTTGATTACTAATAGGTTATAACCTTGATGGTTACAGACAAAATAAGCTGACCTACAAATCAATTATACAATCTTTTTGACCGAAAATGTCTCCTATGAAAAATAAAACTCAACTGAAGGGGAATTTTTTATGATTGGAGAGGAAAAAAACATACTGTCAGACTGGGGAATATGGCCTAATTTTAGCCCCAAATTAGTCACCACCAAAAATAAATCGTTGAGAAGCAAGTAAGTCCTTTTTCAAAGACCGAAGATGTGACAAATTTCTTCAGTCTAGTTGCTACAAAGACACAGGAGCCACATCCACTTGCTAAATCTGTACTTCTCTATGGGTTTAATGTCACACCAACAGCCAGGGTCATATCATGACTTTTTTAGCTTTAAAGTTTAAGAAGGAGAAAGATCCAAGATTATTTTGTACATTTGGGTAGAAAGGTCAACCAGAAGCTTTCCATAAGCATGACAACTTCCTCACAAGTGAAATTTAGTTCTAGCTGGAATTCAAATTCACCGCAGTGAGGGGCTAATGATTACTAGTCAGAAACCATAACCATTCACCAGGCCTCTAGAGTATCACTAACTAACCAAACTCATTTAATGAAACTACAAGATCATCCGTCCATTTTGTAACATTTCCTTACGTTTCCATGCAAGTTCATACATATTTATCAACAAAACATGGATGAGGTGCCATCAGCAGGGGACCAGACAGGTTAGCATAAATATTTGTTAAAAATGACTTCAGCCTCCAGAATTCATTTTTGTCTTTTCCTTGTGGCTTTATTATGGTCTTAAGATATCACCAATACAGTTCATTTCACAAACTTACATCTGGAATGTATGTTTTTAATGGGTTAATGATTAGGCTTGTAAAATTTATTCATCTTAGCAGCGCTTGGCAAAAACTTAGGGTAGGTAAGTCGAAACTTTTCTATTATTTTTTTTTTCTTATCATACATTTATTGATAACATGAGGTATATGTTGTCCATAAATGTTTTCATATGTTTTGCAGGTAATCATAAACACGACTACTGTAAACACTCATGTATAAGACATATATCTACATCCAAAATCAGTCCAAAGAATTCAGTGTTTTTAAATATATATAGAACTCCATCCAATTTGTTCCATGACAAACAACAAACAAAATCAGGACAAATCAAATTATTTTGTACACCAGATATGATATCAATCAAATGGCACATTGAAACAACTAAGGGAAGTAAATCTTTCATCATGTTAATCTAAAAGTCATCATTGTACCATACTTTCCATATTTTGTAGTCTAGACATTTTGAAGATCACTAACTACAAAAACCTCAAGGTGTTGGGAAGTTAAGTATGTGTTGGCAGGTTGATAAATTAAAATTTACAACAAAAGTTATTATCAAGTTTTTCGTGGTACGTCAGTAACATAAAAACAAACAATATGGTGCATTATTTTCCCCATTTTTTTGTCCATTTTGGTCATTCTCTCAGCTAAAAAAATATTTGTGTTTTACACATGAACACATTTTTTCCCTAAGATTTCTGCTGACTTTACAACTGAGTCTTATATACAAGTGATGCCTATACAGTATACCTGAGTGTTTACAGTCCTTTTTCTGACCTGTACAACTAGCTTGGTTTTCAAGTTTGACAAGTGTTAAGTGATTATGAAACAGCACAAAGTCACATTGATCTCTCCCCTTTAAAACAGCATTTTCACTGAATAATTCTAACACATCTAGTAAAAGAGTACATTTAGTTTGGACCATATTGGAAGATTTTATAATCATTGAATATACTTAGAATCCATATCTTTCAACCAGTCTTAACAAACTCTTCTAAGGGATATAACCATCATCATTTAAAGGCAAAAATAACTTTAATGATTATCTTCCCAATTTTCAGGCTTCCCGAAAGTTGCTGGACCATCGGACATGTCAGGCAAATTTTGAGCAGGTCCAATAACTTTTTCGGTGAGTACCAGACCAGATGTTCGGCAATCAGGAACGATTTACAGCATTTATCACTTATAAATAGTACATTTTCATTTGGTCAGATAGAAATTCTATCTTTGTCCAACCAAAAGTCAGGCAAGTATTCCAGCAGTTTCAAGAAGCCTGCATTGTTCTAATACGTTTAAAACAACTTGAAAATTTAACATGCCTGCCAGGCTACCCTTCATAGTAATAACCCAGTAAGCAAGTAACAACCATGACAGACTAGAGAAAATTCTATTATCAATATCACAACAAGCTGTATGAAAGACTGCTGTTAACAGGCTGAAATTGAAAACTCATATTTCTAAATTTTCTTGGAATATTAACCATTTTCAAGCCAAATTTCATTTTTTTCCTATGAATGAAAGTACTGACAATTTTCAAGCTGACAGGAACTAAACCAAAGTAAGTGTATTTCAAATAGAGCCATCTCTAGCAGACTTGGTAAGTCCTGATAGTTTATCAAGCCCAAACAACATTGAGTAAGACAGTCTGACACATTTAACAAAATCTGTGAACATAAAATCAAACATACCTGGTTTATCATACGATGGAGCCTCTTGAACTACTGGCTCTGTCACCTTTCTTCCTCTAATCATGATGGTGCATATTTTATAGGTTCCTGAATTGATGGAAAAAAACAATAGGTCTCATAACTCTTTAACTATAACACTAGTAAGTAGTATACTGTTAGAGTAGTAATACTAATATGGCTTATTCAGTTATTTTCACAGCCTTTATTGTAATAATTTACATATTCACCACCTTGTCAAAAACAAAATAACATGAAAGAAACTTAGGCCAAATCAGCATACAAGCGTTTGTAGGCTAAGTATTTTGAAGCAACATAAAATGTGTGACAAGGTCAACAGCCATGACATTTTTTTTTTATTTAGGCTATTTAGAGACTGATTTTAATGCAACCCATTCTATATTCATGACGTTTGGATTCCTGTGTTCAATTTCAGAATATTTAGTAAAAGACATGACTATTCTTAAGCCAGAATTAATATTATTAACATAAAGGTTAAAAAGGGCGCTATGACATCATGCGTTAAAAACAGGTTAATTATGCCTTGACCTGTGCTTGAACCCATGACCTGCCTCAGTGACAGTCAGTCGACAATCCAGGGAACTGCTCAGTAGTCAAAATGGTATTATGAGTGATATATAGTCAGTAATGTGCAATTTTCTTTCCTGTCTGGAGGAAGTTAGACTATTAGTAGAAAAAAGTATTGACATATTTTAGCATTTATAATTATTCATTTGAACTATTTTAAATAGAATGGGCATTTAAATGGTATGCAGCTACATTAAGCATAATTAAGAAAATATACACAGGAGAGATTGTCAAATAATAGGAAACTGTTTAAAAATCTCAGCACTGACTGCTTATCATATTTTTGTTATGACAGTCCAATTTCATAATTTTTGTATACTTGCAAGTCTGAACATGTACACAATATCATTACACAGAGACAAATGCATCAAATACTGCAATGTATTCCATAAGAACATAAGTATGCAAAAGACAAAATTCAATAAATGCAGTGTAACAGAAATTGATATTTTTTTAATCTAAAAGTTCTGACATAAATAATTCAAACAATATGAAATTTATCATTGGAACTTTGACAACTAACATTTGTCATTATGACCAAATGAAATTGACAATCAGCACGTTGTCTTCTTGAACTAATAAATACATCAAATAAGCCGCGGTCATTTAGTATACCGCGCTGTACATGCAATGTCTAAGATTGAGATTTTAGACAGGTAATGAATAAGAAATCTATTTTCAATCGGCGGGAAATATCGGTCAAACCACCTGTCAATGTTTATATTCGCAACGTTATTCGATTTAAACATACTAGTTGCGACCAAATTAAGGGTGCAATGACTTGCCATATTAGCGATAGAAATATGTGTCCTATAATCACTGAAAGTTTTGCCGAAATATCGCATTTTGCTAGAAAAAAATCTTTAAAACACTCACCAAGTTGAAAATTCCATAGTATCTGCCATTTTGAAGCTTTAAGGTGGAATTGTGGGAACTCTAGTAACGGATAGAAGGGAAATAATCCAATTAAAATAATATTCATAACTGTCGTAGTTACTTCCCTTATATCAAAAATTTGTACGCTGTTCAAATTAGAATATTCGCAGACGCCAGGTAATAACTGGAACCAATATACACAGGTAATACTTTCCATGCATACTAACATAGTAAAATTGAATTAATGCGCCAATATCTTTTAAAGTTTGAGGATTGTAATAATTATTATTCATTATAATATCTTTGATTTGGATGAAAATGATGGCTTTGTAACCTGACAATAATAATAATAATCTATCAGACAGCGGTGTTACTTTTGTTGGCGTAATCTGCCTACGATTTCGCCTATAGTATTTGCCTTTCGGTGATTTTACGATGTAAGACCTTGGAGTAGAATGTTTCTTGTCAATAATTCCATTGTGCCAATGTTGAGTGGTAAAATAGTTTGCTCAGTGTTTTTCAAACCAGCAACGGCTTCACTTATATCAAAACAAATCGGGTATTACTGAATACCGAAAACAAATATTTACCGAAAACAACCGAAAACAAATTCAGATTACCGAAAACAAATAATATTTTTATAATTAATCATTTTCAAATAATATAACTTAATGTTTGTTAAAGAATGGTGTTTATTGAACTCATAAACGAAATTTCGTGTTAATTAATTGATTTTGATGGAAGTGATGAAGATTTATAAAATATTCTAGTACAGTGTTAGAGTTTCTTCCTCTTCGAGCCGAAAACAAATTAGAAAACCGAAAACAAATGATAACTTTATTATTAAATAATCTAGAATGATTGAATTTAATGTAGTAATACAATAGTGTATATTACAATCATACACGAAATTCTGATTGAATACATTGATTTTTACAGACCTTAAAGATTTTTAAAATATGCAAGTACGTTGTATGAGTTGCTTCCCATGCATATTAAAATACTGTCAAGGTATGTTTAGATTCATCCTTAATTGTTTTGGGTAACTGTATACCGAATAATAACGACTGCTTTGAATTTTTTACATAACTTAATAATTTAGACGGGCACACCCTAATTGATTAATTGAATGATTACAAAGGTTAACCGGATTAACAGTGTGTTAGAGGTTGAAATTACTTACTTGATTGCAATAAAAAATGATTGATAAACATGCTTTTATAGGTGATAATTTCGTTAAAGTGTCCTTCTTATTTTAATGAATCAAGATTTAAGGATTCGTCGCAAACAATTTCACAAGTTACACTTTAATTGAAGTGTCATTCCTTTAAAGTTAGCAGATGAGAAAATGTTTATTTATGCACTTGACTGTACATGAGTGTGTGTCTTCTCCTAGGCACGAAGTTTCCGAGGAATCTGACACAGTTTCACTTCGTTCTGACCCAAATGCCATGTATGTCAGATTCTTCAGAGGATTCAGACTTACTGATAATTGATAACTTTGTCATATTCATACGTTGAATGTACTTGCCATTGTCCCTGACCCCTTACATCATGCCCTCTAGTTCAGTGAAAAATGTTCTCTTACAAAATTGAATGATCTTGTCATTGTCCCACACCCCTACGTCTCATTTTGTACATGTATGAGCGAACAGCATTCAAAACTAGCACTAGTTTTGAAAATTAGTTTAATACCTCGTTATAAAAATATATATTTTATGTCATCTATATGTCGTTTATTGTGTGATATGTGAAAGAATGAATGGATGGACAAACAATTTTGTTTTACTTATGTTATTTTATTTATGTTTTACATTGCATTTCTATATCTCCTGGCATTGAATTAAAAGATGAAAAGGGAAAATAACAACGTACGTTTTACAAGAACAGTAACTTATACCAGTCACAATGAATTCACTCAGAATTACGTGTATGATTGTAATTAACACCATTTTATCACTACATTAAATTCAATTATTTTAGATTCATTAGTAAGACAGTTGTCATTTGTTTTCGGTAATCTGATTTGTTTTCGGTTAGAAGGGAAGCAACTCCAACACTCTGTAATGTTCTTGCGTATATTTCATATCATAATAACATCCGTAAAAATCAATATATTCAAATAGAATTTCGTATATGATCATAATAAACACTATTATATGATAACACTGAAGTTACCGATTTCAAATTCATTAATAATCAAGTTATCATTTGTTTTCGGTTTTCTGATTTGTTTTCGGTACGAAGGGAAGCAACTCTAACACTGAACAATATACTAGCATATTTTATAAAAGTTCATAACTTCCATTAAAATCAATGAATTAACTCGAAATTTCGTGTATGAGTTCAATAAACACTATTCGTCTGCAAACATTAAGTTATATTATTTGAAAATGATTAATTATAAAAATATCATTTGTTTTCGGTAATCTGAATTTGTTTTCGGTTGTTTTCGGTAAATATTTGTTTTCGGTATTCAGTTATACCGAAACAAATCTGTAAAATATCATTGAACACGTACGCTTGCATACATGTGACTTTCCACATCTGGATTTAGATGCTAGAGTTTTTCAGACATATATTTTATGGGTGATTCCCAGCTTATTTCAACATCATCATGCTCAAAGAAATCTAGGGATTAAAAAGTAGCACATGAACTGTGTATCTGCGATGAGTGTGACATGAATTACATTATTTTATCACTGTTATCTTCGAACATATCGTTGGTATTTTACTAATATTGATCCGTGAGAAGAGGTTTTATTGAGCGTACAATGTAGGCGTCACAGCCGGTCTGTTCCCTTACCAAATCAAAGAAATTAGCTCGAGAAAGTGTCACTGTTCTGATGCAATGTAGGTAAGAAATATAAACCCTCGTCTGATAATTATACTGATGTGGTTGTGGCGAGTGCAAGACGTGCTTATGTACACTTGATTTAAATGACTGTTTCGAATCGATTTTGCTGAAGCTCGACGATTTGTCACCTAAGGTCAAAAATGTGTCGAACAACCTAGAGGGTAAAACAATTGGTAAATTGACGGAGAAAATGTCTCAAAGCATTAACAAGAGAATTAATGTCGAACTTAGGTAATTTAACAAAGGCCCTGATGAATGAAGGTACATGTCTTGAGACGGTTCGTGTGGACAAACATGATAAGCTCCAGACCATGCGTGACATAATCTGAACAGGTCATTGAGAAGTCGAGTAATGTCGTTTTCACAAACGTACGGAAAGTGTTGATGAAATTCTGACAGCAAAAGTATAAATAAATATGAATCTGAAAGATGTAACCCTTCCTAACTAAAAATTCATCTACTCCATGCATTGTGATAGCTTATTTTGTGAACAAAGACATTCAATCAAAGGTACTTACATTAGTGCTAAGAAAAAAACTTGTCAATATCAGTTTACTAGGGTTTGTTTGTACACTATGACCAAACAAGAAAGGAGAGATTAGCCGCGGGTAATTTACGAGCTGTAGTCAATACACTATACACGAGAGAGAAATTATCCGTACGGGACATAAAAGAACATTGGCCGGCAATTAAGAAATTGTGACCATCATACTAAGTCTGACGATAGCAACAGTGGTTAGCAATGGATGTCTATAGTGTAGAAAGTTTATGTGAAAATCAAAGTTTGATACCTCGAAATAACATACAAGTAAAGTTGGTAAATTATGTATTTAAGTTGTTCAGAACACGATAGTATTGTTTGCGAGCGATCAGTATTAATAATTTACGCAATTAATGTCGATGTCAACCATTCTTATCATCGTATTGGTCGTAAAAACAAATTGGGATCAAGCCATAAATAATGCATCAATAAACATACATACAAACACGGATCAATTATTTCCTTTATTTTCACGCTTTTCATTCACGACAATATATGTACCAACTGGGCTGCGACCTTAGTCCAGTTGTTAGTGTCATGCTTTTCTATGATAATTTGACAAAAATGTCGATTTTCCTCCATATTTGTACAAGCTGCCGGTTCCTTGTGAAAGGGTAAGTTAGTACAGGTAAGTACATGTATACAGTCCAGGGAAACTGGTTAGATGAACCGGCCGCTATATATAACTAAACAATTGTTGAACAACAGCTTTAAAACCCAGCGACAACATTAATGTCATAAACATGTATTGTTGATTACTTATGCAACTTGCCTGAATATGCACACACACACATATGTATTTTTCTCATGTCTTCAATGATGATACACGTATTTAAGACAGGCGAATTTGAGTGTTTGTCATTCAAACGAATGGAACGTTCGTTTTGGTGTCAAAGGCGAAAACTCGGAATCGGGACACAGGTCGGCACTTGGTGTTAAGGCTTCAATCCATTCCAGAGCGTCTTCGTGACTGTAGGCTTCGAACGATAATCCTTGTGTTTCGTCGTTTATCCTACGTACACCCGATGTGACTGTAATCTGTTTAACACCTCGTAGTTGGACGGCACATTTCCGTAGACTTATACTTCCATACATGTATTTACAATGATCATCCGTATAAATCTGGGCATGATGCTCGTACGTGTTCTTAAAAACAGTCATAAATAGTTTGGACTTGAGCGACGCACCATTTGCGCTTGAATGTACGAAAATATTTCCCGCTTTTACATCAATCACGTCACTCGCTGTTCTGCTTTTGCACACAAGCTTCGGAGAAAGAAATTTTTTCAATGCCATTACAATGCCGTGTGTTATATGATTATACTTCCAATTCCTAAGCCTCCTATTGTTATGATTGCTGTTTCATAGATACTCGTACACAACAAAGTAATCGTTAATTTGTCAACATTCCTTTATAAACTACGTTTGGTCTTGCTTTTCATATGACGTCATTGACTAAAGAGGGTTGTCTAATAATTCGTAGGCTTCATTTTTGTTTCATTCATTCCTTACATGAATTAAATTTTTTAGTTTGTTTGTAAACCATAATTGAAACAAACAGCACAATTTCTGCATACGGTACCAACTAGTACAATGATTATATACAGGACCAGAGGGTTATGCGCCATGAGGTTGTATTACGCATGCAGGGACATACTTTAAAAAGAAGTTACATTTTTCTATCTGAAAATTTGACGTTGACGTTTTTAAAGACATAATTCGTCTGCCGCTGTGGGTGACACATTACCCATTTGTTATGAGTGGTATTTTAATACCGTTTAGTGTATTTTTTTTCATTTATATGTAAAAAGATTGGTATTTATTATTGGGCTTAAAGCCGTTTTCAGCAATTTTTCAGTTATATATAGCGGCAAAAAGATTGAACTGAGTGAATGTGATATTTTTTCATTTCAAACATATTCGTCCAAACCATGGCAATTGTGTATTAATTTCTGGGACAACCCTAGTACACTGTGAGTTAACAACGTTGATGTTATGACAACTAAATATCACACAGCGCGTAGTCCAAGTAAGCTTTGACTCTTTCAGGTGTTCAATTATCGACTAGTCTAATGTCACTAATGACAACGTTAGTCATATTGTTATGCTATAAGAGTTTAGATTTTGTTTTTCTTTTGTTTTTATGTGACTTATTATCACTGGGGTTTAACATTTTTTTCAATTATATATACGGCAACCGGTTCACCTAACCAGTTTTCCTGGACTGTATACTAACCAGTACTAACTTACCCTTCAACAAGGAGTTGGCAACTTCTCCACATATGAAGGAAAATCGACATTTTTGTCAAATTTTCATAGAAGGGTACGACCTGCCGCAATTTAAAGAGCATACTTCACATTGTTTTCATTCTGTGTTCTACATTGAATTAATATAATGTATAATATTGGACAATATAACATTGAATTAATATAATGTATAATATTGGACATCAACACGGTAGGTATTATTGTGTCCCATACATAATTTACGGCAATGTTTTGACTTTAACAGGCTAAATACGACGTGTTATATTTTCTACTGAATAATATGTATGTGAAAATTAGATGGAATTTAAAGGAGACACGGACACGTGTTTTTGAACTACTTTCCAGACGTTGACAGAGGTGAATGTGAGGATAACGAACGACAACTCTGGATAGAGATTGCCCTTTTGGCTGTTCTTTCGAGTGTAAATCACGACATTTCGGAATTGACGCTCTCGCGTTATCTCGCGAAGGCACGGTCTTTCCGCGAGACTTGCGAGTTGCATATCCATGTAATGTAGGATCCCTGGGTTTACGGAGGTTTGGGCAAATAACAAGTTCAGTATTGCATTATTTACATTGTTCAAAGAAATTATTTACCGATAAGGAGAGAATAACACACCTTTACACCTTTTCACCAAAACAATCACTATATAAAATCAATTTACTGAAACATCCTAGGTAAACTGGTACCCGTTGACTCTGGTGCACTTCAACATGGAACGGGGACCAGTTTACATCCAAGGCAATCACCAATCGGAACTACTCGGATGTCTCTTGACATTGACCTCGGACGTAATACGATGGCATCCATTGGGACTACTTTCAACCTCGTTTCCAAATAGCGCTAAAAATGTTTGTCGTACAAAGCCGTCGTACAAAGATTTCAATGTCTGGATCTGTTTAACTTTTAAATCGAAGTCAACATGAACACAATCTTTAGCAAACTGCAAAGCTTCAAAGAAGTCACTGTCATCGGCCATCTTTACGCGTAGAACAATTGAGTGAGAAGGCAGTTCCGGCGGAGAAATGCATCGATTTGATGCATATTCCTCCACCAATCAAATCCGAGGTTAGTATGGAGCGAAGCTGAGTTAGCCGAGGATTGCCGATTGAGGCAATCACTATAAAATCTATTTACCAAACTTGTTATTTACCGAAACCTCCAGCACCCATTCTTTACCCTGCATCGCTCTTCCCACACCAATCCAGAAGAAATAAGCGTTTATATAAGCATTTGTCTTCAAGTGTAAGTCGGTTAAAAAATCAATACTCTCGTTACTTAAGTAACAAGTACTGTTCACACTAAATTACTGTTGACATTTTTGGATTTTTAGGGCGACGGTTTGATTTTAAGTTAAAGTGATCATTACAGTCGTGCTCATTTCACGACCTGATAGATCACCGCTATTTTATTACTTTGTGTTTTTTGAGATGTTGTAAGTAGTAAAGCATGGCAACTGAACAAATCGTCCGAGGTTTGTACATGATTTTATTTCATTTTGTCCTAATGATGGCCAGTAAATCGAACAAATCAGTTAAACAATTGATATCACCCGTTTTCGCGAACCTACTTCCGTGATAGGTCAAACTCAACAACTTCAAAGTTGTTTGTATTTGTTCGAGACTCAAGCAGTATTTTAGTGTTGTATTTGTTTCAAGGTTTAAACTTTTTATGCAAAATGACTGAGTTTCAATTAGATGATCGTCAAGCCAAGGGCTCGAATTGGACTATCTTGCAAAAGATGTTTTTTTATCTTCCCTAGGCAGATTGTATGAAACCCCATTGTTGTGTTTATCAGCTAATACTGGAATGCACGACAGTCATTAAAAGCTATACCTACTTGTCTAGCATTATGCCTCTCTGATAGTAGAATTTTGAAAGTAGTTGACTTCTTATCCAGTGAAAGTGTACATGTAAAAATATCTTGTGTCAAATAACTAAAAATCCTTACCACACATTCTATATCAGAAGTATTACACCCACTGTTTCATGTATGTACATTCAGTGTCAACGAATGGGGTGCCTACAACTAAATAAATCAACTTCATATCCTTTTGACAGATGTCAAAGATTATGAAAATCCTTGGTCCATTAATTTTACGTAAAAACATATTTTATCAAATTTTGTTACATAATATTTGCAACAACTGACTTGAGATGAAAAATCTAGGCTGGTACTGGAGTCAAAAAGTCTTGGGGGTTGAAAAGTTTGAATGCATGGGTTGATGATTTTTGTTAACCAGACCAGATAAACTCTTCTTTTTAAAATTGTTAAAACTAATGAATACATTTTAGTCTGTCAAAGATAAGAGAAGAAAAAGGCCCTATATTGCAGAATATGCCATTATATCAACATTAGGACTTGATTTTCATTTATCAGTAATTAACATATTTTTACCTGTTGCAGATGTGCTTGAGGTAAACAGTAGATTGTTTGATCATCGACCTATCCTGCAAGGTCACATTAGAGCTTTTGTTAAAGAATTTGAAGTAAGTTGTACCTAGTTCTTTTCCTCAGATTTAGTTGGCATAAATATTTGAAGAAATGAAATTATCAATACCATAGCTGTCAAGGGTCCACTGGCTGCTGGTGTGTCATTTTTGAAAGCTGGGGACCTGTAAAATGTACGATAGCACTGTTTCGTATGACATAATCAATAAAACTGGCTATGTGCACAGTTACCACTGAAATAAGAATGCAGACACTTTTTTACGTAGTGGAAATATTCGATTTTTGCGCCAAGCAGACACGCTGATTGTCTTCTGTCCAAAATACATATAATTGTAACTTGCTTTTTTATTTTTTTAGAGGACAATATTTTTAATATGTATGTGTTCTAGACAAATAAGTGTGTGAGTGTGATTCAAGGCGTAAATGCTTGTGACACACACACACAATGTGCACGACTTGACAAGTATGCAATACTTCAGTTTAAAGTTAAGGGTTTCCATTTTGAATTTTTTAATTATAGTTAGTTGAATATTTTCAACAGTAGAACAAATCAGAAATGTTTGCATTGAATTGGAAAGGGTTAAGAAATTCATTCATTTACTGAATAATAATTGTAATTTTTCATCAGTCGGATTTTCGTAATCTTTCCTATTTTTAGTTCACCTGAGCACAAAGTGCTCGGTGAGCTACAGTCATCAGTCAGTCTACTCCGGCTTACGTTGCCCGTCATCCACACCTGGGGGTTGTCATTGCTCTAGTGGTCACACTTGTTGAGCGAATTTTCATCAGACCTAGTCAGAATGTTCGTCTCGATGATATCTTTGACAAGTTTGAACATGGGTCATCTGGGGTCAAAAACTAGGTCACCAGGTCAAATAGAATGGAAATTTTGTGCGCACTCTAGAAATCACAGATTTGATTGGATCTTCATGAAACTTTGTCAGAATGTTTGTATTAATGATCTTGTAAAATTAGGCAAATATGGGTCATCTCCGATCAAAAACTAGGTCACTAGGTCAGTGCACCAGAAAACTTGTTAATGCTCTAGAGGTTGCATTTTTGATTGAATCTTTTTCACAGTTCTGATTGGAGGTTCACCAATCCTAGTCAAAATGCTTGTCTTAATGATATCTTGGACAAGTTCGAATATTGGTCATCTGGGGTCAAAAACTAGGTCACTAGGTCAAATCTTTGGAAAACCTTGTTAACCTCTTTAGGTGAAAGTTTTGATTGGAGGTTCACCAAACCTTGTCAAAACGATTGTCTTAATAATATCTTGGTTAAGTTCAGTCATGGGTCATCTGGGATCAAAACCTAGGTCAAATCACTGGAAAACTTTGTTAACCCTCTAGAGGTTGCAGTTTTGATTGGATCTTCCTCAAAGTTTGTCAGAATGTTTGAATTATTTATCTCGTGAACAGGTTTGAACATGGATAGACTCAGGTTAAAAACTAGGTCACCAGGTCAAATCACAGGAAAACTATAAAAGTTGCAATCTTTACTCAGGTGAGCGAAAAAGGGCCATCTTGGGCCTCTTGTTTCAAGATCTGATTGGTTTAGGAGAATCTGCTTATCTTACCTTGTAGAGTATTCTTGCTGTTGATTGGTTGAGATGTGTCACATGCTGACCTAATATTTTCCCCTTTTAGGTCGGTAACAATTCATGTCCAGTTGGTAATCATAATGTTAGAATAAAAGAAAATAGTGTGATACTGGGTCAAGACATTAGTAGTTGGCTCACTATATACAGATGTACATTGTCATAGTATTTGTTCATTAGGAGAAGAGAGGTGACAGAGAAGTGGTGAGACTGGATAAAATAAAAGCTCGGCTTACTGATGTGACAAAAACATACATTCCTGAGACACAGTCAGCATTAGACACATTTATGACTAATATAGAAGCCAAAGGTACACATATGTAATAAATTACCAATAGTGTCCTATATTCTATCAGAAAATTAAATGTACATATCAGCACAACTGCCTATATTTTATTTTCTGATAAAATACATGTGTATATATTTTTGGTTTACTTTGTCTTCAGTGCTATATATATATATACTAGTAGCCTTTTTTCTTACAATTCATGATATCTATGTACATGTAAGACATAATTCATATCAATGAAACAGTATGTATTTTTTATAGTTTAAAGTTAATTGTTACACTCAGCACATGTAATGATGTGACAAGAGGTATAAATACATTATTAAGTATTATAAACAGTGACCCTTACTGTATGTGATGATATAATAACATGATGGCAATACTTGTAACAAATGGTAAATTACAGTGTAAATACACATGTATATAAATAGGTAACTGTTGATAGATAGTGATGGCAGGTAAACGAGTGAGATAGAAAAAAGCAATGTTTAGTTAGGTTTGCTTGGTGGGTTCTTGAACATTCACATGGATACGATGTCTTATTACTTTTTTATTTTCAGTGAGAGTCGCATTGGAAGTTTGTAAAAAGATTGAAGAAAAAGAAAACAATGTTGAGGTACTACTTTTAGTTTGTTCATCTTTAATTTCTGAGGCATAAATGTCCTCTACTCCGAGTTAGTTGTTTGTGATTTTACTGTTGTTGGTCTTGTATATTGTGATTGTACTATTGTTGGTCTTGTATATTCACAGGGGCATGTTAATCGGGGATGTGAGCTGGTACTTTTTGCTCTAATCTTACTCCCTTCTTCTTTTACTGTCGTGCCCTAACCCCTTCCAAAAACTACAATGTGACAAACAATGTCTGTCATGCCCTAACCCCTTCCAAAAACTACAATGTGACAAACAATGTCTGTCATGCCCTAACCCCTTCCAAAAACTACAATGTGACAAACAATGTCTGTCATGCCCTAACCCCTTCCAAAAACTACAATGTGACAAACAATGTCTGTCATGCCCTAACCCCTTCCAAAAACTCTACTAGCTGACAAGCATTGTCTGTTACAAATAGGTGAAACTAAACTGGTTCCTATTGACTGTAGTTTGGTGCACTGCAACATGGAATGAGAGCTAGTTTAATGTGGAACACAGCCTTAGTTGTTGTGGAAAACTAAAATGCATTGTGGTGAATTTCTCAGAACTGTGACTTGTAAACATTCCACCTTACCATACAAACTACAGAGTCATAAATCAACCATCTCTGCTTACAAACTAGCAGAAAAACATGTCTGCTTACAAACTAGCAGAAAAACATGTCTGCTTACAAACTAGCAGAAAACATCCCTGCTTACTAACTTGCAGAAAAACATGTCTGCTTACAAACTAGCAGAAAAACATGTCTGCTTACAAACTAGCAGAAAAACATGTCTGCTTATAAACTAGCAGAAAAACATGTCTGCTTACAAACTAGCAGAAAAATATGTCTGCTTACAAACTAGCAGAAAAATATGTCTGCTTACAATTAGCAGAAAAATATGTCTGCTTACAATTAGCAGAAAAATATGTCTGCTTACAATTAGCAGAAAAATATGTCTGCTTACAAACTAGCAGAAAAATATGTCTGCTTACAATTAGCAGAAAAATATGTCTGCTGACATTGCTCTCACTCACTTTTTGAGCTTCTTTATAAAAACAGATCAAGGAATTGATTTCAAACTTGAAAAAATAAGTACATGTAAGTTGTATTATTCATTCTAGATCGGTTTCTTGGACTTACAACGACAAAGGCGCAGAGAAGAATGGGATTTGTTCATGCAGCAACAGTTTGAGAAGAGCGCTAAGGTAGATGAACTCATGGATGCTGAGATGCAGAAAGTGTCGGCAGAATATGTTGAACTGGAAAAAAACTTGGACCAAATTCCTGTAACTGCACAGTGATTGTTTTGTGTGAATCATTTATCAATTATCTTTTGTATTCCATTGTTTCCAGTTGCCTTCTTGTATAATAACATCATTATAAGAGATGGGACAATGAATAAAATATATTTGACCTAACCTTACTGACTAAGTGACTGATTAAAAAAACATGGGTTTAGGTCCCTGTGAACATTGTTATTTCCTGTACTAGTGTAAACAAAACTGAATATCCAGAAAAAATGAGGAAACATTTGTATTCATACCAAACTTTATATGAGCAGGTTATTCCTGATTAGCAAATCTTGTTAGATTACCTGTGACCTTCTAATCAGTTGCTCTATTCAATTATGGTAAAGAATTATTTTTGCGAAAAAATACACAAAAATATTAGAATGAAAGCTGATTTGACCATTTATGATTTGTGTGAAAACATTTTTAATGTTGAAACTTCGCGGATTGTAAAACACATTGGTTTACATCTGAATGTCAAAATATTACATTCATAGTACTGGTATTTAAAAATGTCTGAAAAATCATGTATGTGTGTTAATTGAAGACAATATACTAGAACAGATATATAACCTTGCGCCATGGTAACATAATTAGACATAATCTGTGAAGAATTATTATTAAAAAAAGAGTGCCAGATTCGTTAACAGAACTTTTCTTAAGGTTTTGTTTCAGCTCCTCTGGGTTGCCATTTGTTCTTTGTATATTATCATTATATATTATTATATAAAGAAAACACAACAGTTATGAGTTGAAGGGACAATAATTGAGGCTACAGAATACAGTTGAACCTTGACTCAAAATAATAATATTTTCAACCAGTGTTTTCAGTATATACTCTCTACTTGAAGTTGATAATGAAGCCACCTCATTATTAAAACTGTTGTTTTGGTCACAATGCTGGTTTTAGGGCTGAAATTAAAAAGATATTTTGTTTGCCCTCTTCCGACTCTAGATTTTAAGAGTGGGTTGGTCAGTTGGAAATGTATTTTATTTTATTCAGAGAATATTCCTCATATGACTCATTAAATATAGCTTTAGTAGGTCTAGACATCAATGTTGTTTTTGTTGAAAGTCACACACAGTTATTGTCGAAGGAGGCAAAAATTTAAAAAAAAACGTGATTTAGATTTTGGCAATAAAATTTTAAGAGTTGGTGTTTTTTTACAGTTAGTTGGTACAGGGCAAACAAGCTTAATTCTAATGTAAGCCTAGTATTGAGTTTTTACTGTGTTTGACTGAATAATTGCCAGCATTCATTTAGTTTAAGTATAATGAATTTATACTGCATACTTACTACAGAAATTGTTATTTTTTAATTTCGGAATGGTCTGTGATATGTTCATGTTGTTACTGTAATAAATTATGTGCAATTTTAATAATAGTTTTGGGTTTTTTAGCTCACTTGAGCACATAGTGCTCAGTGAGCTATAGTAATCATTAGTGATGAAACGATAATCGGATACTATCGATTAGCGGCGTGAAAATGTCTGCCGATTCCGATAATCGATTGCAGTTTTTCATAATTATCGGTCTATCTCATTTAGGCTAACTGTATGCTAACTACTGGTGCCGCAAACTAAACACACATTCAAGGGAAATCACTCGCGTTATTTAAAAAAAGATGGCAGATCATCGATCAAGACGAAAAAACCCAAATATTTGACCATCCCTCAGGTTATGTGATGTTAATAGAGTCCGGTTAATGGTTTATATGGATAAATTGTATGTTACAATGCCAACTAGCATAAAGCAGAGGATGGCTAAGAACCAAAGGGTGCATAAATAGAATCAAACACTAGTTGTCTACTTATGTTACATTACTGCACTAGGACCGATTATATAATCGGAAAATCGCATCGGATGTACCAACTGATTCCAACCGATAATCGATTATGATTTTGAACCGATGTTGCAACACTAGTAATCATTCAGTTTACTCCGTCGTCCACACCTGAGGGTTGTTAACGCTCTAGAGGTCACACTTTTGAGTGAATCTTTATCAGACCAGGTCAGAATCTTTGTCTGAATGGTATCTTGGACAAGTTCGAATATGGGTCATCTGGGGTCAAAAACTGGGCCATCAGGTCAAATCAAATGAAAACTTTGTTAACACTCTAGAGGCCACAGTTTTGATTGGATCTTCATCAAACCTCGGAATGTTTGTATTAAAGGTATCATGAAATTGTTTGAATATGGGTCGTCTCCAGTCAAAACTAGGTCACCAGGTCAACACACCAGAAAACATTGTTAACACTCTAGAAGTCACAAATTGTATTGAATCTTCATCAAGCTTTGTCAAAATGTTTTTCCTAATAATAGCTTGGATAAGTTTGAAAATGGGTCATCTGGGGTCAAAAACTAGGTCACCATGTCAAATCATCGAAACATTTCGTTAACCCTCTAGAGGTCACAGTTTTGAATGAATCTTCACTAAACTTTGTCACAATGTTTGTCTTAATGATACCTTGGACAATTTCGGACGTGGGCCTTCTGAACTTAAAAACTAGGTCACGAGGTCATCTTCTGAAACTTTTGTTAACCTTCTGGAAGTCACAGTTTTGATTGGATCTTCCCCAAACTTTGTCAGAATGTTTGAATTATTTATCTCGTGAACAGGTTTGAACATGGATAGACTCAGGTTAAAAATTAGGTCGCTGGGTCAAATCACAGGAACACCATAGATGTTGCAATTGTTACTCAGGTGAGCGAAAAAGGGCCACCTTGGCCCTCTTATTTGTTTTTATGTGAGATATTTTCATAGATGGGTATGACCTGGCACGACCAGGATTCGAACCCGGATCTCCTGGTTACAAGTCCAGCGCACTAACTACTGGACAACGGCCACGGCCTAATTTTCAACCCAAAATTACGATAATGAAACAAATTGTCACAGAATAAGGCACCTTTGGAACTGACTATATGCTTCAGAAAGCATAAACTGTCAAATCTGTCAACAAAGGCCGTCCTTGGGAAAGACAAAATGTGGCCTTTATTGACAGATGGCCTTTATTTGGAGGTCAGTTTGTTCTAAATAATCATTGATAGTTTTTCAATAAATTGTATAGATATCACTGTTTGTTCCGGTGAATGCAATACCTTTACTGCCTGTGATGAAAATATGGGTGCATAGAGGTCAACGGGGCGTAAAAGAGAACTGTACTTATAGGTCGACTGGGTGCATAATGGCCAAAGTTCAACTGTACATATAGTTCTGCAGTACGTGAAAACAACGGTACAAAAAGGTCAAAAGCACATAAAGATCAATGGTACGTAAAGGTCAACCAACAATACATAATGGTCAACAATGCATAAAGGTCAACAGCACGTAAAGGTCAACAGTACATAATGGTCAACAATGCATGAAGGTCAACAGCACGTAAAGGTCAACAGTACATAATGGTCAACAATGCATAAAGGTCAACAGTACGTAAAGGTCAGCAGTACATAAATGTCAACAATGCATGAAGGTCAACAGTACGTAAAGGTCAACAATGCATAAAGGTCAACAGTTCGTAAATGTTAACAATACGTTAAGGTCAACAATACATGAAGGTCAACAGTAAGTAAAGGTTAACAATGCATAAAGGTCAACAGTACGTAAAGATCAACAGTGCATAAAGGTCAACAATACATGAAGGTCAACAGTACGTAAAGGTCAACAATATGTGAAGGTCAATAGTACGTAAAGATCAACAGTGCATAAAGGTCAACAATACATGAAGGTCAACAGTACGTAAAGGTCAACAATAAGTGAAGGTCAACAGTACGTAAGGGTGAACAGTATATAAAGGTTAACAACACAGGGGGCTAGCACGTTGAAGGGATGGAGTATAATGGCGTATTGGGCCTAAAATGGCCACACGGACCAAAAACACGTATATCATATGTATACATGTATAAGGGTTACAACTTCCGAAACTTCTGCACCAAGTTTGTTTAAAACTACGTAACTTTTTAAGGAATCGCTAGAATTTCTAATAACTGGTGTCTACAGATAGCTTATACATCATACTACATATAACCAGGAAGTACTTTGTCCAATTCAAAACAATGAAGCATATATTTAATCTTTTTCCTCCGAAAAATCGTCAATTTTGTTTAGTCGAACACGACTTCGCAACACCAGATTGATCAGAATTACCATCCTAAATACAACTTAAAACAACAGGTAGAGGAATGACAACGCGTGGAATAAATACATAAAAATATTGCAATAGCTATTATGAAATTGAATGATTAAATGTGCTTTGGAAGAAAATTGGGATAATTAGCAAGTTTTATATGCAAAATGGATGAACCATTTGATTTGGACAAATGATTGTCTGATTTTTCGTTGAACTCAACAGTGTCTTCTTCGGTTGAGAGAAATCCATATATATATCACGAATCTACCTCACGAACTGTACTACTGGATGAGACACGTTGTTTAGCCTTGATACATTTCTACTGTCTAGATCCGCGCCTGACTCGCCTCGAACTAGAATATGACCTTCATTTGTGGTCGGGTCACGTCTGTGAACATACACATGTTCTACATCATTTTATCATCGTCATACTTGTGTGCATTAGTTTGAGCTGGTTTACTTCTGAGTTTTTTTACTGCAAGGAACTATAGACCTACAGTGTACAGGTTTCTTTATATTCCAGCTAAATTATCTATTTTATGACGTATAACTCACAAATACAGATGGATAATATACTGGATTTTGTTAAATCAAACGCTGTGTATTTATCTGTTGGTGTGGTAGCTGTAGGAATATCATGGAAAGTTATAAAGATAAGGAGGAAGAAAGCCAGGTACTTTTATCTTTTTTAAGTGGTTCGCCATTGAGAGCAGGGGAGTAGCTTGTCTATAAAGAGAGTCTAGGCAAAATCTAGGGCGTCCGGGGGTATGCCCCTCCCCCTGGTGACATAACATTTACGCCAATACTAGAACAAAGTTGATTCTGTATTTAATGTTGTCTGCCCTGCGTTCAAATCTGCACGATTACAATTATTCAGTGCATGTGCGAGATATATCTCTGTTAACTGGCTTAAATCAGGCCGTTTGTTAACAGCAATATGGATTTTATATGTCCGCGTATCTCAGTAAAATATTATGCAGTTATTGTAATGCTGTATGACTACAAGGACAGGACTTTCATCTGTACTAACGACCTGGAACTGATATGTTAGTGGTTATCTTTGACAGTTACTTATCAACCTACTCTACTTGGCTTACTTAAAGATTAAACAAATGATATATACATAGCTTGTGTTTTGTGTGTTTTCACGAATACAGTCAAGTTAAAATCGTAGATATTTTTTAACTTCATTCAAACTTGTCTTTGCTGCACTTATTCAAGCATAGTTTTAAAGACGATACATTCTATCGTGGTTGTTTCGTTGTTTATTGATGTCTACACCAATTATTTGTAAACATAGAATTTTATCTTTATTGCAGACATTTTAATTATACATTTAATGAAAACTAGTCTTTAAATATTATTATAATTTGAATAATTTGTTTATTTAACTGATTTCGGATGGCGTATTCAACCACCACTTAATTTTTTATGAAAGCAATTTTTCGGTACCTCAAACTGACCAACATTATCGTATTAACAGCATAGGGGGCCAGCACACTCCGTTAATAACGTACCGGTCCCGTATGATGAATAGGACTGCATTATGTAGAATATCGGGACGTTTATGAAACCAATATGATACAAAGTTCAAATGTTTACTTTCTTCAATGTAAAATTTGGAATAAAAGCTGAAGAATTAAAATGAAAAACACAGAAGAACTCATTAAAGCTAGCTAAATAAGCGATTCAGTAAAGTACTGGATAGAAACATGATACATATATATATCATATATATATATATATATGTTACATTCTTGCTATCAGATAACTCTCTACAGTGACCTCATGTACGAATCTGTCTAATACCGCTGTACCTAGTTCTGTTTGGATGTTGTTTCCATTGATCGGATCTCGGTCGAGACATTCAGAAATCCATATAAATATGTCTCTGACGAGATTATCCAAGCATTATAGGAATTCTCCTATTGTACCTCGATATTAAGACCACCTTAGGATCAATAAAATCGGTTTTAATGATGAGGGGGTCTTATTATTGAGTTCAGATATAGCGGAAATATTGGAAACCTGCCGGAAATATTTATTCGTTATAACAATATGGTTTTAATTTTGAGGTGTATTTCAGGAAATGTGGTGTGGATTATCCAAAGGACACCGTGATACTCCATATATTTCCCCGTTCAGCAGGAATACCGAATCTTGGTCATTTTGTGATGAAATTGGAAACCTACCTTCGGATAACGAAAATTCCATACCAGGTGGGTTGTTCATGGGGACTAGTTCATGGTTGTATCTTACGAGGTACTTGATATACATAGAGAGTTTTTTCTGGATACTATATACATATATAATATCAAGAAAACCCTCTGTTTTGAAAATATCCTCCCCGTTTAGCTCCATAGATAGACTGTCAGGTTCACAGACCTCAGGTTTGTGAGTTCGAGCTCTGGACGAGGTAGATATGGCGAGTTTGTTGAAGAGTAAAGTACTTGTACGTAATGTCGCAAACAGAAGCAAAACCGTAAAATGTCATTTACGTATATCATTTTGTCAGAAATATCATTAAGTTTAGTACATTATCATGCCATTTAGTCACAATACATTAAAATGTTAAATATGCAGAAGCTTTACCTTTATTTCGGACACCATGCATTTATTTATACATGGCTATTTAACAGTGATAATACACGTACTGTCTTTCACAGATTGATTTCAATTTCAAAAATGGTAACCCTAAAAACAAGACACCGTGGAAGAAACAACGGTTTAACGATGGGTGATTCTCAACTGATAATGGAGTTCCTGAACAAAGAATTTTCTGTCAATCTGAATGAACATCTGTCTGCTGTGGAAAGGTCTCAAGCTTGGGCGATACAGAAATGGCTTGAAGAGTTCACATACTGGTAAAAATGAATAAATTCGGAAACCTATACAGTGCAACCTCTCCAGAGCAGCCCTCTCTTGAACAACAACCTCGCTTCAACAACATCATATTTTCCCACTCTACGATTAAACTATTAATTTAAACTGTCTAAAGCAACAACCTATTAACAAGAACATAATTTTGCTTCTTCCAAGGGATGTCGCTTTGGAAAATTTGCACTGTGCATTATGTGTATTTTCGCCGACTATTTAAAGTAGTTGTGTAAAGTATGAAACATTTATACCCTTGATATGCATTTACATGCAAATATTATCAAATGAAGGTAGTCTCTTTACGTCAAAATATAATTGATACATCTTGAATCTGTTTTTCATTAAGTTTGACCACGTGAGTGAGTTAAATGTCCTGACAGATTTCAGATGCACGTATCGCTTTTATTTTCAGGATTAACGTGTACACAAGATGGTGTATTTTCGTTGACGATACATTGACACACATATTAGGGCTCTCCATGTTTGAAACATTTTTAACCAAACATTTCATGTTACCAAAAAGTCGCAAAACGGCTTACATTGTCGGCATTGGTCGTCACAGCAACAACGAAGTCCATGAAATGATGCAAAACGACATAAGACATATTGCTACTCTTTTAGGTAAAGCTTGTCTGTATAAACACAACGAGTCTAACTATTTATATATTCTTTCTTTGTTTTGTACCATCTGGGGACAATTGAGGAGTAGTTTGTTCATAGGGTCTGTTTACAGATCTGCGAGCAGAAGATTCAAATATCGCTTTAGTTTGCAAAAAATAATCGTTGCAGAATAAACACTATATAGAAAAAAGCTGTTTATTTCTGAGCATTCGCTTGCATCGTCAAAATAATAATACTTATACACTGATCGGGGAATTAAATTGGGATTAAATCAGTAAAAAGGGAACGGTTACTTGATAATGATTGCAATGATTTTATTGTCGTTGAAGCATTCTATGTACGCAATTTTTATTTCTAAAGTTTTTGGGTGGAATGAAGATACAAAATATGTTCCAAATTAATTTCTGAATGTTTACATTTTCAATAAATGTTTGATGGTTTGATTCAGTGACTGTCTTGAATTAAAACAGACACGAACCACATGTAAATGTCCAGTTTTGACTGTTAGCGAAATATTTCAGAACAATATAAAATATTATCTAAGTACAACTTTATTCAGAAGTTTGTTTTGTCCAATTATCTTGATAATTCTTTTCAGAAAAATGAGCGTTGTTCACAAAGTGGCATTCATTCACAGAGGAACGTGTACACGTTCTTTACTGTCTTGGAAATAGTCTCTGTTTGTTCAAAACGGTCTGGAAACATATTATAATTCAAACATAGAGAAAAACACTGTTATGTAACCGTTCGGATTACTGTGTTTAACCATATGAAAATACTGAAAGGAGAGTTTAAGAAGGGTCATGCTCACATTCCACGTATTATGTTTTTGTCCTTTTCGTTTTGGTTATTTATTTGACAATAAGTTATTCAAGAGAAGATTTGGATATCGAATATCCGTGCAATCTAAAACCAAGATGGCGGGCTAGTTTTTCATTCACCATACAATATTTCTAGCCTAAAAGTCGCGTTTAATTTCAAACAAACTTCTTTTTCTATCTGTTTAGGTAACAAGAAGTATTTAATGGGAGATAAGATTGCAGAAGTTGACTGTGCCGCATTTGGGATGTTGTCAGAAGTAAGATGGGCCACACCTGACAAATGTCCAGGCCGTAAACTACTTTTAGGTAAATCCAAAGATTCCTTTTTGACTTCATTTTTATCTACTTAATCCTTATGATGATTAGATTTAAAAATAAGTTAATAGAATATTCCAATCCACCATTTGTCCTGTAATAGTGATGAAGATGTTCATTATAATATCATTTTTTCACATCTTCCAGATGTTGGAAAGCACTATAGTGAAGATTATACGGACTTAATTGATAACCATACGTGCTATAAGATTGTGTTATAGCTTAATTGCTTAAAACAAGTCTCATATGTCGCGTGAGATTGCTTAATTGACCTTGTAGTGTAACGTTGTTTCTTTTCTTCATTTTCAGAACAACAAAACATTATTGATTATATGGACAGGATAAAAAACTCGTACTGGTCAGATTGGGATAAATTGATATAAACAGTCTCACTTTTCCATGGATAATGATTGTTACACCAACCGTGTTCAGTGACCATAATAAAGCTGAAGTTAGCTATGGGGGTGATTAACTATTCTTTTATCGGAAATTAGAATAGGTAGAAATTTGGAAAATGATCTATTTCACAAAATACACTTGATAAATTACGCAACAGTCGTACTAAGAAGCCAATGCAAGCAGAATACAAATAACCGACATGTCAACAAGTGTTAGGTTATCTGCTTCTTGACCTACACAGATTCATCCTAGTTTTAAGATACCTTCTTTCTTGTTCCGCGTCTGATTCGCGCCAGCTTCGACATACAATAGAACTCCGATTTTTCGACTGCGGATTATCGGAAAACCTGGTGTAATCTGAAATGAAATTTCAGTCTCAATTTTCCCCATATATTTTAAAGTAAAACAGCTTCAATTATCCAAATCGTGAGTTTATCCGAATACCATTGCTTATCCGAAGTTATAAATAGGTTCTTAAAATCATTCAAAAGCGTATTTTGCGCACCAGTAATCCGAAGTTGCCAATAACCTTTGATCTATCTAGACTTGTTCATTGAAGGGATTCTTTAACATGTCAAAAGGAGCGAATAACAAATAACGAAACTTTTTTATCAATGAATTATTTGCTTGGTTAATCGTTTCCAATCACAGGAAAACAATACCCAATTATGATGCAAATACGGTTAGATGGTTAACCATTTCAGGTTTGATTGATAAAATTGCATAATTGATACCATAATTTGGCTCTAATAATAAATTAATTTTGTCCACTTTATTTTCGGAGTTTGTTCCACATTGCCACGAAATACTACAAATCATACATGGACAAGACACTTGACAGATATAAATTACCGATGCATGATTTCGAAATAATTCCATTTTGCAGATTGAGAACTAGCACAATTACAAGATATATTCATGACATTTGGGTCATAATTTATTTTGGAGTGATCACCCTTTCTTTTCACACAGCCTGGATTTCCTATATCAAGGATTAGCCTACACACTGTGCTTTCTTTATCGGCGCCTGACTAATCCCAGCTTTGAAATATCTTCTGTCTAGATCCGCTTCAGACTCATCCAGTTTTAAGATATCTGCTGTTTATACCTGCACCAGACTCATCCAGTTTTAAGATATCTGGTGTTTATACCTGCACCAGACTCATCCAGTTTTAAGATATCTGCTGTTTATACCTGCACCAGACTCATCCAGTTTTAAGATATCTGCTGTTTATACCTGCACCAGACTCATCCAGTTTTAAGATATCTGCTGTTTATACCTGCACCAGACTCATCCAGTTTTAAGATATCTGCTGTTTATACCTGCACCAGACTCATCCAGTTTTAAGATATCTGCTGTTTATACCTGCACCAGACTCATCCAGTTTTAAGATATCTACTGTTTATACCTGCACCAGACTCATCCAGTTTTAAGATATCTGCTGTTTATACCTGCACCAGACTCACCTATTAAGAGATTTTCCCCCTCATTTACGCCGGCATACATCCATATTATTATAGTCATACTCGACGAACTTCGTCACTTTGTTTGAATATGTTTGCAGCATGACTTGGGGTTAGGTGGAGATATTAACTACATATTATACTGATGTCACTGATACATCACAACTTAATAAGCTGTATGTAAAACATATATTCAATTCACAAGTGAATATGGATATTACAACAGATTTTGTTAGATCTCATGCTGTGAGTTTGTTTGTGGGGGCTGTTGCTGTTGTTTTATCATGGAAAGTTATGAAGAGGTTAATGAAGAGAACAAGGTACATGTTCTTTTTAGATACATCTAAAGTTAATGAATTCGTAATCTTTACGTAGATACGTCAAGATCTATATTATATTCGAATTTAACTCGTTGATGTTGAATTGATGCGATTTTTTCTAATTAAGTCTCACGCAAGTTTAAGAGAGGCAATAAATTAAAATACGTAACATTATATGATAAATTTACCATTTTAACATGTTAATGCATTTAACGCAGTTTAAAAAATATGCTCATTCAACCGCCATCTTTTATATGTTACATGTACGTATAAAACACGATTTATGTCAATGGCAATGTAGATGCGTGATTGCTTAATGTTGATTACCTCGAGTCAAAATATGCATTATGTTATTTTTTTGAACGAGGAAGAATTATCAGTATCTGCGAGACATCACATTGTTAACTGACTTAGGTTAGGACGTTTCTAGTTAGTAATGAACAGTATTACGTCTGCTGTGGCTTTGTAACTCATTATACAAAAGGATTAACAACAAAGTACGTCAAAAATCCGACTTTCTCCGACGTACTACTTTCTCCAACCCCTACCCCAAACTCAACCAACACGCCGGTCAATACAAAAATAGAGGACAAACTCCGTCTACCTAGAAGGGTAATGTGGAATTTCTTATTTATATTCGTCTCGTTTAGTCTATATTTTCGTTGTTTATTGTTCACAATACTCAGGTCTTACAAATACTAAAAGCTACGTTCTATATAATCGCGGTGTGTAAACAAAATCACTGTACGAATCATGTCATGCTATGTAATACATATATATTCCAACTTGTACTATTTGCTGCGATCACAAGCACCTGCTACTTCCAATCATTTCCAATTACGATTTATTGTGATGCTACATTATTCAACTTGTACATTTTACCAGCAATTACCAGAACTTGACTCATTTATACACCGAGTTGATGCATCAATAACATAAGTTTGTTTTTCAACAGATAAGTCTTGCGTACATTCAATTTCATAACAACAGGAAAAAGTCGGTTATAAATGGTGCGCTATTAGTACCCATTGGAAAAATACCATTATTTTATTAGTATGTGAAATTACCAAAATCCCTTAAAATATTATTCCTAACATTTGTTGAAGAATTTCGACTGTATTTAGGTTATAAAATCGTGGTAATAAAATCTGTTTTTACAGTAGAAGTGAATACGCTTGTCAAAAACAAACAGAGAAACCAATTCTTCCAAGAGGCAAAAAGACCAAGATGTCTTATATGCTGACGTTTTAATGTTGTATAGCTGTAAAAATAGGAGCTGTCATCTTACTAACAGCCTAGTATTGATAAATGTCAGCGGTTCAGTCAGATCATAATCAAAGCGATAAACACGTATCAACCGGCTATGATATACATAGGTTAAGTTCATTATTAAACAAGTGGTATATATGAGCTGTGTAAGTTGTATGTACATATGTGATCAAAAGACAGATGAAGAAGACTTTATAACGTCAAAAATATACCATGTAATTTTCATTCAAGCGTGTATTTACTATTATCGTTATCCTTAGCCAAGTATGTGCGTGTTTATCATTATTATTAGTTATTATAAATTATGTCGTAATGTTCTAATATTTACTGATATGAACCTGTATCAGTTCCGGTCTCAACTGCTTGATTTCGAATGGCGAATTCACACCATGTAATATTATCTTATTGTACTTCAGGAAATGTGGTGTGGATTATCCAAAGGATACTGTCATTCTACACGTATTTCCCAGGACAAAAGGAATATCGAATCTTGGTCATTTTGTGATGAAATTAGAAACCTACCTTCGGATAACGAAAATTCCATACCAGGTGGGTTGTTCTGGCGAAATTCGTCTTCTGAGGAACTCTATGCTATAAAAACAGCGCATCCGCTTAGCGCAAATGAAGGAGTGTACGGACTTTGGGTCTGTGAGTTTGAGTCCAGGGTTCAAAGTCATCAAACTTAAGGTCGCTGGTCTCCGGTCTCACATTTTGTCTTCTATTTTTTCAAAGTTAATCATGATCGTACATAATGATAGTATTGTCACATTATTGTGACAGCATAATTGACCTGAATATGTATGTTAACAATGATCATCTCGATCATTTCAACCATAATTCTTTGAGAATGTAATTGAAATTTGAGTTTGGAGACTGGGCACATGTGCACTCTGTGACGATATTGTTGAAGACCCTTGTAGTTTATTTTTCATACGGAGAAGTTGACAGATACTTGTAGAGAATAAGCTTAGTACTGGTACAGAACATAGGATAACACGCTAGATTAATTGTTAAGTAAATACTGTTGAAAACAGGCCAAAGCGTCGAAATTTGTTTTTGCTTTTTTTTCTTTCTGCGTTGCAACTTTAAGTATGATGCATGTATACTGGCCATCATAAGAAAGTAACCATCATAAAAATTCTTCTATTTTGGTCTAATATACTGACCTTGAAATTTTAATAGCATACAACAATTTTATGGTCAATAATAGATAACAATAAACCATATCATGAAATGTTTCAGCTATTTCCAGAATTAAATTCATCTCAATTACTTGCGCTTTGTCTATTTTATACCAACACCACTTACTAGTTACTTTTTTATGACGGCCAATATAGTAATGGTGAGATACTTTTTTACTGGATATTTTGTTAACATTGTTGTTCAATGGTGACTAAACACACACCCGTACCATTGTCTGTTTTACAGGTTAATTTCCATTTCAAAAATGGTAACCCTAAAAACAAGACACCATGGATAGAATATAACGGTTTAACAATGGGTGATTCTCAACTGATAGTGGAGTTCCTGAACAAAGAATTCTCTGTCAACATAAATGAACATCTGTCTGCTGTGGAAAGGTCTCAAGCTTGGGCGATACAGAAGTGGCTTGAAGAGTTCACATACTGGTAAAATTGAATAAATTTGGAAACTATTTCCTAATTTTGATGTTGAAGACTGAAGTAAAACATCTAGAGGGGAATAAATGCTTTTTGTAAATTAAGTCTCATAAGACCATACAAGGCCTACAGTAGCGGTTCGTTTTAAAATAATTCTATGTTTTTATTAATCGATTTGAAATCAATGTAGCTTGCGCGTATCACACAGAACTGATATAAAACACTAAGTGAAGCTCTTAAGTATTTTAGTTTTGCACAAATTCTACTTCGGTGTTAATCAAAGAGTGGTTGCAAACATACACATTACTCGCATGCGCACTTTCACCAATACGTGTATTTTATTTCATACTAACCGACTTAATTGGTTTTATGAAGTATGTTAACTCCAGTCTATTTCATAATTAAAATATTTAAGTGCAATTCTTTTACTTCATTTCCTAGTTTTGATCTATGAATCATAAAGTATTAGTGCTTGGTTAATGGGGCTCAATTCTTTGATTAACATCAGAATAATGAAAACTTTTATCATCTATGTTAAGTTTGTTGATTTTTATGAGTGAAAACACATAGCACTGCTAAATTCAGACTATATTATATTATTTTTTTAGTGCACGGCAATGATAAAGATATTGTCTACACAGTTTAAGTGTTACGCAGATATTTTAGTACATACAGTCTGCATATAAACGCTTGATACGCATTGACTTTTAATTTTATAACAACTTTCATCTAATGAAGGTAGTTTCGTCATTTTGAAAATTAAGGGATAAATCTATTCCGTTTGAGTTTGACCACATGATCAAGTTTAATGGCCTGACAAGTTCAGACACGTTGTGTTGCTGTATTCAGGTTGAACGTATATACAAGATGGCATATTTTTGGAGAGGATTCATTAAGAAGCATACTTGGACTCTCCAGTTATCAAGTATTTCTGTTCAAGCTTTTCAAGCTACCAACACTTCGCAAAATGGCCTACATTGTCGGTATTGGTCGTCACAGCAACGACGAAGTCCATGAAATGATGCAAAACGACATTAGACATTTCGCTACTATTTTAGGTAACTTTTAGCTACATTCTGTATAACTTAACCAGCCAAACTGTCTATATATTCCTCTTTGTAATGTTCCTTCAGGGGGGGATAGAGGGATGGGCTGATCGTTTTCCGGAGATGAGGGATCGGTTTGGTATCTGAGGATTTGAATATCGCCTTAAGTTAGTTTGTTCACATATTTGCGTATATCCTCTGCAGTATTTGTGCCCTTTTCGTATTGATACTGTTATAAATATTTATTTGACAAAAAGTATTTAAGGAGGAAATTTGGATATCGAATATTTTTACAATGCATACAAAGCCAACATGGCGGACTAAGTTTGTCACACACGTTATATTATTTCCAGCCTAAAACTAAATTTCACACAATTCGTTTTCTGCCTGTTTAGGTGACAAGAAATATCTGATGGGAGATAAAATCTGTGAAGTTGACTGTGCTGCATTTGGAATATTGTCACAAGTAAGATGGGCCACACCTGACAAATGTCCTGGCCGTAAACTACTTTTAGGTAAATCCAAAGATTCCTTTATGACTTCATTTTGATCTAGCTGATCTTAATAATTATTTGATTTAAATACAAGTTTACAGAACAATTGTCATTCATCAATTCGTACGTATCGGGAGCTTTTGTGGAAAGGTTTGGAAGAACACAGCAATACAACAAGAGATTCCTCTTACAGCATTATATATATATAATTATACATACAGTCGACTCTCGTTATCGCGAAGTCGGTTAACACGAATTATCCGCATAATATAAAGCATAACAAAATTAAAAGTGATTTCAGTTTCTCAAGTTATCAGCTTAAGATTGAAAATGACTCGTTAAGAAAACAAATTTCCTGCATCAGGTTATCGTCACATTCACTTAATATAGAAGTAGGTAGGACCCAGAATATAATACGAAGTGAGAGAATTTGCAAAGTGTGTACATTTAACTAGTTAGAATCTGAATTTCATTTCTTGTTATGCTGTCCCCTGTATAATGATATTAGACAAAAATATTTAGGTAAAATTTCTTGGCCATCTATAGAGAAATTTTTCAAAATTATGTCATCCGAAAATAAAAATTCCTTAATATACAAATTAGATTATTTATTAAAGAAGCGCTCAAATTAAGAACAACTCATTGAAGCAGCAGTAACTAAGTATCCATCCAAAATATATTAACAGTCTATATTGGAATAATTTATTTTGATATTATTGAAATGCTGTTCTCGTTTGTTGTATGTTTGTTAACTTGTAATGTAGTTGTAAGTATGTTTGAATGTATATGTATGTTAGTTATGCTCGACGTGTTTCTTTTTCTGTTTCTTTTTCCACATAATCTTGTAGTGATGTATTTCGCATGTATGTGATGCCATGTTCTTTTTTGTATGTTTTGTGTCATAGACATGTATGTGTCGATTCACGCAATAAACTGTAAACTATATTGTAGTACTAATAAAACTTGAACAATATTTAAAGACAGAACCCAGACCATTTCAATCCGCCATTTGTCCTGTAATAGTAATGAATATGTTCATCATGTTGTCAAATTTTCACATCTTTCAGATACATGGATGTACATAGACACTAGTAGTCATTGTGCAATAAGTTTGTGAAATAACTTGCTTAGCAAGTTTCATAGGTCGCTATATGATTGCTTAATTGTCCGTGTAGTGTAACCTAATTGTTTCTTTTCTTTATTTTCAGAACAACAAAACATTATTGATTACATCGACAGGATAAAAAACTTGTGCTGGTCGGATTGGGATAAATTGATATAAACCGTCGCACGTTTCCATGGAATCTTATATTTGGTTTTTGATATTAAGGCAAAAATTGTTTTGCTACTTAGAAAAATTTGGTCAGGGACCATAATAAAACTAGATTAACTCAAGAGGAGTTCTGCTGTTTTAACAAGTAATCAGCCCTGACTTTAGGAATGCTTAATATTTACATGATCGCTGACATGCGATGTTTCGTTCACTTTAATCCCTCAAATTCTGAAAGATGCTTCGCGTTTTTACGATTCACAATAATTAAATTACTGCACCCTGATCTGAATTGTCAATTTGTTTTTCTTGCATAACTTTATTTATTACTAATGTGATTTTTCTATATTCGCTAAGAAATAATTGACTGATGCTCCACTTATTTCAATGCAGCGTTAGCGGGCACCGTTTATAAAGGAGATATGTTGGTATTAATGTAACTCAAATGGTGATATGTTGTTATGACTTTGAGTATAATACTACCACATTTATTGTCACAGAGAAACACATAGTTTCTTACCCATGAATTCTCTATTCAGCATGGTGCTTTATCGAATGAGCATATTGGATGTACATTTGTAACAAATACAAAACAAGTAGAGTACGCATATACACTGTAGATAAGACATGGGGGAAATTCTTATGTTTTGTTTTTATTCATTTGTTTCATGTAAGAAAGTCCATATGAATTATTGTAGTAATTATCATTACATCTAATAGCAACAGTTAAATTCCGATTATTTCTTAATTCTTATTCATTTTATCAATATTAAGTGTTATTATATCATTGTGGCATCAAGTAAGATGCATCCGATCACCATCCAAGTTATCATATTTACCAGCATGGTGAGACATCGGACGTTTGGGGGTTTTGGAGAGTCAGTCGTAGGTGGAGAAGTTTTGGACTCTCTTGGAATTTCCATTGTCCGTAGACAAAAAAGCTGGTTTGTCTCTTGGTGTCCCGGATACTGATGGAGCTTTCGGAGAAGTGCTATTTTTTCTCCTACATTCGGTGATGAGGTTAACCGGGTTTTAGGACCGTCAGAAGGTCCAATCTTTTGATCACCGACGGGTGGTTTGGGATGTCTACCATCCCCATAATTGCTATCATTTGGACCATATTAATCAGTTCGCTGCTCGACATTTCTTGAGTCATTTCCATGTATTTGTGGTTGACTTGTTTCGTCAATTCCAGATTATTATTGTTGACTTGTGGTTAGATCGAGGTCCTTATTGTGCGAGTCTTCGGTCCACTCTGAATTCTTGCTGTTGGCGTCTTTGGTTTGTCTGGGTACATAGATGATCTAACGTGTATACAGAGACAGAGTTTTAATGCAATTACTGGCTTTTTAGTGTTGATCCTATATTTTATTTTTAGATGATCTATTCACTCAGTTGTTCGTCCCCACTGACGAATTTCATGATTAATATTTTATCAATGCATGTAATGAACATCATGTCTTAAGACTGAGACACGTGTTGAAGTTAACAAACACAACATCTAAATCCTCGAAACACATTGTATTCACTTTTATAGTAGTTATCATTGAAGGGAAGAAATTTCCAAATTTCACGAAATTAAAAAAAAATGGTGTACCTTCCCTTTAACTGTGAACGGAATGCGTAAAATAGAAGATATCAACCGACCAAAAGTATTGTATTGCTTCATACAAAAACTTCAACAGTCAAACCTTAGTTAACGACCGTTTCTGAAAAACGACAGCAGCTACTGCCCTATAGTCGTTAATGCAACAAACCAAATTAACATCTGAATACAGTCTTATTTTAAAGGCATTTTTTCGCTGAATTTTAATGTCGTGCATACAGCCAGGGTCATTTGGCAACTTTTGAGCTTTAACAGTGGAAAAAGACCCCAGGTGTGCACTGGGTAGAACCACCGACCTTCCATAAGCTAGCTGGACAGTTTCTTTACGTGTGAAATTTGTGTAGTCCAGGATTCACACTCACAGTGGTGGGGAGGTAGTGATTACAATTCAGTGACCATAACCACTTGGCCACGGAGGCCCCGCACATAAAGGCCATATTTACTCTTTCACTTTGCTGACTGTTGTTCGGAGAGCTGGCTCTATTTTTATACATTGTGTCGGTTTTAAAATGAACAGTTTGGTATGATAATAGGTTTTTAGGACTTAAGCTTTACTTATTTCCACTTGCAGTCAGTAATCGCATGTCAAAATAAAAGTTTTTTTTGTATGTTAGATCATCCTAGCCGTGTCACACTACACTATACACTAAAATCCTTGATGAAAGGCCATCAAAAATAGAAACAATTCATACCATGAATGTTTTTAAGACGTTAACACAACAGGTAGACTTATGCATATTTACGTTTATTGTTGTTCTGTGGGCTCAATAATGGGGTTAAACAGTTTTAAACTTTACGTATAAACATGCGTTATCAGTGAAGTTGTTTGCAGGAGTGTATCGGAGCTATACTATTTTATCATTTGTTTCTGGGGTCCTTACGCGAACAAAATATATTTTGGCTTACCATTTATTTGTATTAATCACGAATGAAAATGTTTAATTGAAATACATGTGTTATTACTGATCGGTTATATAGGTATACAGGCGGTGTTCTGTTGAATAGCACGTTTAACCGCGTAAATGCAATTTACAATTTGTGATTGGATATTGCAATGTTGGTGTAACAAAAGTATACTCAATAAACAGAACATTATATTTTCAAATGCCGTTCTCCCTTAAAATGTAAATTTTAATTGCCCTACGGGCACGGTTCCACTACAAACGTATAGATGTTTAGGACATCTAGTGACTTGGAGTGAGTGTAGAGAATTTTCATGTTGAGATGTTCGTGAAGTAAAACCTAACGATGACATTTTTCTGCGTTTTTCCGCAGTTTCGGCAACTTTACGTAATTAACCAATCTATCAGGATATCTTGTATTCGATTTACAAGTTCCATAGCAAACGTTTCTTCACCATCATTACGAATTGTTGAATGTTATAAAATACCATTTACTGAACGAAGTCCGGTAAAAAGTTGACAAGTCAGCGGACTGTGACTAAACTTATCAGGTCTGCGATCTGATTGGTCGATTCCACTTGTCCAATGATGGCGTTACATTTTTGTGATAGTTTATTTCATTATCCAGTACGTACACAATGCATGAGGATATAACTTAAGCAAGTGAACAATAAATACTACATAAAATACCCATGTATAAATAAGGACATACATAGGAGAAGGTCATATTATCAGATATTTTAAAAGCTTTAGAACAACTTTGGACAGGTATGTGAAAAAAGAAAAAAAATATGGCATACAAGTTAATGTTACAAAACTAATTTATATATACAAAAGCTTTTTGAATAAAGGTACCCAATTCTTTTAAATAATCTGTTTGTAATCTGAATTTATTAAATCAATAATTAGCATGTCAGGTCAGTGAAGCAAGGCACTTTGATGTACTAATGTATGTAGAATGATCATCAATTCAATGGAGCATGTGAATAGGTTATTTTATGCTTTAATTAGAGACAATTATTTTGATACCAAATATTTAGTACAAAACTTATGGCCGCGGCCGTGGTCCAGTGGTAAGTGCGCTGGACTTGTAACCTGGAGATCTGGGTTCGAATCCCGGTTGCGGCAGGTCATACCTTTCTATGAAAATTTGACAAAAATGTCGATTTTCCTCCATATGTGGAGAAGTTGCCGGCTCCTTGTGGAAGGGTAAGTTAGTACTGGTTAGCATATAGTCCAGGAAAACTGGTTAGGTGAACCGGTCGCTGTATATAACTGAAAAAATGTTGAAAAACGGCGTTAAACCCCAGTTACAATAAGTCACATAAAAACATAGAAAAAAAAACAATAAAACTTATGTTTCTGAGTGGGTTTGGATCTTGTGGTATCTTATACAATTTAGTACCTTACGAACGTAGAGAGAAGACATATTATACAATTCAACGCAATTCTTATCAATTAAAACATACGCTCTAGCGGATCGTATCCGGGTCCGCCCCTTCCTCCATAAACACTCTGTCATATGTTTGACCTTCAATAAGGCAAACGCATACAGTGTGTGCGTGCATATTAAATTAAATAATTACACACATGCATCAAGGATAAAATGCAAACCGTGAGTGATTTTGTTAGATCAAATGTTGCCTATCTGTCAGCAGGGGCAGTTGGCGTTGGATTAACATGGATCATGTGGAAAAGGTTAACGAAGAGGACAAGGTAATAGCGTAATTTGATAATATGATGTCTGTTTATAGATGTAAGTACTGTTGGTGATTGGTCCTATTAAGGGGGGGGGCGTGCCCCTCCTCCTCCCCCCCTAAAATCTGGCTAGTAAAAGAAACATCAGTTATGAGCTATTTGTGTCCATATTCTACATAAACAAAAAAATCCGCATCCGCCCATGATTTAGTCAGTTCTTTTACATCGTTTGTATACACTTGTCTAATTTAATGCACACAGGTTTTTCAATGCCGCGTTTTAAAATAATTTCCTCAATTACATAGTGTGATAAAGACAGATAAAAAGATCCAATGAAAAAAAAACAATGTAATAATCAAAGCGCTGTAAGCACAGTTGTTTTTGTGACTCGTAAGTGCATGTGTGCGTGATACATCATTGAATAAATCTCATGTTTATGCCTAGTTACATACAAGTGCAAGCTTAATTCTAACGTAATCATGCATTATTCTAAATAACTTTATTGTAATCATTTTATGTCGACATGTAATTGGAGAAACGTAAGATTTGACTGGTACATGAGATTATAATTATGACACGAATTTCTGTTGTGTCTCATACCTTTTACAAGCAAAGATATAAAACACTCAAATCAGATTACCATATAAATGTTCATTAACTACGGAGTACTAGTGTATATATACAACATAATATCGTGCAGAATTAAATATTTTTGCTAGGTCTGCTGTCCACAAATTAATATAAACCTACAGGTAAAATCACCATTATTTTAGACTTACCGGGCCGCGACCCTAGTCTAGTGGTTAGTTCGCTGGACTTGTAACTCGGCGATCCAGGTTCAAATCCCGGTTGCGGCAGGTCATACCTTTCTATGAAAAATGGTCAAAAATGTCGATTTTCCTCCACATGTGGATAAGTTGCCGGCTCCTTGTGGAAGGGTAAGTTGCTACTGGTTAGTATACAATCCAGGAAAACTGGTAAGGAGAACCGGCCGTCGTATATAACTGAAAAATGGTTGAACAAACGGTGTTAAACCAAGTGACAATGTCACAAAAAACAACATATGTATACATGTATTGGATGATGAAATAAAAATCTATTTAATCCTGTGTAATAAACTATTTATCAAATGAAGGAGGTTTCTATACACAAAAGAAAACCACAGGTACGAACCAAGAACACATTTGTCTCCAATAAAACCACAGGTACGAACCAAGAACACATTTGTCTCCAATAAAAAGTGCATTTTGATGAGTTTAACGACGGTAATCACACATGGGGTTGTTTTATTCACTTAAAACATTTTGTGTGTCTGTGGTTAAATCTGGTTTAGTGTAATTAAACATTGATTTATATCTTGTATATTCTTGAAATACAGCTTATATGTATATTGATGTTCTATTCAAAAGTGTGTGATTACATGTAATTAATTATGTTTATGTCTATTGTAGGAAATGTGGAGTGGATTATCCTAAAGACACTGTGATAGTTCACAACTTCCCAAGTACCAAGAAAATGCCCAGTGTTAGTCATTTTGTGATGAAATTAGAAACTTACCTGAGAATAGCCAAAATTCCATACCAGGTATGTTTTTTACACCAAAGATCGCAAGTAACATGCGAAAATTTCAACAATAATGCTTAATTCAGTAACAAATGATGTACATTTCCGCTCACATTCTACATATATTTCAGGTGTTACAATAGCATAAAAAGCTAACACTATGAGTTAAGTTTAGTGTTGTTATATGGCGCATCGACAACTAATGATTACGCAGCACGCCAAACGCTATGAACGATTTATTAGCATGGGTATTTCTCTATGTAGAGTTGCTATTAAACAGTTCATGAAGTAATGTTGCTATAGATTAGTTATTAATGTCGCTATGTCTTCAACTGCTCAGGTAGATTTCAACTATGAAAATGGTCCAAAGGGTAAGGTACCATGGATAGAATATAACGGTTTAACAATGGGTGATTCTCAACTGATAATGGAGTTCCTGAACAAAGAATTCTCTGTCAACATAAATGAACATCTGTCTGCTGTGGAAAGGTCTCAAGCTTGGGCAATACAGAAGTGGCTTGAAGAGTTCACCTACTGGTAAAATTGTATACATTTCAAAGATATCTTGACTACATATTTTGACATTCTTTACATAATTGTTTTTTTTCATACAGCGAAGAAAACTGTTTTAGATAATTTTAATATTGCTAATGATAATTGTGAATGATAATTGTGAATGATAATTAAAGGCAACGATAATTAAATATTTGCATGACAATATGCACTAAGTTTAAACTAGTGTCTGGAAACGGCAAAAATCACGTGATGACACCCGTAGTTATAGAAATCAGAGCATAAATTCTATTTGCACACCATTTTTCACCTCACTTCAACATTTTATCTCGAGTTCTCATATTTTGATTTTGTTCGTTCAGATATCAAGGCAACTTTTGTTGTCCGAAAAATATGACCTGTATGTAGAGATGGCTATTGGTTAGAGGTTTATCTGGTTTGTTATAGCAATAAATGGGTTAAAAGAGTTATTGTTGTTCGTAATTAAATTACAACTTGCCGGATACTCAGACTGTACGTTCATTGACTGTACGGGTTAACGTATATACTGTTTTTCTTAGGTTGAATGTGGACACCAGATGGAAGATTTTCCCCCAGGAGATGTGTTCTGATATACTTAAGTTTTCTAGAAGAGAAACTGTTCTCGTGAAGTTGTTTGTTAAACCAACTATTGATAAATGTCTTTACTACGTCGGTGTTGGTCGCCATAGCAACGAAGAGGTTCATGCGATGCTGACGAATGATATCAGCCATTTTGCCACTATTTTAGGTATCGCTGATTATATAATATTGATTTTATTTTCTCAGTTTATTTTATCATGCTTGACTTTGTGTAACCTACGTAATTGTCTCAAAAATCGCTCGTCACGTGTTTCTGTTTCCCATTATTTCAGCTGCTCTGATGTCTACGTAATTACATTTTTGAAAGCATCATACCTTATTTTTATTTTTTCTCTTATTTGGCTGCTTTTTATAGACCAAATCCACATAAAAAGAATTTTGCCTCTCAAAATGATCACTGAGTTTGTACGTATTAGGTGAGTCTTCACACCGAAAGAAGCATGTCCTTTTATATTAAAGAAAAAAGTTCACAGAGCTTCGAAAACTTGATCAACTTTACATCTTTTCTAACTGTAGATTGATTTTTACGAATGGAATATTTTAAGGATGACGATTGGAAGTCGATTTCTATTTATACAATTCATCGGGTTATTTCTACGAACTCGTTTGTCATTTTTCCCAATTTTGAGAAAATTGCATTTTAAGTTTTGAACTGCAATAACTTTAAGCGAGTTACGGGTTTGTGGAATTGGGATTAACCCCATTTAGGATAAATCTACAAGCTGGTAAATATGATCATAGTAAAAACTCATCGAGACAAAAAATGATACCAAAATCTCAATATTGTCAAAAATTGAGTTATGGGGTAGTAGAAATAAACCAACGAATTATGATGAAATAACAAGAAAAACGTTTTTCGAGTTTGATAAAATTGGATGATCACATTATACAGTAATTATCTAAATGAACAGAATATTTACTTAGAATTCTGCCTGTTCATATTCATTGTTCCGATGTATTACTACTATAAAGACATTGCATGTATTTATTATTTGTATAACAAACTGGTAAAATATTCTTAATGCTTATATGAAAACGATTTTTTTCGTATAATTGAAATACTATCAGAAAAGAACTACATGCCCTTATACAGTCTTGTGTTTGTCGGCAAATAACGTACCAAGAAGGGGAAGGGGAGCCGACGTACCAACAATAAAATCTAGCAAGCATAAGCAAAAAAACGTCCGTTATGTGCTGATTGTGTCCATATTCTACATTTACATGTAGACTTTCCCCCCCCCCCTCGGTAACCAAAAAAACCTGTAATTTGCCAATTTGCCATGACGTACTAAAGCTTAAACTAAGGTTTTTTGTTCAGGTGACAAAAAATATTTAATGGGAGATAAAGTTTCTGAAGTCGACTGCGCAGCATTTGGAGTCCTGTCCGAAATTGGATGGGCAACACCGGACGCATGTCCTGGTCGTCAGTTACTCTTAGGTAAATTTCTCGATATTTTTATTAGCTTTCAAGGTCCTTGACATATCTTCTCTGAGACAGCAAGTCTTTATGTTAAAATCCTTTCTACCTCTTGTTTGTAAAATCAGTGTTTTATCCTACTGAATGAGTATCTGTTGTCAGGAGATAAAGGAATAAATGTCATAATTCTGTACCATTAGCAATAAGTATAAGTTGTAAAGTATGAAATAAATTAAAATCAGCCAAACCATTTTTTTCTTTAATCCGTTACAGGACAGCAGAACATTGTGGATTATTTAGACAGGATTAAAAACACGTACTGGCCGGACTGGGACAACGTTGTAAATGGTCAGGACCGTTCCCGTTAACTGTGGTTAACAAGTCGAACACTAACAAACATATTTGTGCATATATTTTTCTATTATTATTTATCAAATAAAAAGATTCTTACAAGCGTCATGTATTATTTCCATGTATTATAATTAATTTCTATTGTTGTTAAATTATTATTTTTGTCTATGTTCTGAGGGGGGCTCCTTAGTCCAGGATCATGGTTTCTGACAAGTTTATCACTAGCATATCACCGCTTCAAATCCCGCCCGGAACCAGAAAACAAAACACATGTGAGGAAGCTGGCCTGTAAACTTACGGAAGGTCGGCGGTCTTACCCAAATGTACACACCAGCACCCAATTGTATAAACATTGGTTAACTTCAACCACTGGGTTAAATCAGAGTTTTTGGCTCAAAGTTTGGTTAAATGTTCGGTTAGCTATTGTAGAAAACTTTAAGTTTAACTAAATGTTTTTTTTGTTAAAGCTCAAATAAATCTAACCCAAGTCTAAGACGCTGGTTAAATCTTTACATAAACGGTAACCAGTACCAAAATGGCAGCCCTTTTTAAATGTTTAAATGACCTTTTTAATGATTAGTAAACCAAAATGGTTAAATTCAACCTTGGGTTAAATTAACCATTTGATTAAAGTTAACCAATGTTTATACAATTGGGTGCTGGGGTCTCCCTCCACAGTTGAAGCTGGAAAATCGCCAAATGACTCCGACTGTTGGTGCCACGTTAATTCCCAGTAGAAAAAATGCTTGTTAGTGTCAGGCTTTTTTTTCTTATCACAACCTTATCATAACGACCACTAATTTCCGGGCCGGCTTTTTATAACTCAACTTATCATTCAACTTGATAATGAGACCACCTCATTATTACCACCAATTTTTCGGGTCCCGGTGATGGCCTCATGATCGAGGTTTTAGGGGAATTATTGAAATCCACTCCGAAAAAAAAGTAGTCGTTATAGCAAGATGGTCGTAATATTGAGGTAGTCGCTATTTGAGGTTTACTGCACGCCCGAAAAACAAGCCCTGAGCTAATTAATAATTTCTTTCATAAACGTGAATGGATACGCGGATCGGATTGCACAATAAAAATATTACATTGATAGATTGACTGTTTCAAATAAGGACATAACTGTCCTTTTTATTTATTTATCAGTTACTGCTTGCATAGCAAGTCTCAATTATTTCATGAGTTACATGCTCGCTGGCAGACATTGTTACATCAAACACAAAACATTCGCAGCGATTTTACTAGATACAATAGATCATTAATCTTATTTACCGCCTATTACTATTATTACTTGATTAGAAAATTTATAAATATGTTTTGTTTTGTCCAATTATAACTTTTATGTGATGCATTGTATTGTATTTAACTAACATGTAAACTGTTGGGCTTTATGCCTTATGTTTGAATAAATATCTTTGTATCTCTATATAATGCTTGGACAAAAATATGCCATTTTTTACATCTCAAATGAAGATCATATTGTTCATTTGGTCACTAGCTTATTGGTCATAAGATGTTTTAACAAATATGTTTAATTATATTTATCGGCTAAAACAGGCAGAGGTCGATCACAACTTTTACTTCAGGGTTAAGGATTCAGTCTTGGATTAATTAGAACACTTTCAAACCCTTACCACAATATTCCTTCCAGTGCTTTGATTAAGATAAATTTTACCCTACGTGTTAAATCATCCCATGATTAGGAATACACCTCAGTGTCGCAGTTAGTGAAAACAGCCTTACAATTTCAACGCGTGACGGTTAACTCGTCATTCTTGTGATAGTGCATAGCTCTCGAGGTTTGTTTAAGAAAATGGATTTTGTACGGGAGTTTGTTCAGTCAAACGCAGCATATCTGACCGCGGGTGCTGTGGGTATTGGATTAATGTGGGTTATGTTGAAGAAACTGACGAAAAAGACGAGGTAGATTTGCATCTATTATTTGATATTTTTTAAGGTCAATATATGTAGCTTTAAGGAGGCATTTCTATAAGACAAGTTTATTTACGGGTTAAGTTTTAGAACATCTTGCTAAGGGAATCCTTATTTTGCAATATAAGATCATCAAGCCCAGTGTTAAGATGATATCTCAGAACGGCAGGTTTACATTCAAGATCTTCTGAATTCTGCAGATTTCTGAATTTAGCACAGCATAGAACACACTGTATTTGGTATGGTGTCAAATTTCCTCAAATTAATCTCAAAGCATATTATGTTCAGTATTCTTCATTTACACAGTACATGTATGTTTGAACATATGTGTTCAGCCTATTCATAATTTTCAATAACCTTAAAAATAGCTTATCTCAATATTGACACACAATGAAGCAGTTTTAAATTTCAATGAATTAACTGTCTGATGGGCATTTATAAATTTAGTCAACATTTTCTAACACGACTGATAATAATCAGTTAGCATATTTTATATATATCTGTATGTGCTGTCATGCATTTAGAGCAATTTAAGCGAACACATTATATTTGATTCTTTATGTATTTTGAGATAAACTTTAAATAACGACTTTAAAGGCGCTGGTGAATAATGATCGTCAGAAGAAGCACGGACACGCATCAGAAATTTAGAATACCTGTTCGATCAACTCTTTCCATCTGTCTACATTAACCATCCGCCGACATAATCGATCTGTCAACACTAGCGCCTTATCGATCTATCCATATGAACTGCGTCCGTCTGCCCGTCCGAATGAGAGATACATTAGGGTGTTAGGGTAAGCGTACAAATTGGCAGTATGAGGTTTTCTCCGTACAAACTGTCACTATGGGTTAATTTTTACTTGTGGGATTAGAAAATCTCTCTTGTGGAGTTAAAACATCAAAGATAAATCAATGGGAATAACCCCATAGTGCAGCTCTCGTAAATGCGTGCGTGCGTGCGTCCGTCCGTCTATTTAATTTATTCATAAATAGAAACACTCTTGAATTATATATTAATATCAATTTTTAGGAAATGTGGCGTTGATTATCCAAGGGATACAGTGATACTACATATGTTTTCTGGGACAAAGGAAATACCAAACCTTGGTCATTTTGTGATGAAATTAAGAACATACCTGAAGGTTTCGGGAATTCCATTCCAGGTAATTGTTTAAATTAGTTTTTCAAAGAAATGCCTCTCCAAAGACGCTCCTGACAATATGGTTAGGATATTAATACTGGGAATCTGACGTTATGTTCCGCAAAGTTATGGATCCAATTACGGCCTAGAATTTCTTAATTGGTTGATTCTGATGCTGATGATACTAATGATACTGATGACGTTGTTGATGTTGATTATGTTGATGATGCTGTTGATGTAGCTGATGCTGGCGATTTTGAAGATAGCTGATGATGTTGATGATATTGATGCTGATGATGTTGCTGAAACTAAACTGTCTGAAGTTACTTTGATTGAAAATGAAATTGCTTTTTATTAAATAACCTTACCCATTCTAAATAGTTGAAATACTTACATGTTACTTACTTCTCAGGTTGATAGCAACTTCCATGAAAGTCCAAAGGGTAAGGTACCATGGATAGAATACAACGGTTTAACGATGGGTGATTCTCAACTGATAATGGAGTTCCTGAACAAAGAATTTTCTGTCAATCTGAATGAACATCTGTCTGCTGTGGAAAGGTCTCAAGCTTGGGCGATACAGAAATGGCTTGAAGAGTTCACATACTGGTAAGAATCGATTGCTTGCTTGATGTTTTATGAAAGCTTTGGTTCTTAATGACATTATAATGGTGTTTAGTTTCTCGCCAGGAATGTAAGCAGATATACACAATTTTCCAATAACACAGAAGATCGTATATCTACCATGGAATGTAGTTTCTACAAAACATTTACATGTTGAATGTTTGAACACGATCGCCAATTGTGCGACATTTCATTTTATCTTTTGATAATTATTTTTTGACACAGAGTATATATGACTGTATGAAGTCTGAACTTCTGTTAGAGTACAGTATAAACCCCGACCCCTTTCGAACTGGGCCAAAAGTCCGGTTTTCAGGGGTTATACTGTAAGTACAATTTGTTATTTTACTATTGAATGAAGCGAGTTTGATAATGTATGTCTTTTAAATACAAAGACAGTTCATCTCCTGACACTTGCGTTCACAATTGCTGATTCGCTTTCAGGTTGAATGTGTATTCCAGATGGCTCATATTCTCTGATGATATGCTTACAGACGTGTTGGAATTCTCCTTCGCAAAAAGAATATTAACCAAGTTTTCACTATCGACAAAAGTTCGCAAAATTGCTAACTACGTTGGTGTTGGTCGCCATAGCAACGCGGAGGTTCACGAAATGATGGAAAACGACATCAGACATTTTGCTACACTTTTAGGTAAGGCTAGCTCTACCCAGTCAGTCTAGAAATCTAATTAATGAGTTGAACTGAGAAATATTAGCGCATTTTGTGAACCGGGCATTTGATTGGCCTACATATGAGCATCAGAGAGAGGGTAATATCGTAGGTGCACAAGCCCAGTAATGATTTAAACAATAATCTTTAATCCTTGTCATAGCTGTGATCTGGTTACCAGTTTTTTTTCTCCTGGGGATGGGTTAGCATCAATTAATACTAAAATACAAATGTATTCAAAGGATAGACAGGGAGAAGAGTAGTAGAGGTCAACTCAGTGATGGTACCTGCAGTACACGTCATTATGAGTAAATATGGCTTCTTATGGGTAAATTTTGGAGTAACTGCCATGTAAAATTCTTTGGAACGAACTCGGATTCAGATGGTTTGCTCGTAAATTGATGAGTTACGTGGAGAAACTTCACATGAACACATATCATTTCATTTTTTAGGTAACAAGAAATACCTAATGGGAGATAGAATTTCTGAAGTTGACTGTGCTGCATTTGGGATGTTGTCACAAGTAAGATGGGCCACACCTGACAAATGTCCTGGCCATAAACTACTTTTAGGTAAATCTAAAGTTTTTACAGTCAAATTTCGATAATGGGACCCAAAAATCCGTTGCAATAATAAAGAATTGTAGGAAAGTTATTTAAAGCCAGTCCAAATAAGTGGCCGTTGTAACAATTTGGTTTTATGGTTTTATGGTACATGTATTTAGTTTTTTTATTTCAATACTTCTCTATGACATTCCTTGCTTTGAGTGATTTTCATGTTTAGTAAAACAGAGCTTACCCTGACGTACGCAGCCTATGAAAGTTGTACTGAATGTGATTGTTTTCATAACCCTCTTAATAAAGAATTGAAACCATAATTAGCTTCAAGACTGGCAAATAAGCACTTGCATGAAACGATTTATGACCTGGTGAAATCATTTTCAATTTTCCAAGAGGATCAGTCCTTGAAAGTAAGTTTAAAAAGTCTGCACTACATTTCGACCTCCAAACCTGGTCGTGATTAGCTTGGTTGATTTGTGCTGATCTTTATCTTTCCAGAACAAAAAAATATTATGGATTATTTGGACAGGATTAAAACCACGTACTGGCCGGACTGGGATCAGATAACCAAGTAAATCGATGAAATCTACATCACATCACTAACACACGCCTCTATACTTTCATACATGACTCATCTGGAGACGCTGGAGTTGATATGGAGGACGTGGATGGTTTTATAGAACGAAAATTGTAAAATTGTTACCTGACAAAGACTTAATCAATAATCGATTTGAATTTTGTTTTGCATTTCAAAATGAAATCTTTTTTTTTGATTGGTTTCAGAAAGCACATCTTCTCAAAGAATTAGCGTATCACAATCATTATATGTAAATACTTCCGTGCATTAACTGTCACTTTCCATCTATATCTGTCATATCAGCTGTAATTAGACTTGTTTATATAGGAACACATATCCGGAGAATATTATGTATTTGTACGTACACAGTAATATTATTACCATTTTTCCTGGAATAGGTGTATTAGGCATATATTTTGTCAATAAAGTCAATTGAAATAATAATGTTCTGTGATCTAACACTGCATAAGAGGTTTGTTAAAACACAAATACTGAGCCAATAAGGAGGTTGTTTTATCACAAATACTTAGCCAATAAGGAGTGTGTTTTATCACAAATACTGAGCCAATAAGGAGTTTGTTTTATCACAAATACTGAGCCAATAAGAGGTTTGTTAAAACACAAATACTGAGCCAATAAGGAGTTTGTTTTAACACAAATACTGAGCCAATAGGGAGTTTGTTTTATCACAAATACTGAGCCAATAGTGAGGTTGTTTTATCACAAATACTTAGCCAATAAGGAGTGTGTTTTATCACAAATACTGAGCCAATAAGGAGTTTGTTTTATCACAAATACTGAGCCAATAAGAGGTTTGTTAAAACACAAATACTGAACCAATAAGGTGTTTGTTTTAACACAAATACTGAGCCAATAGGGAGTTTGTTTTATCACAAATACTGAGCCAATAAAAGGTTTGTTAAAACACAAATACTGAGCCAATAAGGAGTTTGTTTTAACACAAATACTGAGCCAATAGGGAGTTTGTTTTATCACAAATACTGAGCCAATAAGGAGTTTGTTAAAACACAAATACTGAGCCAATAAGGAGTTTGTTTTAACACAAATACTGAGCCAATAGTGAGGTTGTTTTAACACAAATACTGAGCCAATAAGAGGTTTGTAAAAACACAAATACTGAGCCAATAAGGAGTTTGTTTTAACACAAATATTGAGCCAAATGGGAGGTTGTTTTAACACAAATACTGAGCCAATAGTGAGGTTGTTTTAACACAAATACTGAGCCAATAAGAGGTTTGTAAAAACACAAATACTGAGCCAATAAGGAGTTTGTTTTAACACAAATATTGAGCCAAATGGGAGGTTGTTTTAACACAAATACTGAACCAATAAGGGGTTTGTTATAACACAAATACTGAGCCAATAAGAAGTTTGTTTTAACACAAATACTGAGCCAATAAGGAGTTTGTTTTAACACAAATACTGAGACAATAAGGAGTTTGTTTTAACACAAATACTGAGCCTTCTATTAGTGCTTTGTCTGGGGATAATTCCTGGCTTTTATGATTTCTACGTTTTAATATTCGAGTTTTGTGTTTTTATGTGACATATTGTCACTGGGGTTTAACGCTGTTTTTCAACAACTTTTCAGTCATATACGGCGACCGGTTCACCTAACCAGTTTTCCTGGACTGTACACTAACCAGTATTAACTTACCCTTCCACAAGGAGCCGGCAACTTCTCCTCATATGGAGGAAAATCAACATTTTTGTCAAATTTTCATAGAAGGGTATGACCTGCCGCGACCGGGATTCGAACCCGGATTTCCGGGTTACAAGTCCAGCCCACCCACCACTGGAGCACGGCCGCGGCCCCGAGGTTGTATTAGTATAGTTGAAATCGAAGTTCTACGTATTTGTGCATGCCGTGCCTTATAACATTATGTAAGGAGATATAAGATATACCCATTTTAAATGTTCTATCAGTGACTGACATATTAATTAATTATGATGTATTATAAATATGCAGTTTAACCTGTGTTTGCGGTCACCTCCGAATAAAGGCCACCCTGTGAATAAAGGTCATTCTTTGAAAAGCCAACATTGGTCATGTAGACCTCCGAATACAGGTCGACTGTCAATAAAGGCCACATTTTGTCTTTCGTAAGGGTGGCCTTTGTGCACAGGTTTGACTGTACTATGATTTTTGTTCTAGTTACACAGTGCACAAAACTGGACACCATGCGAAGTGCAATAGAATACTTCATACCTTTTGCATTATATAAATACTTTTGAATTTAATTGAATTTACCATAAACATGTAAAAACAGAGACGACGATGTGAATATTAAGACCACCTTAGTATAACGAATTCTTATTTTCAGACTGGTTTTCAATGTTTCTTCCATTTTTCCATTTGTTAATGAGACAAGTACAATACTAGTTCAAATGGTGGTCTTAATACCGAAGTCTTCTGTTCATGGTACATACAGTAACATGAAGATAAGAAACAAGTTTAGAAGTGCATTTTTAAGATGCCGTTTTTAAGTGATTAAAATACGGTAAGCAAACAATTTTCCTGTTAACATGAGCGGAGTGTTATATTAATTGAAGAGTTTTAAGTCGACTTAACAAAGGGTTGCCGCCCGTTAATTAAAAACCAATGTATGTAATATCTACAGTAAAATCTCAATTCACGGCCACCTCTATATAATGCCCACCTCATTATAACGCCCATGTTTCTATTTTATTTGAACAATATTAAGACCGCTCTTTTCGGGTTCAGGTGGTCGTCTTAATATATGGATTTTACCATATGTTTAAAATTTCATTGAACAGTAAGTATGCACTCACAATAAATATCACATATATTTTCCTTCCTCAAATCATTCATACCTCAGGGCAGGTTTACGAAGAAGGAAATAGCAAAATATTGAACACTGTTCATGTGGTATTTACAAATAACGAGTAATGAAAATAAATGGTGTTACTAACTACTACAATTTACAAAATGGTTCGATATTTATTAAAGCTAAGTCTACTTATAACACTGTGGATTATTTTTATTCAAATTCACCATGTGGACAGTGCTTCACTAAATAACCCAGGTTATTACGTTCTTTCTTATTACATATATTTTTATCGGATGTTTTCTCTGTAAAGGATTTTAACTGAAACTTTTAGTATCTATACAAATATTTACATTTTGTTCATGACAAGTAAATGAATAAAAATCAAACAGGAAAATACAGTCGACTCTCGTCAGTACGAGCTCGCTTAATACGATTTTCCGTTACCTCGAAAGTTTCCGTCAGTCCTAAGTTATCCCACCTTTGTCAATGAGAAATTCTTTCAGTGGAGACGAAATTTTGTCTCAAGTTTTTCATTACGTTGAAGTGTTTGAAGTCCTGCTTAACAAGCTTGCTCCTTAGGTGTATTGTTTAGCTCTATTTCGTTTGATATTCGGTCGGTAATGGATATTTTTTCAAACGTCGCTAAAAAGAAAATTTCGACTTACCTGTGTTTCACATGGTTTGGTTATCGATCATTGTTACAATGTATTAATGTGTATGTGTTTCGGACGGTTGGTCTAATTACTAAATAATTATAAGACACGAACTTTGTAAAACATGCTGCTATGATTGACATGTTTATGTTTAAACTTTAATGCGCATATACCATCTTAGACAATTTTTTTAACAAATAAATACCACTATACTGTGTTAGTAAAACATGCCAAATTGTGTGATTTTATGAAGATTCTAAATATCCAACACTTCTAATACCACAATACAATTCAAAATAAGTGAACACATTATTAATACAAAACTAAAAAATGACATTGAACAGTTCAGTAGAGAGCTCGTATAAAATAGTTAATACATGATTAGTGATAGTTATACGTGTTTATAGAGTATTTGTCATCTCTTGTACTACCTAAGATATGCGTTAATCAAGACAGGATGATGACGTTTATAACTTACGTTCTCGTACTCATTATGCACTGATTTAATTACAGTCAAACCTGTGATTGCAGCCACCTCCGAATAAAGACACCCTGTTAATAAAGGCCATTATTTGAAAAACCTTCATTGATTATTTCGAACAACTGCCTCCGAAAAAGATCACCAGTAAATAAAGGCCACATTTTGTCTTTCCTAAGGGTGGCCTTTGTTCACAGACTGGACTGCGCATTCACATACACACGCCTACACACAGAATGAATCTGTAACATTACAACACAAAACAGCTGCATGAAGAGATTGCCATACTGATATACGGCTAAATATTCAACAGTGTACGAACAATTAGTTTTATATTCAGCGTTTTGAATTGTCGGACATCATATTTCACTTGAATGCGGGTCTATTATTAATTGAAATGTGCATAGAAAAGTTAAACGAAACGTTGGTGAAGCATTAAATTTTATAATTTGGCTGATGTAAACCTACCTTTCAGTAAATGCAAAGTTCTATATTACTGCAGACGGATTTGTTCAGAATGAATAATTTTGTTATCCGAACCTAAAATTAACTACATTATCACCTGCACGACTGCACATCGTACGGTGATCAAAGCAGGGGGAAAAGAATATTAAAATTAATGCAAACATGTTGCAATATACGTTTGTTAAATCTCCATTAACCTTAAAAAGTACCGTAAATTTATTCATGAGCAGATATAATAATCTCAGGAAAAACACAGAAATTTTCACGAATTGGTAATTCTCACGAAATATCGCAGAATCAGAAACTCGAGGTCGAATTTTTAACAGTATGCACAAAATGAATTTCAACAGTCCTGAAAGTTTCGTACTTACGAGCTTCAACTGTATTTAAAACTGATAAACTAGAGATCGGGAAAACGGCCGAAATGACTGTTGTATAATTAAATATTTCATTTACAGAAGTCAAGAAAGATTATAAAGAAATAAAGGCAGTAGTGAGGCTACAGAAGATCCAGGAGAAAGAGAGGCAACATCAACTTCAATATGAAGAAAGGATGAAGGCGTTAGAAAATGACACAAATGACGCTAACCAGAAAAATAAAGCGGATAATACAGTGAAAAACTCAACTACAAAACCTCCAAATGTGGCTGCAGCAAGGGTCAAAGCACGAGGACACAGCCAGCAGGCGAAATACAGAAGAGAATGGAATGTAAAGGAGGCAGACGGACTTTAGCACAATTACTAATGTCCATTTATAAGGATGTTGATGGGAAAAACGAGATAGTGTAAATGTTTATGATATTTCAGCATTCAATGACACGTTTCAATATTCATTGTGTACAAACCTGTAAAAGATAATTGAATTTTATGAATACGCCTGAATGGGAAAATGATCATTCATTCATAGTCAAACATGATATCACGGTATTATCTGACATTGTTGCGGTTTAAAATGTATAAAGTAAAGTGTATTAAATACCTGTACCGTACTATAATGATTAATTTACTTTACATTCGTTTTTTATGTGACTTATTGTCACAGGGGTTTAACGCCGGCCGGTTTTCAACATTTTTCAGTTATATACGGCGACCGGTTCACCTAACCAGTTTTCATGGACTGTATACAAACCAGTACTAACTTATCCTTCCACAAGGAGGAAAATCGACAGTTTTGTCAAATTTTCATAGAAGGGTATAACCTGCTAAATTGATGTTAAAATAATAACACATATGACAATTGTCAAAATATTTGTTCTTTTTCCTTGACATTAGGTGAAATATTTATAATGAGAAAATTGCTCGAAGCGTGAAGTGTTGTGACACAAAAATCCTAACTCTTTTTATGAATGTTACGGAATAGAATTACAAATATATATTAAATACATAAATACATATGCAATTTATAACGATTATCTAAATAACCACAGCAACACTCATTAAATATACATATTAATTGTATTTCTTGGGGCCAGCAAACTTTATGGTCTGATAAAATTGATCACGTGTCAAATTGTATGCGCTGCTTGGCTTAATTCAATCGATACATATACATGCGTGCGCGTGTGTACGTTTTGAATTATTTTCGTATCATGAGGGTTTGGTCATGGCTATATACAGTCTTTATGTCAAAGTGGAATCGTTTGCATATATAGCGTTTCAGAGATTTTCCAGGTTGTATAGAGTCTGTGTGTTAAGGTATAATCTTTTGCATATGATGTTTCCTGAGAATCAGCCAATACATTCAATTCCTTCCTCCACTACAAGGCCATTAGTTGTTTTGACGCAGGAACTCATATATTAAGATGACTGATTGTGGTCTGTCTGGTGTTTTCCTCCTGAGAAAACGAGATGTCACAGTGATTTCGAAGAAGGATCAAAACGTACGTTTAATAGCTTTTGATAATGTAACATCGATCTATAAGAATACCTCAACCTCTATAAGGGTTTGTGGTGCTATGATATACCGCTGAACACCGTTGTAATGCCGCTTCCCCACCGTGCATTCCGTTCGCTGGTTTACTGCAGCACTCTGTATATCACACGCCTTAGCGACACCACATCTCACGCCTCTAATCCAATGTCACAATGTCTGCACAAAACATGGACTACTTAGGTAAAAGAACACTTTTACAGTGATCTCGCCTCCAGTGTGGAGGTTGAAAGGACAGGACTAAGCGGTCTCTCCGGTTATATACAGTATAAGTACTTATTTTGGCGGGTTTTTTATTTTGACTATATTGGCGGTCAGAGTCTGTTGCACCTATTCAAAGCACTGCCATTTTATATATATTCATGACCCCATGCTATTGTCAACGAGTGTTTCAATCTGAGAGCGTTTGAGCCATTTTATGACCCCGTCAATTTAAAACACGTTAAAAACGCTAACATTTGACACCGCAGATATATTGCGCTATACAGTATATAGTCCATGCTCCTGTTTCAACGCGATCTCAAAGTTGCTTAACAATGATATGACAATGTTGTTGACAAGGTGACATTCTTTGGTGCTCATCAAAAGTCAATCGTCAAACTGACCGCATAATAGGCGAGTCAGAACAACGCATGTGAAAGAACATCATAAGACATCTCTCAGCTAACATACAAAGGCATCTTTAAACGCCACATCTTATATTGACGTTTTCATTGTCTAAAGTGAAGTTTGACAGACTACACGCGAACGTTTATCAGATCCGCTGTAAATCCTTGGTTTTCTGTAAAGTAGCTAATTTAACATGCTTAATAAAACTCAGCCATAAGCAGCGGTGGTAATTCAAACATCCAACAATGATATTGAAAAAACTAACAGTTAGTATGTATATAAGTAAACTAGGAATGGCAAGGAGTAATTTGAGATTTAATTTACGAAACAAATTCTTATTACAAGCTTGACTTGAAATAAAACTTGGAGAAAACAGATATAATTAACAAAACAATGCGCTGTCACAGTAAACAGTCGGATAGGAACATACATCACAGCTTTTTACCCTTGTCCTCAGGGTCAACTACATTGTCCATGTTCAGTATTTTTTATTACAATATCACAGATTATTGATTAAAAATAAATTATATACAATGTCACAATATAAACACAAGACAAAAAGTCAAAGTTACTTCAAAATCCGACAACAAATAAGTTTTCCATTCATATTTTATCCATAACCTTCACCAATCGTTTAGACCTCTTAGTATTGGACATCACCATACTGTAATACATGGAAAATACTGACTGATCTTAATGTACGGCACATTTATCTTACATTGAAATGTCTCAACAACAAAATTTGCCTGCTGATTGACGTAGACTATACTTACGCGTACGTGCATTTCATTACTATTATCAACAATGTCTAGCTAGTGTCCAAACATAATAAAATTATATTTTTATATGTTACACAAAGAAAACTATCAATAGTGTTATACATGTAGAGCTAACTACAGCTGGTTGCCCAACAACCTTGGGACATCTTCTGGCGTCATCTCTGGTACTCTGTACGGCTGATCCAGCCATTTCTTGTAGACATTCAACTCTTGAGTACGGCGATTTCTGAACTTCATGTGTTCAATTTTTAGGACATGACAATCTAGCCCTTTGCATATACCAATGATGCCCCAATCCAAGCCACACTTTTTGCAAAACATTTTGTATTTCTTGTGTAGACCATCATATTTTTTCGGCCTTTTATGATCTTTTCTGTCCACCTTGTCAGCAAAACCCTTGTCGATGACGACGTAGTTGCTTCCCATCTGTCTGACGTCTGATACGACACACGTAAATATATTACATCTTCCACACAGAATATCATGATCTTCTTCCGATTTTCTTCCTTTCTTGTAATCCTCTGTTGCAACTTTAAAGCGGTACTTAGTCATTTCTTCAGATTGAAACTGGCGGACTTTCATTTCCGTGTAATTCTTCTGGAGACCTTTTATCCTTTTCAAAGCTCTGTACATCATGGCCGCCTTGTATGCATTAATTCTGTCTTGTTCTAACATTTTCTCATCTGCCATTAGAGCTATTGTTGCGTGCATCTTACGAGCTCGACCTTGTTTTTTTTGAAAAAAAAAACAAAATTGTAAATAAAACATTAATAAACAGGGACGTTAAAAACTTAAGCAATGAAACAATTTGGTAACCAATGTTAGTGACTGTCTACGTTGTTTGTGTAATTTTGATCTAACTGACTCCACCATTCAAACATTCTTTTATGAGTAAAGTCGTACACATTTGGAGTCGACAAAGATACTTGCAGACAAAAATGATATTGATATTTTAGGAATTATATATATTTATTTCATACATAAAGCCCAACAGTTTACATGTTAATGGTATACACATTCAATACATGTACGTGTATAAATATTTACATCAAGCATGAATTATAATTGAACAGAACAAAGTATATATATAGGTTTTCTAGATAAGTAACAATGGTAATATATAAACTGTAGAAAATGTTGAAAACGCGATACTTATAAACATAGCACGACTGTCATAATGTCGATGGTCGCGGTCGTGGTCCAGTGGTTAGTAGGCTGGACTTGTAACCCGGAGATCCGGGTTCGAATCCCGGTCGCACCAGGTCATACCCTTCTATGAAAATTTGAAAAAAATGTCGATTTTTCTCCATATGTGGAGAAGTTGCCGGTTCCTTGTGGAAGGGTAAGTTAGTACTGGTTAGTATACAGTCCGGGAAAACTGGTTAGGTGAACCGGTCGCCGTATATAACTGAAAAAATGTTGAAAAACGGCGTTAAACCCCAGTGACAATAAATCACATAAAAACAAAAAAATATAATGTCGATAAAACTACCTTTCATTTGAATTTTTGTGATTTCGTCCCCGGAATACTCATAGCTGAGAACGATGTTACACTGGGGAACATCTATACCTTCATTACCAACAGACGTACAAACAAGTACTTTGAAGTAACCTTCACGGAACTTTTCTAAAATGTCTGCTTGTACACTCTCAGTCATACCTGTAGTCAGATCACGAATACACTACGTGATTGAACAAAACTGAGTTAAAATATGAATCATTCAATTACTCATAATATAGAGAGTAAAAATCATAAGAAATGTCGCTGGCGAAAGTCCCATCGTTCCAAGCATACTACCGTTCCTATAAACTGAATATTTCTGTGCCCCAACCACCGCACAAGGCAGGGGGAACATTACAATATATACACGTATATACACAATACACGTATATACTCATCAAAATGGTTTGACTCAGTTACAAATATCATTGTGTTCGACGTAATTGTGCTAGACGGTAAATAAACAAATGAAGTGTAATGAATCATATGCGCATTTTTTGTCTCTCAAATTTTTGCATTTATTTCATGGTGTATGTCTTCTATCTTTTACACGTTTTATGCGTTGGGTGGATTTGGGGAAAGGCAAGATTTTCAATGTGTTTTTATTCTAGAAAACCACTCCTTATCTATATCCTGTGCAGTACCATGGTAGATAATGTAGCTAGGTTTTGGTAATAATGCTGTAATGATGACTGGATTTAATAGTAAAATTGGGCATAAATCAATCACCATAGAGGCACATTTCTTGTTTCTGGATTCGAATAAAATGAGTGTATTCATACATTCAACTAACAAAATGAGCAAACGTGTAAATGAAAACAATTTCTGAAACAACTTCCTTACCGTCGTCACCGCCACGATTCTCTTTTCCGTACAGCGGGCTTGTTTTATATCCTGAACTGCGGAGGTCACTCTCAAGAAATTCCGCGAGGGACCGACACGTGGCTCTAGCTTTGACAAACACTAAAGCCCTCGAGTCCTCTCCTTTACCATCTAACATATTCTTTAAGGTGTTGCTGAGTGTACGGACATTAGGGTTCTCTGTATCTTTACCTTTATGTCGCAGTTTCTTCTGAACGTCTTTATAAAACAGAAAAATGACAATAATGAGATAACATGCGTACTGCCAATTCAATGCATAAATATGTTCAACATATGGAAATAAGTCTGAAATTTCAATATGACGAGGAACTCAAAAATGTTTTGTGTTTTCTGCTCTGAAATTGCAAATTCTTGTTACATGCACACGTGTTTACATTTTGCTTGAAATGGATTTGAGAAATGATTAGAATTTTTGAAAGAATGTATTTATCCCTTGCTTTTATTTCACAGCATTCCATGTGAGGCTGTGAACCTGACCAGTGTTCCCGAATTCTGTACCAGTATTTAACCTTTTCTCTCAGCTTGCTACGGCCAATACATTTATCACCAAATGCACCATTCGAATCAGCGGTGGAAAACGAATATCAGAAGATGCAATATCTTCAAACAAAATCGTCCACTGCAGTGCAACATGGTTCGAACTCGAATCCAAGATCTCTAAACATACTGCGGACTGAAATAGAAGTGTGAGCTTGGTGTTTGGACTATTCTTATTGTAACATTAAGCATCTCACCTAGAAGCTTCTCAAATAGTGTTCGCTCCATGTGAGTATGTTTGTTTTTGTGTACACTGTCTTGTTGATGTTTTTCTGCCAAGTATCTTATAACGTCCTTCGCACGAAGTAACTTGTTGATTTCAAGTGCAGAGTTAAATGTCTGCAAAAAAATAAAAATTGTTTAATTCTAACAGAAATGTTATACTACTTTTGTCTAATTCGGAATCTCTTTCAGATAATCACCACAGTAACCTTTAAAATATTTATATGGCGTTAATGTAATCCCGTTGTATGTAGAAGTGATAGCGACTTGTCCAGTTCTTCCTCTTTACGAAATTTAACACAATGATGAATGCCATCAATAGTCATTTGAAAAAATGTCCTGCAGCTGCAAATTAGGGAGGCGAAGGATTTCATTCGATCAAAGGATAGTAGTTAGTAAAAGTTAGGCTGAAATTCATTTAATCAACATGTAGGCACCAGTTATTAGAAAATTGAGCGGTTCCTTAAAAAGTTACGTAGTTTTAAACAAACTTGGAGAAGAAACTGTCATTTCGGAAGTTGTTACCCTTGTATATGTACATATATGATATACGTGTTTATGGTCCATGTTGCCATTTTAGGCCTAATACGCCATTATACTCCATCCCGTCAACGTGCTATCCCCCTGTGATTTTGTGTGGATCGCATTATTACGGGGTCACAATTATTATAATGTAAAATAAATGAAGCTGTCATCCCGTTTGAACACAACTCACAGTAAGGTATCTGGCGCATGCGCAGATATCTCTTGAAATGTCATGATCATCTACTTTTAGCTGGGCACATTTAAATAAATCGATTGTCCATTTATTGTATGCTTGGGATTCTTTCTCTGATGGCTGTTTTTCTGTGACCAAATCAATTACTTCCGGGATCATCAGTGCTATGTCTGCAAGAACATATGGATTTGTGTATATATCAATGAATACTCAACTATCCTGATTAATCAATTAATATGAGGGTATACAACAAAATAGAATGCAATATATGTCAGACTGTCCGAAATGAATTAATAATGGTATGAAACTGATATACGTTATATTGTAATTTGTTGTCATCTTTAACGTGTCCATTTGTACAGAATAAATACTGTTTTAACTTAATACAAAAGAACTCTTAAGGTCATGCAGATGTAAGAATTGCATATGGATATACGCGAGGTGTCTGCGGAATAAATTTGCTTTGTGGCAAAGTGTGACATACAGCGTTTGATCAAAATTACGTACCATACAGCAAATCTTCAGTTTCTTCGATTGCATTTATCAGTATATCTTTACATGGGTCAATATCGGGTTTTTGCAATGGAATTGTCTCTACAAAAAATGATTACCATTTGACTTAAATGAATGTTCAAGTAGTAATCTCAAAATCGCAGGCAGGTGGCATTTTTTTTTCTTTAATGTAGAGTTACTCACACAAACATACAAAACAAAGGTTGGATATATGTAACAACCATATCTAAAGACGTTCTAATTAACAGATCAATATAGGTACATAAACAGGGGCTGAACGTCAGAAGACCAATCCCAATGTTCTTATTATCAAATTATCTTTTTATTAGAAAGAAGTAGCATTTCTCTTAATTTTGCAACAACAATTATTAATGTTTACAAAACATAAAACAAATACAACTGTCTATGTTTGCTTCAGTCAGATTATGATCAAGAAAATCCACAAATAAGACGGGATCTATGTACAAAGACTTATCATTGTAAACCAAACCAAACTAGAATCACCTTCCTCAGGCATGTTGGTATGCTCTTTTAGAGCAGCAATATTCTTTTCAACTGTTGATAGAATTCTAACATCTAAACAAGCCATCACTCTAAGTATGTAGTCAACTGTTTCATCCTCCGTTTTTGATTTCCCCACACCAATAGAAGCCGTCAATCCAATAACCTAGTTATGAAAAATAATGAAAATCAGAGGTTTTATCCAATACATGCATTTTTAACAAAACTCAGATTCCTATATATTTCTTGTTTGCTTTACCAGCAAAAGTTATGTTTTATGTATTCACATTCTGATATGAAGCCTAAGTTCAGGTCGTTGTATGTACGGATCTGCCAAGGTTGTCTAAAAGGCCAATAATCTCATTCACATAATAATCATCAAACCAATCATCATGTACATGTATGAATACATTACACAGGGTAAGCTACTGAATTACTATAAAGTATACTGACCGTCATAAGAAAGTAACCATCATAAAAATTCTTCTATTTTGGCCAAATGTACTGACCTTGATATTTTAGTGCTATACAGCAATTTTACGGAAAATAATGGATAACAATATAGTTACACATAACGATAGTAATGGTTGGTTGGCTTACTAGTTGCGCATGGGCAAAATTGCTCTTTTAAGAATAACTTGCACTTTGTCTATTTTACACCAACATCACTAACTGGTTACATTCTTATGACGGCCAGTATAGTAATAAAATAATATGAAATGTTTTTTGTAACAACTGAATTATTTCGTACTTATATCATGGAAAATTGTACGTATAATGCAATGAAATTTGGACTTGAAGCAGTTTCACAAGACTGAAATACCTGCGGAAGTCCTTGAACATTTTCGGATTTTTCTACCAGATATTTTCTCATCAATCTGTTGTATGGCTCATCACCTCTCGTGTGATGACACTCGTCAAGTACCAACAAAGAGAATTCGGACACCGACTTCACAGCTTGTATGTCAAGATTATTTACAAGGATTTGGGGAGTGAGGCAGACGATATCGTTCATGTCCATGTACATGTTCAGCTTTTTGGAATCTTCGTCTTCACCGGTTATTAGCTTCGTCTTAAAATGTATCAAAAATATATCTATCTACATACATGAAACATTTTAATCATTTTTTTCTGTCCAAATATCGCTGTAAACCATACTTATGAAGTATGCTTTTCCATACCTAGGTACTTACATTTGCAAAAATATTTTAATTTGACAATAGATCATATTAAAATTATATTATTCTGTTGTTTTATGATTGACTGTGGTCATTGCACAGCTTGTTTTAGATGATTTATTTCGTAGCAAGCAAGATGGACGTTCCATCACTTATATGTGATACCAAAACCCGCTTACTAGCGTGGACCAAAGGTTACATGTACTTATACAATGTATTCGTTGTTTGAATCGTGATTGTGCGAACATTGACTAATTGCAAATACATGAGTAGACGTTGATATCATGCAACACAATTACTTATCAATTAAGACAATATATGCCACAGTAAATTAAATGTAGCTATTGTACCTTGTGCATGGGTAAATATCGCTTAAATCTATCAGCCTGTTGCTTCACGAGTATGCTAGTCCTGGCCATAAATGCGACTTTTCGAGGTCCTGTGGAATGCAAAATTATCCAAACTATAATAACAATTATAATTAATTAATATTAATTAATTTATAATTCATAAATTATAATATAATGGACTCAATTGAATGGATGGCGATATTTGATAGATTTAATGCATAATAATTATTACACATAACACAAATAGTCTAAGGTGACGATTTGAGAGAATATTAAGTTGTTTTAATAGATTAGTAGATTAATAATACTTAGATTATAACAAGGTCATATACAGACTTCACGTATAAAACATTAATTTTATGAAGGAAGGTGTTTCATTAAATCGGTGTGTCTATGAAGTGATTTTGAAAAGCTTCAAGTCACAAATGCATTATTTCTTGAACGTTAATATGTGTAAATTCTAAAACCAAACTGTGTCTGATTTAGTTAAGCAAACATCATCTCTTATTGTCTCACATGATACATGAATAAGAAGTTTGAAAGACATGGTTCTGAATGCAATGTGTTAAGACATATCGACTTAGGGAAACATTGGTGGCCGCGGCCGTGATCCAGTGGTTAGTGCAATTGACTTGTAGCCCGGAGATCCGTGTTCGAATCCCGGTTGCGGCAGGTCATGCTCTTCTATGAAAATTTGACAAAAATGTTGATTTTCCTCCATATGTGGAGAAGGTGCCGGCTCCTTGTGGAAGGGTAAGTTAGTACTGGTTAGTATACAATCCAGGAAAACAGGTTCGGTGAACCGGTCGCCGTATGTAACTGAAGAATTGTTGAACAACGGCGTTAAACCCCAATGCAATTAGGGAAACATTGGCCGCCAAAGACTAGAGTCGTATCTCTCGAGAACTAGACTCGAACGAGAAATTCAATAAGATCAGGCTCACCACTCGCAGCTGCTTGAAAATGTTTCTTTATTATTTCAAGGGCTACCCAAGTTTTTCCTGTCCCTGTTTCTGAGCATATAATGGTGTTTCTACCGGCGATAGCATCTTGAGCCAATTCTACTTGATAAGATCGCAATTCGTACGTTTTTACCTCATCTGATTGGTTTTCTGAAGTAGAGGAATGTGTTAAAATCTTATCATACAGTTTTTTCAACAATTTGAACTAGAGAGGTTATGCTTTGGAACTTACAACTTACGTATACATTGTGCCAGAAAATGTAAATTTAATTCAGTGATTCATGCCTACTTTTGTGACAAGGGAGCTATCAAATATTTGATGCATTTGATTTTTAAATTAGAAACGAACAAGTTTTTTTCATTCAAAGAAAAATACTTCAGCAGTAATGACTGATGAAATTCCTTAACAAACACTTATGGTCCCTTACATTTAGTAAAGCTATACACATAGTTTACATACCCTCTGTTTGTTCATAGTCAGAAGCCATTGAATTATTATCCGTACTTTCGCCCTCATCCTCACTAACATCTGTAAAGTAAAACACACATGTTGTTATAATCCTCACATGGAGTGAATACATTTTCAATTGGCAGCTTTTGATATCAACAATATATCGTAAATCCCTCTACTTTTTTTATTTGTCCTACCCCTGGTGGTGTTTATTGTGGTGCTTCTATCTTCACTGAAAAAATATGAGTAAAACAAGTAATTGCAAGGAACTTTAAAATTACCTCTTAATAACACATTTTACATTCTTTGTTCAATTGTTACTTATTGTTTCCAGAGCCAGATAAAAAACATTTGGACAATGTAAAGAACAGCATCAGACTATCAGGTTTTGTCTTACTGTATTCATTAAGACAATTTACAAGACAAACAAAAAAGATGTAATATCGTAGAAACATGAAAGGTGATTAATCGCGCATGTTGATATAAAACACGAGAATCATTCACCATACAAGCGTGTAAAATTCGAAACAAAATGAGTTTGAAACAGACAGAAATGTACCACAAAAATGTTTCAATTACCACAGGAGCAAACGAATGTTAGCTACAAGTTAAAACGTAGAAAAAAATGAAAAGTAGAAATATACTCATACATATGTATATTTAAAACATATTTACCAATGTTTTTCACCATGTCTGGTCCTTTATACAACAGTTTAACATCTGTATTGATATCATACATATGTATATTTAAACATATTTACCAATGTTTTTCACCATGTCTGGTCCTTTATACAACAGTTTAACATCTGTATTGGTATCATACATATGTATATTTAAAACATATTTACCAATGTTTTTCACCATGTCTGGTCCTTTATACAACAGTTTAACATCTGTATTGATATCATACATATGTATATTTTAAACATATTTACCAATGTTTTTCACCATGTCTGGTCCTTTATACAACAGTTTAACATCTGTATTGATATCATTCTGTTCTTTTACAGACTGGTTACAAAGTTTTTCATCAGGGGAGAAAGCCTCTGGTTGTATTGGCGGTCCTGCGAGGTCATTAACACTAATATCTGTATCTTCATAAACTAAAAATACATATGAATTATAGAATATTGTTGGAGTAGTCCATTTTGAATCGTGCATGTATTAAATACTATTTTCCAAAAAGGATAAAACATTCAGATTATTCTTGGAGATACGTGTACAGCAGAACAATAACTTTCCGTCAATTCAACTAACAGTTCATTCTTCAACTAACAGATGATAAGATTTCTACTGGTGTAATAAAAACAGTGTAATTAAAAACATTGTAATAAAAAAAGTGTAATAAAATATACTTCGCTAAAGAAGGCTGACACAGTAAGCATTTTTTTCTAACTATGGATAGTAGCGAATTGTTCATTTTCATACAGTCCGCCTGCTCTACTGAATAGAGATAGTAATGACAGCTGATTTATAAGTTTTAGAATCCTGGGCGAGGTACAAATTTCCTGCGGATTTGTTGAAAGGCATGGTGTCCTCTATGAGTGATATGTGCGGGGAAAATATCTATGGAAGACATTGTTAGTACTAGCATAGAACCCATGAACAGCTGTTAGTTTGTTTTTATGTGACTTATTGTCACTGGGTTTTAACGCCGTTTTTCAACAATAGTTCAGTTATATACGGCAACGGGTTCACCTAACCAGTTTTCCTGGACTGTATACTAACCAGTACTAACTTACCCTTCCATAGGAGCCAGCATCTTCTCCACATACGGAGGAAAATCGACATTTTTGTCAAATTTTCATAGAAGGGTATGATCTGCCGCGACCGGATCTCCAGGTTACAAGTCCAGCGCACTAACCGCTGGACCACGGCCGCGGCCGAACCGCGGCTAGAATATATGAACTGATGGAAACAGGTCAAAATCTGAAACAATGTTTTTCATCTTCATGATGTGACTTTGGGTGTATTACCAGGAAAGATAAGATTTGTGAAGCATTTCTTGGAAATCTACTTATTTCCATCTCATGAAGATAAATGATGGGAGATTTCCATGAATAAAAGACCGCATTGCCTAATTTAAAAGCAGCAATTTATATAAGGATTAAAAACGACAGATCAAAAAACTCTGTTTGCACTGAAAATGTTTGAAAATTTTAATCCCATTTAATTCGGTTTATATAAACTCCTTTGTATTTTCCTTCATCTTAAAAAATATTCAAATAAATACTAAAATACTTTTACCATAAACTGTATTTTCACCAACAGACATATCTTCAGATCTGTTAGTAACACACCCTACACCACTTAGACCTGAAATAAATGATAGCGGACATGTGTAGAAATTAATGAGTATATGTAAGTAATTAATCAATGTATGTGTAAGAAATCATTTCAAGAACAAAGAATACATCCCCAAAAATTCACCATCCCCAAAATACTGACTATACAAATAAACACAATCTCTCCTTTTACTGTCGAATTTGTTCAGTACTTGTAGAACATTTATTGTGAATACAATTTCTCTTCTTACTGTCGATTTTTCTTAGGACCACAATCTCTTTTGTTTCGTACATATTTGGTGACATAACTTCCAAAAACGTACATCAGAATACGTGAAACTATCTCGCATTAATCCTTTGACCTCCAAGAAGCATCTTTACGGAGCCCCAAAAGTGACATTCTACACTTTTATATTAAGTACCATTCTTGTTTTATTTCGTTTTTATGATATAACATTTCGTAAAAAGCGAATTAATATTTCACATAAACGAAAAAATAATAATTCGTGATTACAAAATAACACTTCTTAAACACAAAATAATAATTCGTGCAAACGTAAAAAAAAGAAGAAAGCTACAGTTAAAATAAAAGTGTAGAATGTCACTTTAAGGGCTCCGTACATTTTTACTGGATTCAGTTCTAATCATAGCTGGCTAGCACATTGAAGGGATGGAGTATAATGGCGTATTAGGCCTAAAATGGTCACACGGACCATAAACATGTATATCATATATGTACATATACAAGGGTTACAACTTCAGAAATGACAGTTTCTGCACCAAGTTTGTTTAAAACTACGGAACTTTTTAAAGAATCGCTCAAATTTCTACTAACTGGTGTCTACAGATAGCTAATAATATAGTAAAAATGTCAACGACTTGGAACAAACATGGCTAGTTTTCATCCTATTTATGAAAAATGTTTTCCTAGAACATAAACAAATCGTATTTCTTTATAAGGATGCAAATGCATACCAAATGTTTTCATGAAGGCTTCATTGTTCGAAATAAACTTCGGTTCCATCATTTCAACCAAATGCTTGCACTGTATATCAACTAATGCTTGTAAGAACTCACAGTACCATATTCTAGGGGGCGTTCTGCTTTTCATTCTATCAAGGAGCATCAAAACAGCGTAATAATCTGTCTTGTTAACTAATTCACTCTGAATCTGACCCATATCAACAGAATTCAGTATTCGTTTACTATGTAGCGCTGTGGACAGCATTGTAATACCATCCCCTTTAATCCCTTCAGCCAAATCCTTTGTAAAATGTTGGATAGTTAAGTCTGCGTGCTGTGCGCACTCGTCGTCATCATCGTTTGGTGACATCAATAACCGTCTAATATTATCATAGCCTGAAACAAAAATTGATATTAAGTAATGAAGGGTTTTACATTTTGTCTCGTACGCCTGTTTCTTCACAACTCTTGGTTTTATAGAATTCACATCCGTTCAGTAATATCTGGCAGGTATCTGTTCGATGTTTGATATTTAAGCATGGCATTTTCTGGACCAAATGTAATCTCTTTTGCACCTATTTTAAACAGATGCATGCACTGAACAAGTTTCATACATTTTTTGCACTCGTATGATACATTGTCAGGTGTTCAAAACTGCGGGGCATCATTCTGTAATAATCAATAAATTTAAAATTCAAAACACGACAGAAAGTCTTCAGGTGAAAGGCAGATTAATGATTTCATCTATCACAACTGGAATGTGGACTATATTCGTGTACAATTTAACATCACATAGCGACCGCTTCAACATTACGACCACCTTGTTATAAAGACCACTTATTTTCAGACATGCTTTCAAGAATTCCTCTATAATTCAATTTAATAATGAGTCTACCCCATTATTATGACAATTTAGGGTTCTGAGGGGGGTCTCATTTACGAGGTTTTACTGTATAATGAATTATGTAACCTGTTATACATTCGACGATTTGAAATAAACTGAATTCTTATCATAACTAAACTGATTAATAGAAAGTTTCAGACCTGAATTTTCTAAGGCATCGCAAAAAGATTTCCACTTTCCTGGCTCCTTCGATCTAAAGACACAATCCAGTAGTTCTTCAGCGGCTTTAAACGTATCATTCTGCATCATAGTTCGTACCCTTGAAGCGTCTTCTGTACATGTATACAAGTAAAACATGGTGGGGCTAAGATATACTTATATAAAAATTCTGTTTTCGGATTTGTACATGTATACAAATACTTTTATAAAAATTCTGTTTTCGGATTTGTACATGTATACAAATACTTTTATAAAAATTCTGTTTTCGGATTTGCACATGTATACAAATACTTTTATAAAAATTCTGTTTTCGGATTTGTACATGTATACAAATACTTTTATAAAAATTCTGTTTTCGGATTTGCACATGTATACAAGTAAAACATGGTGGGGCTAGGATATAATTATATAAAAATTCTGTTTTCGGATTTGAACATGTATACAAGTAAAACATGGTGGGGCTAAGATATAATTATATAAAAATTCTGTTTTCGGATTTGTACATGTATACAAGTAAAACATGGTGGGGCTAAGATATAATTATGTACGTACGATCAGAAATGACCGACAATGATAACAAATGGGTTGATAACGTCGGTTCCTTCACAACGCCGACTATTTTGGGTCGGAGTTCACGCACTTTCCGTTCAATGTAATCCACATCCATGTTTAATGTACTGATTCCACAGTCTGAATGAAATAAACAATACAAACGTGAGTTATTTAATTGTTACAATGAGAATGTGAACATATATGTACAAAAAAACCCTCGATAAATAAAAAAAACATCCAAAAATAGGTCTAAACGTTGAGTGATCCTGTCATCAAGTTGCAATATAGAAGAAGTAATATAAAAGAAAACAGGTCCAAAATTAAAGGTCTTTATTATGAGGTGGTATTAATATTGAAGTGGTGGCTAGGGTTTTACTGTACTTTGATCAGTAAACTATGAATAATTTATACATATATATACGTCTGGATATTTGGGTCATTCCGATGATAATACAAATTTAGGCCATTATTTAAAAAAATGTTGGTTTTCTGTTATGCAAACGACATTTTTTGCAGTTTCGACATTTTTGTCCTTCAATGCAGCTTTTCGTTTTTAGTACGTAAATAATAATGGTTTTCTTTTCCATACTAGAACGACTTAAATAACAAGCTTTACACACAAAGAAATATAATACTTCTGTCCCGCACGTGTCTATTCTTATCAGGAGATATGTGTAAACGTGTGGCCTACATACACACACTATTTTCTGAAAATTGCATTTGAGAGTACACGAAGATCGATAAGTAATCTATATTACATCGGTTTTGCAACCAAATGTCATTTTAGTACAAAGAAATAAATACAATGCAACCTCTCCAGAGTGGCTCTCTCTTGAGAAACAACCTTCCTTCAACAACAGCATGATATTTTCCAAATGTACGATTTAACTATTAACTAAACTGCACTGCACTGCAACTTCATTGTATATGATAGCATGTACTTCGTTGCAGGTCGTTTTAGTAATACCTGACGGAAGATACCTGCCAGTAAGACCCGAAAGAGGAGTTGGGCAGTATTAATATATAGATACTTGATACTGAAATACCAGCTATCTGCATTGTTCAGATAGATTTCCGGATATCGTTGTTTTGTGTCGCACAATACACAATATGACGAATATCAGAAACACGTATACATGTACATAGTATATTGATTACATGGCTTTTGATTTAAACAATCAACTACATAATTCAAATAAAACATATCAGATTATTGAAAGGTGAGACCGAGGACACAAAGATAAATAAAAAAAGATAAATAAGCAAAATGAAGAAAAATACAAACGAATCAATCAGGAAGTAAGTGCTTAAATTCAGAACGTCCATAATACATTTTAATGTTAGACGATTATATGACATCCATTTGTACAAATCAATGCAACAGATATATTTACAGTATATTGATAAAATTCTAATAGATTATTTACGTACCTGGTTTTACACATCCATGATTAGCTTGGAGTTGCAAATTCTATTTTTAGAAACTGGAAATTCCTTACGAACTTTACATATTTGTTCTACTTTCATTTTCGGAAAATACCGTCAAACAAAGCAGCTAAGGCCACCAAAGACAAATAAGAGATAAATCACGTGTTTTATGCACAGTTCAGGCGCGCACCTGCCTCTGCCGGCACGCAAGTACGCAGCTGAGTCCAAATCATATTCCCCTAAGTTGTCTCATGATACACTTAAATCAACTTCAGTTTAGCCTGGGTACGTGGCTGCAGTTTGCCTATATCCAGGTTCATTTGGTCTAACTTTTACATAAATATATCAATAATTACGAGGGGTCTTCTAATTAGGGGTGTAACAATACGGTAAAAACCGTATTGTACTATATTGCAATACGCAAAACCCGTATTGCAATATATTGCAATACGTATTGTTTTTCGCGCAGAAAAGCAAAGCAGGAATTGATACACATGCATCGCCTTAAATGGATCAATATTATATATATTTATATATGAAATTCATATTTAGTTTCACAGTGAAATAGTGTTTAATTGATGAGCAAATCAAATACACAAGTTAACGTTTAAAAGTTAATGATGGAGGCAGAATGGAGAGAAAATGCTGATACATATTATACATCGTATATATTTCTGAGATCTTCCCATCGGTGGCGTTGCCATGACTACAAAAACCGGTTCAGAGAAAAAACGAACCGGTAAAAACCGTCAGAATTCGTATTGCAATATTAACCGGTATATCCGTTAACCGTTACACCCCTAGTTCTAACGGTGGCCTGTATTGGCAGGGGTCGTTAACTCATGTTTGATTGTTGGTATGTATGAACATGTACGTTCAAAAACAGGGGGCTAACACGTTGAAGGGATGGTGTATAATTCTGTATTAGGCCTAAAATGACCACACGGACCAAAAACACATATATCATAAATATACATATACAAGGGTTACAACTTCCGAAATGACAGTTTCTGCCCCAAGTTTGTTTAACACTACCTAAGTTTTTTTCAGAAATCGCTCAAATTTCTAATAACTTGACGAAATTTACGATTTTTCGGAGGAAAAACGATTAAAAATCTGCTTCATTGTTTTGCATTTGACAAAATGTTTATTGGTTATGTGTAGTATAATGTATCAGCTATCTGTTGGCACCAGTTATTAAGATTTGAGATTTCTGAAAAAGTTGAAGGGATGGTGTATATTGGTGTTAGGCCTAAAATGGCCCACAATGTGTATCATGATGAACCAGGGTCGAACCTATAACCAGGACATGTTATCTGTGTAGAAACAAAGTCGTCTTATTTTTATTTTATCGGTATAAATAAGTTTACACATGCTGTCATTGTTATACGCAATGTACACAATATATAGTTTTCTGAAAATATGGCTATTTATAACACCTGCATTACTAATCAGTACAAAGACATTTATCTTTTGAGACATTTATCTTTTGAAAACTATTTATATAATCGATTTTTCAAGTGATGTGATGATTTGAATACCAAAAGAAATGGGTCTGTGTCATGAAGACGATTTTCTGTTTTCGTTTCTATTTAAAAGGTTTTGAAAGGCAAAATGGAAATGGCATTTCCTGCATTTACATCCGCGTGGTAAACAAAAAGTCTTAAACATGTGTCAGTTACATACATGTAAACCATCATCCTCCCTTAATTAATGTTGTCTTACTATCCTGGTAAATGATTTCATCCAAGATATAATCTCCCTTATGGGCCCCACAGATTACCAACACCGCAACATCACACCAGCTTGGTCATAACGAAGCTTCAATTTCACCGGTGCGGTCATTTAGTTCGAATAAGTTACACTAACAGAAATTTTACTTACAATTAGTGTTTGGAATTCAGTAGAAGTATTGGAAATGGAGGATCTTGGCGAGGTAATGTTTCTTATCAAATTACTATTTATGTTCAATAAAAATACATTAATCAAAAGTTTATTCATAAATTAACTATGTTTCAATGTACACGGAAGAAAAATATGTATATCTAAACAACGAACGATCTAAATGGTTTAGATATACATTTTGGGACATGGAAAATACAATTTGAAATGGATCCCACATTTCAAACAATATTCCATGGTTTCGGACAAAAAAGGCAGATTCGATGCCACGATTTGTAATGGCCGGATTTCACGCCATTCCCATTATAAAACTAATGCATCACTTGAGACATAAAGATGATACGCAGACGTCGTTAGAATTAGTGGGCGACATTTTCAAACTACTAACAAACGGCAAACAATGCTCGGAGAGCCAAGATCAAGAACGACTTATTACCGAAGTATAAAAGGCTTTGTGAAGAACCCGCATCCGAAACAAAATTATTTGGGGATAATCTGAAGGAGCATCAAAAAAAATGAAAGAAACAACATCAACTTTGACAACCACTGACAACCTACGGCCTTTTTATTGAATCGATGAGGGAGGATCAACAAACCACCAACAAACAACTTGAAGATATACAACGCAACAACAAGAAACTACCCCCTATATCAAAATTACTGCGTTGGTCATGGGGTATTCATGCAGCCCCAGAGTATGAACAAAATTAATGAAACCTGTGTTTGCCTACTTGCAATCTCAGGGTCATTTGAGCGTATATTTCACAGATGATTCATGTTTAATGGGCATGACTTAAGATGCCTTTTCACACAACGTTCAAAACAGTGTTCAACTGATGGACAGTTTAGGCTTAACTGTTAACATAGAAAAATCTGTACTTTCTCCATGTCAAAAGCTAATTTACCTGGGATTTATTTTATGTTCGGTATCAATGACCATTCGCCTGACTCCGGAGCGATGTGCAGATATCATTTCCAGATGTCCCGAGATTATCAGTATGCGTAGGATTACAATTCGATCATTTGCATGTTTAATCGGAAAATTAAATGCAGCTGACCCATGCGTGACGCATGCTCAATTATTTATTCGTCCGCTAGAGAAATTAAAAGATTTACGACTGAAACTGCAAAGAGGAAACTTCGATTGTTTTATGAATGTCCCGAGTCTGACCTGCACGATTCTTGAATGGTGGAAGAATAATGTTAATGAAAAATTTAAATGCATTGGATATGTACAACCAGACGTTATTATAAATACGGACTCATCTCTCTATATGTATGGGGCGTTCGACGCAAAACACAATTTACAAACTAATGGCTACTGGAGTTCCCACGAACAGAAAGAACATATTAATGTTTTAGAATTAAAAGCATGCGAAATAGCTATTTTTTTGCAAACACATGTCAAAAGTTCATGTTCAGTTGTATACCGATAATACGACTAGTTGCTCTTACATAAACAAATATGGTGGAAAATACGATAGTCTGGACACGATCGTGAGAAGACTTTGGTTTGGTGTATTGACAGAGACATCCAAGTATCTGCTTGTCACATCGCTGGTGTTTCCAATACACAAGCTGATAAGCTTAGTCGTTCTATGAATGACGATGTTGCGTGGGCAATTGATCAAAATATCTTTAATAAGCTATTACAAAGACATCCAATGATGGACATTGATTTGTTCGCTTCTAAACTGAATGCTAAACTAACAAATTATGTTTCTAGATTTCCGGAGGCATTTTCATGGGCGATTGATGCATTTACTATTACCTGGAAAAAACACCTTTATTACATATTTCTTCCTGTCAGTTTACTCTCTCGAATTCTTCAAAAAAATAGAAGAGGACAAATTGGAAGCAGTATTAATAGCACCACTCTGGCGAACTCAGACCTGGTGGCGGAGCCTGCTCAGATTGATAATAGGACCAAGTTATCTACTACCAAAAACACAAACAACTCTCAAACTTATGCACAAACCCGACAAGAAACACCCGTTGACAAGAATGAGATTGATTGCTTTTCATATATCATGTCAGCTTTACAGAAACGACGAATACCTGAAGCAGGCCATGATATCATCATTCAGTCTTGGCGGAAAAGCACAAGAAAACAATACAATACATGTCTTAAAAATGGATACGTTACTATGATAGGGAAACAAATACCGATAGTGTAACTGTGAACAATGTGATTGGTTTTCTGACATATTTGTACAAACAAGGCTTAAGTTATACAGCTATTAATACTGCTCGATCTGCAATCAGCAATTTTATGAAGTTAGTGGGCGAAACGAACATACATAAAATGAATTGGTTTCTCGGTTTATGAAAGGAGTGTTCAATTCAAAGCCGCCTTTACCTAGGTATAAGGAAATTTGGGATGTTAACATTGTTTTATAACATTTGAAGAAGATGAATACAAAAGCATTGTTAGCTTTATCTTGTAAATTGCGTTTCTGTTAGTTACGGCTCACCTACCCACCCTACCCGTTTAGATTCCTTCTTAAATATTGCACGTATATCTTGCACGCAAGATACATTGTTCTAAAATGCGACCAAGCTGGTGAGATGTTGCGGCGTTGGTAATCTGTGTGAGCCCTAAGGAAGATTTGTTTTGGATGAAATTATGACCAACCTTCAACTTACAGGTAAGTCTTGCTTAATCATTCAATCAAATGACACTTTTAAATTATACAACAAAGTACTTTGGATTAAAACATTTTTCCAGAGAATCCTTACACATCACAATAATTATCAACGATACATCTCTTCCTGACCATCTTCCCGATTTTATGTTTTTTCGTGAGGTTAACGACGCCAGTATTTGAAAATAATGTACATATAAAATAATAAACGTCTATCGAACTTTTAAAAAATGAGATTCTATGTCGATGTATTGTATTTTTAACGACGCCATATGTTACTCTTGAAACATGATCACCCATAGTTTCAATTCAGAGTCTCGTAGTACGGGTACGAGGGTACAAAGGTCATATTTCCAGCAGTATGGTCCTCGCCTTCATCCTGTATGTTAACCTGTCCAAATACACATTCACGGTATGATGGTGGAGCTAAAATTGAAAATGGTACAAACGTATAATGTAAATGGGACGAAACTAAAATAAATGATATAAAAATATCCTCATGAAATGTTTAATAAAGAAAATTAGGGGATTTATGGTAATTTACACAATATACAGTAAGACATTGACATTGAGAACGCCTTAGTCCTAATATTGCAGTGGTCTCATGAAATAGAAATGCATGAAACATTCGTTCCAAAATAAACGGTCGTTATAATAAGGTCGTTATAATAGGGTGGTCTTCATATTCAGGTTGTCGTTAAGTAAAACTTTACTGTAAACTAATATACATCATGAAAATATGAATTAAGACATCGTGGACAGACGTACGATAGACAAGGCACATTGAAATAAAATTACAGCGATCATGTCGCATATTTTTCTAGCATTGCTCTCTAATGCAATGGGGACGGCCTCCTTGGTTGAGTGGATATGGGCACTGACTAATGATCACTAGCCCCTCTCCGTTGAGTTTTCGAATCCTATCCGGGATAAAGCAAGTTCCATATTTAGAATTTTATTGGTACAAATTAACGACTTACGTAATTCGACAGTAATATCGTCTGTGCGTGTTGATGGAGGGACTGTATGTGGTTGACTGGTAACAGCCTCATGGTGCTGAAAATCAGTCACAATATGCTGTCCTTGCGCAAGACTCTGATGGACAGCGGAATATAAAGGGACTGTGCCGATTATAACCGGAAGTTCAAGCCACAACTTGGTACACGAGTTGTGTATGTCTACAGTGATCTGAAATTATTATGTTTTATAATCTTCTCGATATTAACGTAATGATTAAGAATATCATTCCGAACACATCTAATATAATGTATTTACAAACAAAAACAGTTACAGCAAGATGTTCACGATCAAGTCTGTATCATGTACATATACACAATGATACCAAACTGTCAAGTATGATCCTATGGCCAAAAAAGTAAAAAAAAGAAGTACCTAAATAATTATGAACAAAGTTAGATGCCTTATTTGGAATTCGGGGGTTTGTTTGCTGTATGAACGGAAGTTTTCAATACGCACATAAACAACACACACACACACAGTAATGTTCATTCAAACTAGATAAGTAACTTTTTGTATTTATACATAATCATATGTTGTAACTTCTGAATAATGAACATCTAGAGGACTGGTGAAAAGGTTCCGTTTTCGTAAATTTGAGGTTTTCGAAGTTTTCAGTGTATGACCAATTAAAAGTGTTGTATGTATGTGCACGTTCAATTCTCAAAGATCGTCGCATGATTGAAACTTCAGATACATTGATGCAGTGACCTTTGCCCCGTAATTTGTTTGTAAGCGGACGTTTCATTGGCTGATGCTCACAGAATCATCATGGCGTAGCGAGGTGGAAATCTATGACGGAGTCGATGATTTTGTTAATTTTACGTGAGTAGAGCATTCCTGGATTATTCTTTTGTGCCGGATCAGTGTATTTTAGAGATATTTATGGTTAGCACGCGTTGTCATTCTTCTACCTGTAATTCTGATTAATTTGGTGCTGCGAGGTCGCGTTCGACAAAACGATATTGACGATTTTTCGGGGGAGAAAATTAAATATCTGCTTCATTTTTTTTGGATTGGACAAAGTGCTTATTGGTTATATGTAGTATAATATATTGCAATACGTATTGTTTTTTCGCGCAGAAAAACAAAGCAGGAATTGATGTATATGCATCGCCTTAAATGGATCAAAATTATATATATTTATATATGAAATTCATATGTAGTTTCACAGTGAAATAGTGTTTAATTGATGGGCAAATCAAATACATAAGTTAACGTTTAAAAGTTAATGATGGAGACAGAATGGAGAGAAAATGCTGATACATATTATACATTGTATATATTTCTGAAATATTTACAGTGGACTTACTTACAGTAGACCTACTTACAGTGGACTTACTTACAGTGGATCTACTTACAGTGGATCTACTTACAGTGGACTTACTTACAGTGGATCTACTTACAGTGGACCTACCTGCAAGTAGTAATGTATATCTATTATACTGCATCCAGTTAAATAAGACGGGGGTATGGGAGGGATGCGTAATTTTTCACCGTTCCAAAAGTCTGTGTCACCTGGTGAAATATGGTTGTGTCGTAACTGGCAAATTTGTGTGCTGCATTCTCTTTTCGCTCCGAATTTTGAAGTGTAAATGGTCCGCTATAAATGAGACAAAGTTGGTTTTTAACACAAAAGAACCATGTTAGATCGACTATCTGTAAATAGAATGTATAATGTACTTATTGCGAGTATTTTAAGTGTTTTTTTCTGTCAACCTTTTTAAGATTTTACTTCTATTTTAACCCTTTGCCTCATTAGCATATTTTGGACATTTCCAACTTCAAAGCTAATCTAAAAAACATCAATTTATATAAGAAAATTGGGTTATTTCTCGCTGACAGAGTGGGAATCATTATAGTAAAAGAAAGAAGCCATTATAAGCAATAACTCCTTATGCCACATTTTTTCAAAAGTCGTCTGTTTCAGATGCGGAGGGAAGGCGGTATTATGAGGCAAAGGGCTAACATTATTTCAGTTATCTACCTGTGAGCATTTAAGCAGGGCTGACCAGTGTTCCAAGATACTACACCAGTAACTTTACTCTCCGCATGTAACAACTTTTCCAAGATACTACACCAGTAACTTTACTCTCCGCATGTAACAACTTTTCCACATGAATCACTCGAATATTTGACCGATTTGACATAAGTCAATACAACGATCACTCTTATTTTTACAAACACTACTTGTCCATGTTGCTTACCCTGAAGAAATTAATGATGGTAGAGTTGAATCCTATATTTGCACCGTCATTGACTTCACCATTGATTACTATAGATTCACCCGGAACATATCCACTCTTATCTAGTCGGAATATTGAGGTGATCTTCCCGCTGTGACAACAACCGAAACAAGAAGAAGTCTTTGATGTAGTACTTTGTACGGGAACCTGGAATGTTTGCAAATAGCATTGTATGAATCTTAGTGAACATGTAACATATTTGTCAAAGGTACAACGTAAAATTACAACACATTAATAAAAGTAATTGTTTGACCTTATAATAGACATAGTTAAACAAAAATCAGAATAATACAGAAAAACCAGGAACCACGCAATTTTTGTCAGTATGAATATTGCATAGTTATAGCAAAGAAAAGCATTATATCAAAGTTGAAAAATGTGTTTTTAAAGGCCAAGCACGTCAAAGATTTTAACAATTTTTTTCATCAAGTAATTATTCCTAGTAGACTTAAAAATTTCAGTTTTATGTGTAATCAGTCAATGACAACATGTGATCAGGAAGGATTTTCATCATAGGCGAGATAAGAAATAAATTCAGTTAATTAGTACGTACAGTTCAGTATCAATCAAGGGCGGATACAGGATTTTTGTGCGTGCAGGGGTGTAAAGTCATAGAATTTATTACTGAGATAACCTGAAATGATAATAATTTTATCTGATCATTCCATTTTCAACTAACAAAACCTCGAACAAATCGGGTTACAAATGTTACGATATTACAAAATTAAGTAGCTTGGTCGTACTGATGTATTTGGTGTTGTGTTTAAATCTAAAACAGATGACACTGTATACACCATCTTGCATTCTTTATTGAATTTCCACGGTCTATCCATAACCGCCTTCATCCAATGCCGTACATAGCAGCTTGGATGTCCTTCAAATGAACCAGGCAAGTTGAGTGGAAGAAAAAACTGAAACGGAAACACGTGATTTCCAGCCGGTAATGTCACGTGATCGTTGTTGTGTGAATCTGAAGAAGACATGCATGATAATAATTAGGTTTTTCATACAAAACATACAAAACATAATCTGGAGGAGTTTATATAAATATATTGTTATATCATCTATCATTCTGTTTTGTTTGTTTGTTTGTTTGTTTTATGTGACATATTGTCACTAGGATTTTACGCCATTTTTCAACATTTTTTCAGTTATGTTCGGCGAACGGTTCACCTAACCAGTTTTCCTGGACTGTAAACTAACCAGTACTAACTTACCCTTCCACAAGGAGCCGGCAATTTCTCCAAGGAAAAAGGACATTTTAGACAAATTTTCATAGAAGGGTATGACCTGCCGCGACCGGGATTTGAACCCGGATATCCGGGGTACAAGTCCAGCACACTAACCACTGGCCTTGTAAATCTGTACATTATGTGGCCGCATGGGCCAATGACTTTCCCATTTACACAAATAAATTCGTTATGTTGCAGGTAAATATACAGTTTTCCATTACTTCAACATTTCCCTAATTTATTTTCTGTCTAAATTCGTTATTAATTTATTTGAATTGATTTCCATCTATTCGAGAAAAACGAACAAAAAAGTGATACGCAGATATAACAACATATAATAGTAACAGACAGCGACAATATTCTAGTTTAGACAAGTCATAGATAAACGTTTCTACAAAACGTCAACACATGCTAAGTACGAATTTAATATTAAATAATATACATTATTTACATTACAGTATTGAAAACAATTATTCTGATGCAAACAAGCCAAGGGCGGATTTATGGGGTGGCGGGGCCGTGTGCGCCCCCTCTAAAATCTGGCAGAACATAAGCAAAATAAAACGTCAGTTATGTGCTGATAGTGTCCATATTCTGTATAAACATGTTATTACTCTAGACTTTACGCCCCTAACCAAAAATCCTGTACCCGCCCCTGCAAGCTATAAACAACTAACCGTTTCCATATAATGTAAGTTTCAGCTGCAGGTAGTCCTCAGCACCATGTAATGTAGTTTTACCAACTTTCCACAAAACTTGAGAATAACTTCTACAGATAAGGAATATTCCTGCAAGAACATTGGTAACAAAAGAACACTTTCAAAGCCAATTGAACACGTGTATCTACCAGTCTTACATGGCTAAATAGCCGTACCCGAGACGATAAAACGATAAAGGTTAAAATTTCACAAGATCCATATCTAAACGTTCAGTTGCAAAGTTTAAATACAAAATAAGATAGGTGTTTTTCCCTCTCGTGTCAGGTGTATTACCGGCTTAATGCAATATAAGTGCTGAAATTATATTGCACTAACAAATGTTTTCATTAGTAAGCGAGTCATCATTCATTGCCAATGCCAGTCGTGCTCTGGTCAAATCAAGCGAAATGAGCCACACGGGTCAACAAATAAGCGACAGAGCACCAATGACAGACATAGAGATATGATTACAGCGTCTTATATTCTTCTAGATTTAAGTGGGACTAAATCAACATTTCATCTGGCCATTTTCTTCATTAACCTGTCGCTTAAATAAAAAAGGTTTTGAAAACAAAACTAATTAAATATATCAATCCAGTGTTTTAATTGAAGAAAGAAAAAATAATGGATACAAATGTCAGCGTGAAAGAGAAATCGAATTTTAGCGACGAGCCATTATTACACACATTATTCAGACTACGCCGAAGCGTAAACTATATGGATTACATTTACCTCCGCCTGGGGAAAAATTCTAAAATTAGATGTACGCTGTTGTAAACCATACCTTTCATTTTCATACAATCCGCTATATCAACGATTACACTTCCTCGAACGCACTGTCCCGGAGAAAACACTGCATAAGGATTTTCTAAAACGATCTCAAATCTCCTGGTATTGCCCATTATTACTACTTGACGATAAAATTTGTACACACTGACTGTGTTATCCTCACTATACGTCGTTTACAAATTCATGTTTGCAATACGAAACCAGGGCAAACTGTTGACCCGTAAACGACATATTTAAGGCATTTACATAAAACATATTTACTCTTGCCACATACAGTTATATAGTTTCTGGATGTCTCTGCCTCCCAATTGCGTAGAGAAACTTATATAAAATGTCAGAATTAACTCCACTTATTTTGTCTTATTTAACAGATGCAGAAGCAGCGTGAGAAGACGGTAAGTGAAAGTTTACATTTACCTTAAGTGTCTTTCTACAACATCAAGAAAACATTTTTTGAATAACTCTGATGAGGGCATAAAAATAGTTATATTGTATGAATATAAACCAAACTAAATAAATTTTAAGAGAGTATATCCGACATTCAATACTGATACATGAATACGTTTTCAACTTTCTCTCATCTTCAGTGTAACTATTACCTCCAGCGATATAAACCTAGATTTAAGCTACGCCTAAAAACTCTTTTGAATAATGCGTAAGACGTTACACGTATGTTAGCAACAAAACAAAACAATTGTCCATCAGTAACCGTATTCGTGTTGAAGATTTCTGAGGACACTAATTAATCCGCTTATATTTACTATCTATTCCATCCTGTTTTAATTAGTGATTCATTTCAACATGTTACAAACACAATTGATTGATTGATTGATTGATTGATTGATTGATTGATTGGGTGTGTGGGTGGGTGGGTGTGTGGGTTGGTTGGTTGGTTGGTTGGTTGGTTGGTTGGTTGACAATAGTAGGCCTATTTACATTAAAGCATCCAGGTCCAGAATTGACAACAGTCATGACTTTCCGTACGTGGAATTTGTAACATTTTGTGTTATCATGGTTATTGCAATTATCGAATAGCTACACGGAGTAATTGGAACTCTTGTAAAATTTGTTTCCCAAATTTTGTTGATTCTACGACTGCCAAGCTTCCCGCAACATAACTGACATGATAACACGCTACTATATATTAACATAACAGACATGATAACACGTTACTGTACATTAACATAACTGACATGATAACACGCTACTATATATTAACATAACTGACATGATAACACGTTACTGTACATTAACATAACAGACATGATAACACGCTACTGTACATTAACATAACTGACATGATAACACGTTACTGTACATTAACATAACTGACATGATAACACGTTACTATATATTAACATAACTGACATGATAACACGCTACTGTACATTAACATAACTGACATGATAACACGTTACTGTACATTAACATAACTGACATGATAACACGCTACTGTACATTAACATAACTGACATGATAACACGTTACTGTACATTAACATAACAGACATGATAACACGTTACTATATATTAACATAACTGACATGATAACACGCTACTGTACATTAACATAACTGACATGATAACACGTTACTGTACATTAACATAACGACGTGGATAAATAAACATACATTTTATTTCTAATAATCATATCACAAAAATCAGAACTGACACAAATAAAAAAAACATCAAAACTTTAAGTCCTATGATCTTGCGAAGATCTGCGAAAGAATATTTTTTCCCGAAGTGTTCTCCAAACATGTTTCAAGACATAAATTTCTCTTGACCAGAAAGTTTCATCTTTAGGACTCTTCCCATGTATCCAAAATGGCAAAATTATTCTATATTAAACCTCCAGCATGATAGTTTTATTGTTGTCCGTTGTGTTAACGTCATTTAACATGCATTCCTGATACGACGGAGGCGCTAAAAAATAGTGAATATAATATATTATTATATTATCATCAAATATTGAGTGCCAATATCAAACATAGATGTTTAATCTCTAGTGAGAATCTATAAGAATTCCTGAAATTACCACAAGTAAAGCGAAAAACTCTTAACCAGTATCAAAACAATTACTAATATTTAATTAATAAAAATATTACGTAATTCGAAATCAGCAGCTGTTATTGGGGATGGAACTGTGCGTCTTTGAGGCTGACTCGTTATAACATCATTCTGTCGAGATTCACGCTGCGAACGTTCAAGTTGCTCTTGGACAACTGAATTCAGTGGTACAGTACCAATAACTAACGGCAGCCCCAGTCTTATCGTTTTGCACGAATTTGTTAAACGTATGATTACCTGAAATGACATTTTGACATAAATAAATATATTTAAAGCTAAAGTTCGATTTGAATTTTCTTGTTTGTCTTATATAATACAACCTACTAGCAGAATTAAGTACATGTCATAAATATTAAAATATTTCTACAAGAATATATATTCTAAATGTAGACACATGTACATAGTATTTGCAAGGCGCAGACTTATATACTAACATTTCTGTGCATACAAAACTCCATTATTTCAATCCGACTTCGTGTTGTCTAAATTATTGCGCGGATATGCTAAATACTAGTATTGTGGAAATATATTATGCCGATACACTAAAAGCACATTTCGTGTCGTCGTATTAACTTAAATATAAACAATACTTTAAGATCGTGAATTCATCGACGTACGTACAGTTAAAACTTTCATTTTTGCTTGAAAGTCTACCGCCATTATCTTCAGGTAAAACAGAAAAATGAACTGAATACTAGTTACTTCTAAGTCATATTGTACATCAATGATGTTACATCCAGCAACAAAAGATGGCGGCATCGATGGGATGGTCATTTTGTCACCGTTCCAAGCATCCACGCCGCCCGGCTCAACCCGACCATGTCGCAGTGAGACAATATAAGATTTAAACTCTCTAACTGCTCCAATCGATGAAGTGTATAGTAACCGCTAGAAAAAAAGAAAACTGTGTTTAAGTCACTGAAGATATCCATAATTTGTATATTGAACTTTTTTAACTTTATTTTGTGACTTATTGTCACTGGGGTTTAACGCCGTTTTTTTAACAATTTTTCAGTTTCACCTAACCAGTACTAACTTACCCTTACACAAGGAGTCGGCAACTTCTCAATATATGGAGGAAAATCAACATTTTTGTCAAATTTTCATAGAAGGGTATGACCTGCCGCGACCGGGATTTGAACCCGGACCTCCGGGTTACAAGTCCAGCGCACTAACCACTGGACCACGGCCATGGCCGTAGTTTGAACTTGGATAGCAATGCAGTTACTAGTATCTACGACGAGTACTCGATTAACCGGTGCTTTTGGAGTAAATGTAAAAAATATCAGTCGAAGAAATAACAAACATACAAGAACCAGGAGGACAATGACACAATGAACAAATAAAGCACCAAAAACAATGCGGAACCGCACACATATCAAAGGCTACCGATGGAAGTTTAAGGAACGAATGATCAACAGTATGGTAAGGTGGCACATTCCTTCTTCATTTGTCCAATTAAAATGGATTCTGTTCTAACTAGTTTGACGACGCCTTCCGGTTCCTTTTTTACCGAATTAGTGATCAAGACCTTAAAATATTGTTTGTTCTTTTTAATCTATATTAATACACGACACTTTTTTACAACGATATTCGTTCATCAGAAGACTTAGTGCAGATACAAACATGTAAACATTTTAATTACTACAGTGACATCATTCCTTTTTTCTATCAATATTGTATTTTTGATACAGTACATTTTATACCCGATAATCGTCCAACATTTATGTGTTAGTCAAGCCTTGCTATGGTTGCAAAACACAACTTTAGACATCCTTTCATTCAGGCTGCCTTTGGGGTTTCAATTTAGATTTTTCTATCACCATTTTATTTTTTTTATACCATTGAATAATTCATACGTACTTTAGAACAAAAAGTACAGTAATTTAAGTCAGACATAAGCCCCAACCCGCACTACGCGTCTTTTGCAATCCAACATTTTACATATCTAAGGAATATTTCTCTTACTCATATAGCATACTTAGTACTCTCACCTTAGTTAAACTAACTATTGTTGATTTGATTCCTATGTCGGCAAAATCTTCGACCTCGCCATAGACCGCAAGTGTCTCACCAGGTACATATCCACTCCTGTCCAGACGGAATCTAGCTTTGATTGTTCCGCTGTGACAACAACCAAAACAAGAAGAAGACTCAGATATTTTACTTTCGAGTGGTCCCTGAAAGTAGGTATGGATGTTACTTAATAAATGTAAAATATTTGACCATTCCCTCAGCATAACTAACATTTGTCATTACCATTCCTTTGGTATTTCCATTTGAATGAAATTATATTCCCTATCGATATACATATAGCTGTATAGTAACATGAGCATTTACGCAATGTTTAGTTAATAGATAATGTATTGGTTATAGCAGTCATTGTATTGAATGGAGATGCGCCGTCATCAAAGGGAAAGAAGTAGTAATTGTTTGCGCAATTGGCCGTAATTCACATTTGAATTCAGTAAACGACCTATTTGAAACAGAGTGGTCGTTGTTTACGAGTGGTATTTATCAGAAGATGGTGGTAACCTTCAGTTTGGTTATGCAAGACAATTTATGTCACTGACAAACGAGGTTTGTCTTAATCGATTTGGTATTATAGAAGACAATAAGCCGTAATGTGAACACAAATGATGAAACAACATGACTCGGTCATGTACACATACATTTAGATAGAATACGTACATCTGCGTTTTCTATTGCGTTTAAGTCTAAGACAGATGCTACAGTGAAGGGCAATGTGTGCTCCCTGTTGACTTTACGTGATCTGTCCGCGACAGCTTTCAACCAATGACGCACATAACCACTATACGCATCGCCCTCAAATGAACCCGGCAAATTAATAGGGAGAAGAAACTGGAAGGGGATGGCGTGACTTCCTGACAACAAAGTGACGTCATTGTTGCTACCAGCTGTTTCAACAAATGAAAAGAGAAAATAAATGAGAAATACAAATGTATGTTGATAATTTAGCATAAATTGGTATTCCAACTTTAATTATGATTTTAAATAAATTAATACAAGGCAAATCTGGTTAAATCCGATCGCGATGGATTTTGGCTCACAAACGAAAGTCAAACCTTATGTTTATGAGCTGTTATTAAAGTGAAATGCTGAAGATAACCTACCATCTCCATATATTTTCAACTTAAGATTCAGATAGTCTTCAACACCTTGGTGAGACTGTTTGCCAGCTGTCCAAAATACTTTGGCGGAACTGGTGCAGCTTATGAAAATTCCTGTAAAAATAGCAAACAAATTCTAATGTTTTTTTTTTCATCTTATTATCAGGGTTTCCGCGGTCAGGGAAAAGTCATGGAATTTTTATTTATTTTCTTTGTGGAACCCTGATTACTGTACCCAACAAACCGAAAAACTACAGGATACACCGAGCTTGAATTCTAATGCATTCAAACCTACGTTTGCAGCTGCCTGTGGTTATCGTTCATCATTTGTCGTGGTTAGATACCAAACGTTACCATGACGACATTCTCACGCCTCATAATCCATAATAACCTAAACATATCGATATTACAACATGACAAGGTCATATGCCATACTTCTATAGATAATAGACACAGTACAGCTTCATAGGTCGAATAACGTTGATTTCATTGATAACTGGGCAAATAATTCACTTAGTGCCATCTGAACTCAATCGAGGGATAATCCAGATAGACGTATAAGGTGTCGTCCCAACCCACCTGTGAACCTCAATGAACTATGTCAGACCCTTATTCAGGAATGGAACAATTGCTGAACACAGTGCAGAAATCGGCACTGCGATCAATTCTATGCGCCAGCGGTGTGGTGAGGTCACAAATTAAAGAGGTGATCATAACCAATTTTAGATGTTATTTTTTATTTGGACCCCTGCCTCCCTTGATTCAAATTCCTGACATTATCCGTAAACACGGCTATATCGTTTGTACCAAATAATGCACGATAGAACCGTCTTTAAATGTATGTTTAATGCTATCGTGCTCTTGTTTGTTTACACCATGCTGTATTCATTCCAAATTATCGGAAGTTTTTGTTCAGTATATATTATCAATTCACTCCACATACACGCCTGTAGCAATTTATTTGAATAGAAGAGCAGCCGACATGAATCTGAAACTCATGATGACTAAAATTAGTATGATAACAGTTACTTCCCTTTGCCAATCATATCTAAAAATAGATCACGTCAGAAATAACGTACCTTTCATTTTCATGTCTTCCGCTACTTCTATGATAACTTGACCCTTGACACATTGTCCAGGATAAAATATCGCATGAGGATTATCCAGTACTATCTCGAATTTCCTTATGTTCCACATGACTTCAATAGGAAGTAGGAAATAGGAAAAACTAAATCCGCAAGAATCCGCTTTTATATCCCTGACATACTTCAAAGACATAAATTAACACTGGTGAATACACATATGTATTTCGTAATATGCAAGAATGCATTAAACAATAATGTATAAAACAGTCGTGGATGAGTTGAATGTAGCGTAAAATAAATAATTCTGTTATCCTATGTCTTAGCGTGAATGTAGCGTCTGTCCTGTATAATATTTGATGACAGGTATAGATCTACATGCATTTTTGTAATCACGTAAATACATACGGCCAGGTGTAATAGCGAAGAGGAACTGGAGCGGACAGGGGCTGGGGCGGCAAGGGGCCTGTGTGGACAGGAGTTAGAGCACCTATTGGGTGGAGCGGATAGGGACTAAGGCGGTCAGTAGATGAATCAGACAGACGTTGCTGTGGAGCAGACAGGAACTGGACCAGACAGTAGCTGAAGCACACAGGAGCTGGACCAGACAGGAACTGAAGCAGACAGGAGCTGAAGCAGACAGGAGCTGAAGCAGACAGGAGCTGAAGCAGACAGGAGCTTGGGCGGACGAGGACAGGAGTGAGTTCGGCGCCATGGGTTTGGACCAGACAGGAACTGGACCAGACAGGAGCTGAAGCAGACAGGAGCTGGACCAGACAGGAGCTGAAGCAGACAGGAGCTTGGGCGGACAAGGACAGGAGTGAGTGACAGGAGCTGGACCTGACAGGAACTGGACCAGACAGGAGCTGAAGCACACAGGAGCTGGACCAGATAGGAACTAAAGCAGACAGGAGCTGAAGCAGACAGTAGCTGGACCAGACAGGAACTGAAGCAGACAGGAGCTGAAGCAGACAGGTGCTGGACCAGACAGGAACTGAAGCAGACAGGAGCTGGACCAGACAGGAGCTGAAGCAAACAGGAGCTGAAGCAGACAGGAGATGGACCTGACAGGAACTGGACCAGACAGTAGCTGGACCAGACAGGAACTGAAGCAGACAGGAGCTGAAGCAGACAGAGGCTGGACCAGACAGGAGCTGAAGCAGACAGGAGCGGAAGCAGACAGGAGCTGAAGCAGACAGGAGCTTGGGCGGACAAGGACAGGAGTGAGTGACAGGAGCTGGACCTGACAGGAACTGGACCAGACAGGAGCTGAAGCACACAGGAGCTGGACCAGACAGGAACTGAAGCAGACAGGAGCTGAAGCAGACAGGAGATGGACCAGACAGGAACTGGACCAGACAGGAGCTGAAGCAGACAGGAGCTGAAGCAGACAGTAGCTGGACCAGACAGGAACTGGACCAGACAGGAACTGAAGCAGACAGGAGCTGAAGCAGACAGGTGCTGGACCAGACAGGAACTGAAGCAGACAGGAGCTGGACCAGACAGGAGCTGAAGCAAACAGGAGCTGAAGCAGACAGGAGATGGACCAGACAGGAGTTGAAGCAAACAGGAGCTGAAGCAGACAGGAGATGGACCTGACAGGAACTGGACCAGACAGTAGCTGGACCAGACAGGAACTGAAGCAGACAGGAGCTGAAGCAGACAGAGGCTGGACCAGACAGGAGCTGAAGCAGACGGGAGCTGAAGCAGACAGGAGCTGGACCAGACAGGAGCTGAAGCAGACAGGAGCTTCGGCGGACAAGGACAGGAGTGAGTGACAGGAGCTGGACCTGACAGGAACTGGACCAGACAGGAGCTGAAGCACACAGGAGCTGGACCAGACAGGAACTGAAGCAGACAGGAGCTGAAGCAGACAGTAGCTGGACCAGACAGGAACTGGACCAGACAGGAACTGAAGCAGACAGGAGCTGAAGCAAACAGGAGCTGGACCAGACAGGAGCTGAAGCAGACAGGAGCTGGACCAGACAGGAGCTGAAGCAAACAGGAGCTGGACCAGACAGGAGCTGAAGCAGACAGGAGCTGGACCAGACAGGAGCTGAAGCAGACAGGAGCTGAAGCAGACAGGAGCTGGACCAGACAGGAGCTGAAGCAGACAGGAGCTGAAGCAGACAGGAGCTTGGGCGGACGAGGACAGGAGTGAGTTCGGCGCCATGGGTTTGGTCTGTTCATCTGATTATCTGACGTTAATACCATTAGACATACATCGAATTTCTCGCTGTCCTTTTAAGCCAGTATGCTTGATTACGTGCAACTTTATGATTTAACTATGACTAGGTATGTTGCTAATATATATTGAGACCTTCCAAATATTGATAAAACATTACTTTGTAACCAGTAATATTATGACGTCTTATGATATATACATGTATTGTAGAATCTCGTCCGCTTGCGGTCTGTTTGTCTGATCACACACAAAATAGTGGAATCAATGACTAGGTTATAGTAATGATCTGATGCTCTAGTTATTGATTCAACGTCAAAATACACAGATCAGAGACTGATTGATTATCAGCAGTAATAGATTATGATTCAACGTTTCATTTTACAGATCATGGAACGATTCCAGACAATTGGTCCAGCATTGAGTTTATTCTGTCAGTTTTATAGAGACTTATAAACGGAGATATATTATTACAATATCTACTACATAATAATATAGATCATGAATACCTTTGAAGGCTGTACCCATAGAGAGAATGAGTTTTGTGCTATACTTTTTGCTTGTTTGTGTGTTTGGTGGGTTTGGGGTGGGTGGGGTGCGGGGAAGATGGGAGTCTTTATCTATATGCAGCGCAAAAAACTCAGTGGCTCTAAACATGAACCTTACAGTAAAACCTCACTAAGTGACCACTTCAATATTAAGACCACTGCATCAGCATTATTACGACATTTTCATCCATATTTCAACTTGATATTAAAACCATTCCAATATTGGAGGTTCGTTTCATTTTTCTTCATTGTGGTCTATTATCGAGGTTTTACTGTTTTCTGTCTGTTCAAAGCAGTACATGAGTATAAGCTGGAGCTCTTCTAATAAAAAAAATACATTTTTATTTTACCGTTCAATTCAGGATCTACACAATCGAAAACAGAACGTGCAAGAACAATAGTTCTTTATAACTAGTGTCAAGCGTCACATAGAAGGCGTTTTGAAAATAGCGTCAAATGGCGTACATCGGGATAGTTGAATTTTATCCATTGCAAAAATGGAGAGTTTTGTGATCTAAATAGATGAAATAGAACTTTACAATTAGTGCTGAATGTTATCAGACAATTTTATTCCAGTATTTCTATCTATGCTTTATAATACTCATGATTTATGAGACAATTTGTCTTTTAACTTTACTCGTCGTCCCATACGTTAATGTATAAACAACGCAACATAATGAGATATAAAGAGACCGAATGGACGTCGAGCTAGGATTACCATGGGAACAACGCCTAGCAATCACCAGTCCAACCACTTTATCCACTGAGCTATCATAACATCACAACACGACCGCCTTCAAAAGCAAACAAGGACACTAAAGACAACAAACGTTATGCTTAAATGTGTAACATATAATTAATATATAATTACAGTAACCAGACTTTGTATGCATTAGATACAACAATACAAAGAAGCTTATATTAACACAAATCAAACAACGAGGTAGCAACAATTAATGTCTGTCTATGGTTTAAAATTGTTCTTTTTTCATCCTGAATGTATTTACATTCGCATCAATATAATTGGTAAACATTTGGTCTTATATACATTGTACATTCATCTGGATACATGTATGTGCAACGATAAGCTATTATGACATATGACATGGATTATTAGGTTATGTAGATAAAATACTTGCTGACCAGGAAGAAATAAAATGATACAGGTCAGGAGAAAAAATACCACCTTTGGTGTCAAATACGTCTTTACATTGAGGTACCTAAAGTTGAACTTTAGAGAAAATATTGCGAACCATTCGAAAATAAGTGGTCGCTATAGTTAGGTGGTCTTAATACTGAAAAGGTTGCTTGGTCAGGTTTTGCTATACTGGAATAAAAGCATCTATAGAGGACACAAGTTTGGATTTCAACAACACAGACTTACATAACTTTAAAAGCCAACTAAATACTGATTAGTAACATAATTACTCCAATTCTTCATCCGTAATGGTATTGGATTTGGTTAAAGGCAAGAAGGTAGCATGTCCTCCTGTAGTTAACAAGTTCATCTTAATTGCGAATCTTTTCATTAACTCACGAATACATTTACAAGCATTAATCGAAATAAACAACCTGTATTCAATACAATGATCTAAGTGTCTCACATTTTTCCCTATTTCTGGTCAACAGTCATTTTGTAATTTACATGCAATTCCTCCGTCGTGTCATCTTTAAAGAGTAGATACCCTCCTTCGGCTGACGAATGGAACATGGACTAATATATTTTAGTTTGGGAGTTAATTCGAAGCGATGTAAAAAGCACACGGATACATGTATATAAGTATCACATGAAATAAAATTAAAATATATGATAGATCTATAAAAACATATCTTTGAGTACAAACATATACATGTACCTATAAAATTTTGATTCCAAAACAGTAGCTAAAATATTCAGAAAATCAGCTACATGTAATTCCCGGATTAGATTCTTTGTTTGTTCAACTCAAAGGGAAACATTCAAATGTGTGAAGAGTTCAGAGCATCCCCTCGTAGTATGTGTAAGAGGGTGCAAAGTTCATGTTTCCTGCAGTGTAATCCTCCCCATCACACTTTGTGTTAACTTTTCCAAAAACACATTCCTGATACGATGGTGGAGCTGAAAATAATATATATATCTGATAATGTGTTTTTTTAATGTCATCATTTGTTGAAACTCGTAAATATTACCTCAAAGTATTGCTTATTCGATATTCGAAACACCTTGTGTGTGTGGATGTACTTGATTCCCAGGTTACTATGGTAATTTTTAGATCAATATCAATTGATTCCATAAATTCATGACAAAAACAATATCATCACAGCGTTTCAAGAGAACGGTTACAGTGAATTCCAGGAAATCCGAATTATTACTGAGGTACGTATACATCCATATTTTATTACATCCATCACACTGTAACAAAGAAAGGTCGATGGGAAACTTACATAGCACTGCCCGATTTTTTCACTAAATTCGAGTTTACCATGACCGCATATTCAGAATTGTTGTTCTAACTTTTCTTGAAAAAAGATACCCTTTTTCTAAACGATTATTCCCCTTTGTAAACCTAATATAGCCCCATAAAATAATTTAGTATCCATGTAGATTAACAGACGGGAAACCTTGCAGTGAAGTGTTTCGTGAAATGAATAAAAACTGAGATTCTTCCTTTGCCTGATTTTTTGTTAATGGTGTAAATAAACCAGAGATCAAATGACAACAGAACATCACTTAACTTCCAAAAAGGGTAACAAAACAACATTTCAAGTAATTATTATTAGCTTACAAAAGTTCTAACTTTGGTCACCGCGGTATTTCAAACATGGTCCCGGTTTTTGTGGACAAGCCTGCATAGATATACCGTGTTATAACCGGAGATTCGTCATGCTGCAATGACCTGATAACACGCTTGTAAACTTACTACACCCAAAAATAAGTACCGGGCTGACTTCCAATTTCATTCATAAAATTTTACTTTACTAGGCTTACGTCAAGCCATCAGCTAGCGTCATTTGGCGACTTTTCCAGCTTTAACGGTGGAGGAAGACACCAAGGTGTATGTGCACCTGAGTAGAACCACCGACCTTCCGTAAGCTAGCTGGACAGCTTCGTCACATGTGAAATGTGTCTGGTCCCGGGTGGGACTCGAACTCACAGTGGTAAGGGGTTAGTGATTGCGAGCCAAGGATCATAACCAACATATAGATGTATTAATACAGGGGTATATTACGGTTGCCATGATTTTATTCATGGAAAAATAAGTTTAATACCCTAAGAAATGACACAAATTGTGTTATGTATTAACGATTAACCACTTACGTAAATCTACATCTGGATCACTAGTTGTTGGTGGCGCAGAGGCTGTATTACCCTGAGGCTGGTGAGTAATTGCTACATTAGGGTGACACTCATTGGCAGAATTCTGGTTATAACGTTGACGATTTTGCTGTACAGTTGTGCGTAATGGCACAGTGCCAATTATAATCGGAAGTACAACAAAAAGCTTGTTGTATGGGCCCAAGTCTGCACACACCTAAAATGATGCAAAATTAAATACAGTAAAACTTCTAATAGCTACAACCTTAATATTACGACTAATTCAATATTTTAACAACCACTTATTTTCGGACCAGCTTTCAATAACTCCCCTATAATTCTTGGTAATGATACCACCTTATTATTACGACCGATTTTTCGGTCCCGAAGGTGGTCTTATTATCGAGGTTTTACTGTACTTACCTGTCCTTTTATTGATTTTATTTTTTATTAGAACTAGACATCATTAAAAAAAATGTCGTACATTGTACCATATGTACATGTATTTGCAAAACAGGCAATTTCAAAGTAATACCCAAGGATATGTATCACATTACATTGTACATAAGAGTACATAAAAAGAGCATTACGTGACATTTACCTCTAAGAAATATTGTATATCTATGATGTTACATCCGGCTAAGTAAGATGGCGGTACAGGTGGTATTCGTATTTTTTCACCGCTCCAGACGTCTGTCCCGCCTGGCTGGACCCTTCCATGACGAAGTTTGCCAATATTTATCTTTTCTTCTTTTGTACATCCAGACGCAGATGTGTAGACTGTCCTCTATAAATGAAGGATTTACAAACATATAGGTTGATTCTTTTTCGCTTTGTCTTGAGTTTGCATTTGTTTTGTAGAATTAAACCATATCAAGAAGTCACAATGAGCGAAAACACAAGTTATAAGCACACTTGTTTAGAAAGAAATATTGCATAGATTCCGCAATCAGTGGGTTATTTAATTAGTTCAAAAACTATAGAAAACATTTCATACATAAATGAATAATGAATAAATAACCCGGGAGAGACGACAATAATGTCCTACATGATATGATAAATTTTCTTCGTATTGTATTAAGAGAAAGTATTTATAAATGTTGGTTTAATCTTTATCTCTTCATAATACAAGTACATGTATATAACGGCATGCGTCTGTAATAAAGTACAACAGAAAAATGATTGGTCCGGAATTTGACGGGTTTTTATTCGTTTTAACCTAACCAGCTTACCATAACAAACTGTGCGACTGTGTGGTTGATTCCTGCGTTAGCTCCGTCTTCAATTTCCCCATACACAGTAATAGATTCACCGGGTACAAACCCGCTTTTATCCAAGCGAAATGTCCCTGTAACCGCACCGTCGTTGCAACAGCCGAAACAGCATGACGTCATAGAGTTGGTGCCTTGAATAGGGGCCTGAAATTTACGTTATATACGTAACTCGCATTCTTTAAAATTCAAACCAAAAAGCTAATTGTTTCCCCCATGTTTGTGTTTCTGTGTGTTGGGTTCGTTTCGGGTTCATGGGTTTAGGTCTGGTGATAGTTTGAGGGAGGTTGGGGTTTTCTCTGTACGTGTTTGTTTGTGGAAATCTTTTTAATATTAACAGCCGTTCTAAATAAAACTGTTCCCATCAAATACTATTTTGTATTATGCAATGTACAAGGAGTTTAGAGAAGTACAAGCATGTCATCCGCGTTGCTTAAAAGGTGAAAGTTCAAGAACCCCCATGTAGTGCATTTTCCTTGTATCTTATAAACATATTTTGTGACTTATTGCTTCAGCTGAGAAATGCAATGCATTTATTAGTCAGCTTGGAAAGGTCACGTTCATTGTGAGTAATAATTCTTCAGGCTCCATTTTCACAAACCTAATTTATTCTAGTTATTTCTTAAAGATTGCCCTACACAAATAGAGTTAAGTATAAAAAATCACTCCCATCACCAATAACTGATTTAAAATCATAAACACTTGTTAGTAGATCTTCGAATGTTTCACGATACTTACTGCTGCATTGGGGATGGCATTTAAGTCTAAGATAGAAGCGACAGTAAACACCATCTTGTATTCTTTATTGAATCTCCATGGACGGTCCATTTCAGCTTTCAGCATATGTCGTACATAACACCCGTATTCGCCTTCATAAGAACCTGGTAAGTTGATCGGAAGTACAAACTGGAATGGAAACACGTGGTTTCCAGCCTGCAAAGTGACGTCAGCGCCATCTCGTTCAGCTGAAATGCAGAATAAGACTTACGTGGACTATTTGACGATATATGAACATAACAAACGTACGTGTTTGACTCAATTTTAAAGTTTGAAGTAGGATTATTATTTGTATCTACACACAAAGTCACACAATTTAAGCAAATTATCTTCACTAAGCACTTTTTCCGATGAAAAAAAAACAACAACGAAATGCCTACCATGAACATTGGTAACCCGTGACTTATAGTGGAAAGCAAAATGTATCAAAACAGTGTCATAATTAAGGAAGAATGTTCCATCTTTTAAATCCATTAGATAAGAAAATAACTACCAGGTTTCCGCTAACATCCACCCCGTCGGCAAAACTTTTTTACAAATCTATTTTTTTAGTTCAGGCATATACAGTTCATGTGAAAATGAATGCCTGCTAGAAAAAAAGTCCGAGACAGACAAAAGTCAGGGTCGGAAGAAAAAAAACATGGTTGAGCGGTTGGCGGGAACCAGGAAGTTTTTTACGCCCGAATTTAGTATCTGCAACATACCAGCGCCAAATAAGGTAAGTTTAAGATTCAGATAATCCTCTACACCACGCTTGGTATGCTTCCCAGCTCTCCACTGGACTTCAGATGAACTTCTGCAAGTTATATAAATGCCTGCAATAAAGGTAGGATGTAGGTATTTAACACGCGCAAGTTGTTCGCTCAAGCAAGAAAAAATAGCTATTTCTAGATTACTAGAATAAAAGAATCGAAACACTTTTACTAGAATATGAGCTACGATTCGTACCATTCGTCTCCAACTGTTCTCGTATTTATATTTCATCGTTAGAAACTTGAGCTTAGTTGTAGGCCTCTGTTTATAAACTGAAGCTTTATTTGTATACTTGATTAGAGGCCCATGTTTATAAACTGTAGCATTATTTGTATTCTTGATTAGAGGCCCCTGTTTATAAACTGTAGCATTATTTGTATACTTGATTAGAGGCCCCTGTTTATAAACTGTAGCTTTATTTGTGTGCTTTGTTAGAAAATTTTGCTCAGACTTTAATGTTGCTGGTGTATACAATATAGTATATATTAAACAAAATAAATAAAACATGAATTAATTCATTTTTTATTTCGTATACATGTATATAGATAATTATGTACATAATGATTTACGTAATAATTTACAAGACACATATAGCGAATACTGATGATACCAGGATACCGTGTATACAAGTAAACATGTTTCCTTCTCCCACAAAAACGTAATTGTGTTAAGTATTCACCCGAGTTGGTATTTTAGCAAGATGTCTATTACAGGAACAATAACCGGAATTTTAGCACGAGTTTGAAATTTTAATCGATGATTTAAAGTTGACCGGGCCTTATGCATTGTATAAACTGACACAAAGTTCTCTGATATGCAGCTTAATTGATTAGAACCAATTTATTGATGTTTATCATACTAGGTTAATCACGGTTATCTCCCTTTGAAACTCCTGCTAAAAATAGAAAGATGGAACCCGACGTACCTTTCATTCTCATGTTTTCGGCTAATTCGACATGTACCTGTCCTTGAAGGCATTGTCCAGGATAAAACACTGAACTAGTTTGGTTGACCACTATCTCAAATCTCCTTGTATTGCCCATAATTGCTATCTAAAGCTCAGTATTTAATCATTTTCGACACATAAACTCATTTCACATGCATCGACTTTATTCCACGCTTCGTGTCATATACTCAGCAAGTCTGCAATCTGAATTTAATTAATCTAACCCATTGTTTTAATTCCATCACAGGCGAGTTAAATCGAATCACATATTAACACAAAAGTTCTGCTGGTAGTTATTCCTTAGTTTAACTTAACACACAAACGATTGTAATATTAATCTAACCGACGAATGTCTCATATACTACATTTATGTGTAATTTCATAGTGTTAAATATCCAGGGTTGTAGACTAACATTGTACTTTGGGGGCTCGTTTATCAAGGCCTATACAGTAAACATTTTGTACTGTGTTAAAATTAAATTTTACATCGTTTATCATCTAACATTCATGTTGCTTTATTTTACATTTTATGTTGTTTCCTTGTGAATTCAGGCATTTGTAGCATTCTTATGGTCGATTAAAATGCTTATAAGTGTATGTCACTAAAATCTAATGAAATTAGGCCCAGATGTTGACATTCAATTATCCAGTGGTATTCAGAGAATTTTGACATTCATTTTGGTGTAACGATTGTGAATGTCTTCATGACATTGGTGTACAAATGTTATGACATTACTTTCAAGTTGATATCTATGAATTCTTGCAACTGAGAATACATGGGATGCTGACATTCCAACTGTAGTGGCATTCATGTCGTTTCGTCATTCACATTGTTGTGACGTTTGCGTTTCGGTCACATTCATATTAATTGTTGTGACATAATTATGTATGCTATTGCGACAATCTTCTTGCTGTGTCATTCATGCTGTTGTTACATTTATGTTGTTGCAATATTTTGGTAATCCAGGCATTTTGGCCTTGGTCTGTTTACATCTATATAAATATTATGTTTTCAGTTGTATTGTTGTAACAGTAGGCCGATATTGCAGAAAACGGTGCTCTGCAAACAACTGGACTTACTAAGTCATTAAAAGACAAGATATATTTATGTATAAGACTCCAGTGAACCGCGTCAAACAGGAAGGGGAAGCTAACAGTAACATCAAAGCTTGGGAAAAAGGAATTATGTGGTAATAAAACATTTAAAAATACCAGTAGTACAGTACTAATGATACTAATGAACAGTGCGCTACAATACTATACTACTTGAAACTAAAGTCCTGGATCCACTAAGAAATAACCCGGCTGGGTCCCCACGCCCCGTCATTGAACAAAATAAAAACTTTACCCCTAGTTGTCTATGCTAACGTTAAGTACTGTCTATGTTTAGTAGATTACAAGTTCCACTCACAAACTCATTCCATGCATGCGTGAAAGCACGATAATATTTATAACAACATACTTGTCAAGTCGCACGCACTGCGCGCGTGTCACACGCATTTGAACCTTGAATCACTGTCACACACTTAGTTGTCTAGAACACACACACATTAAAAATATTGTCCTCTAAAAATAAAAATGCAAGTTACAAATGTATTTTGAACAGTAGACCATCAGCGTGTCTGCTTTGCATAAAAATCGAGTATTTCCGCTATGTAAACAAATGTCTGCATTCTCATTTCAGTGGTAACTGTGCGCATAGCCAGTTTTATTGATTAAGTCATACGAAATGGTGCTATCGTGCATTTTACATGCTTATTTAGCTATATTTCAGGAGCTTCTGGGGACCTCTGGCCCCTGTACCCCTAGCCAGGGCGTTGCCCTTGACCCATCGGGAGCCCTCGCGCCCCCCCAAGTACACAGCTTTCAAAAATCACACACCTGAAGCCAGTGGACCCTTGACAGCTATGTAACAATCAACACTATACATTTACACCATCAAAAATGGGTTTACAGAACACACTCATGTATATGTCCAGCTTTACTTATGAGACATTCAGGTCGGCCGAATCTTTTTTTAATGAATTCGGACCCAGCAAAATAAAACAAATATCTCTTCGTCGCGTAAATTAATGTTTAATGAAAAAAGTTCAAACAATTGTATCATAAAGACGTTATTAATGCAGTGTGTTAATATTATATGTAATATTCAATCGAAAAGGAACATAATTATTCATGAAAGTTTACTGACAAAAATTGGTAATGAAAGCGTTGTGAACGATAATCATGAAGTGCTAATAAAATTCTTCACCGAAAATGGCTACTCCCGTAGATTTGCATTTAGCGAAAAACAAATTAGCGGATTCCCTTGGACATGACATGAAAAGGTGACAATCTAATTAAATAGATGTTTTGCATTTTATGTGGAAATTGCAGTAGATTGCCTATACAATAAATAAAACGAGAGGAAAAACGATCATTATATTGTTTGTAACATGTTTACGCGACCATACGTAGGCTTCAGATGATAAAGATGGTCTAAAAACGAGTTTTGTGAAGTATATTTATCCAGTGGTTGTGTTTCTTTGAAAGAATAATTTCAGTAATCTGTCTTTAACAGAACACTCTTTCACAAAAATTACAAAAACGACACTCGGACAAAAAGACAATTTCACAGTATGATGTTATTAGAAAAATAAGATAAAAATCAAACTTAATTTATCTTGTCACTTTATTATGAGACAATCATTTTATGCTGGAGAATACAATTCTAGTATTTTATTGATTATACAAGCACAGCAATACAAATGTAGCAGGTTACATTCATAGCTTCATGTGTCTATACGGCATTTTCACCCTATCACCAGGGGCTGAATATATCCCAATGCCAAAGAGCCTTCTTTTTTCCCCAATTTCAAAAATAAATTCCTAAACAGCTGCAAATAATCGTGAAGTGAATCTGATTGATAAGTGTGTGCAGTTTTCTTATAAAAACTACACTGTAGCAATGACCTTAATATGTGTCACCTACCTGTACCCAAGGCTGCCAATGGTTATCAATCATGTATGGGTTATTTTACAAACCGATGTGCCTGCAAAAATTAGCTATTTTCATGAAGCTGTAGAAATCTATCAGATTTAATACATAGATAATCTGTAAAAATCAACATCAAATTCATTTTCCCTTATCATTTTAATATGATACAATCATTTTATGTTGTGAAATCAAATATTTTATTGATCACAGGCTATTTTCGTAGAATTGGTTGTTATTTTTGTGACAGTAGGCTATTTTTGGTATATAGTCATACCCCTGAGTACGTTCTTTTTTGTTTTTATGTGACTTATTGTCATTGGGGTTTAACGCCGTTTTTCAGCAATTTTTCAGTTATATACAGTGACCGGTTCACCTAACCAGTTTTCCTGGACTGTATACTAACCAGTACTAACTTACCCTTCCACAAGGAGTCAACAACTTCAGTCAAATTTTCATAGAAGGGTATGACCTGCCGCGACAGGGATTCAAGCCCAGATCTCCGGGTTACAAGCCCGGTGCACTAACCACTGGACCAGGGCCGCGGCTCCCTGAAAATGTATCATCAAATACATGTATGAAATAAGTTTGAAATAATCAGTCTACATTGTGTGAAACCAGATTGGATTTGGCACAGTGTTAAATATTGTTTGTCAGAAGATATTTGCAGCTTATGTTTGTTTTTTTATTCTAAACTTTCTGATTATAAATGAAGTTTTTCTTTGGTGATTTGTTTGTGATTGTATCATAGTTATCATGTAGTTAAACCTTTATCATAAACTATACTGGCTTGTTTTTATAAGTTTGATTATTTTATATTTTCAGTGAAATCAGTTTTGTTTTGTTCTATTTCAGTTACTTGCATCACTTGAAGTCATGGTTTAGACAAAAGGTAAATTTGTTTCACCTTTTATTTGTATGAAATCAACTGAACTTTCATATTTACAGATATGGTGGTGTAACAAGTTTTTGTGGTATTAACAAAACATTGCCGTAATTTATGCAAAGTTTTCGTCATTTCAGGATATTTTACAAATGATCATCATAGAAATTCATTATTATAAAAATCTCATCTGTTTTTAAAACAAAATTCCCTCCAGTACATTCATCTGAGCAGTTTAAGTAAACTAGGTCAACGGTGTAGACGCAAAAAGTTCGGACTTACGTTTTCATGGGTCGCCTCAAACTGCCCCAAATTTACTGCTATTACTCAATGAATATTTGGTACACAATTAAAAGGTTGCCTAAGAATAAGAATTCATTTAACAATTTAAAGTGTCGGAACTAAGCTGTCACAAAAATAACAAAATTTGTTCATGGCGTATTATTGGCAAAAATTGGCAAGCTAACGAAACTATCAGACGATCTTGTGGCAAATTTTCAGGAAAAATGCGCAAACATGAACGAGGCATACATAAAATACTATGAAAACTTGTTACTCGACCATATTTATATTTCAAATCTAAAAAATGACGGAGCTGTCATTGATTAGAATTGAATGAATGGAAAAGATAGAAAACCATTGCTGCATGATATAATAAATTATATTGTCAATATTTGTTTTTCAATATTTCAATATTATTGTCACAGAACAAATCAGAACGGCTTTAATGACAATGGCTATTGCATTAAAGATATACAATGATTTAATTAGTAACATTTGCAAAAAATTCTTGTATGAAATGACATTCAAAAATTCTATGTCAAACAAGGGACTTGCTCACTGATTGAATGCATGTATTTGTACAATCATTGTTATTATTTGATATTATTACATACAGTTACAAACATTTACAGATTGCTAAAGAGGAATTTGATTTGGAAGCTAGAAAACTTCTTAATTCTGAAACAGGTATGCATTGTTGATTTTCATTTATTGTATGCTTCATTTAATTTTATACCATAAAAACAATGGTGCTCTCTCTCTCTTTTGGGGAATTGGGGCCAGGGCCCTGGGAGGGGAGAGTTTTGCATCATTTTCAGTTCATGGGGGAATTTCAAAAGTCTAATTAATAAAATAGATGGAGGAATTTTTACCAAAAATAGGGGGAAGAAGTATATTCAAGAGGTGGGGGAATGGGGCCGAATTTCGGCCCCAAATTCAGGAGATCAAGAGCCCTTAAAACTGTTAGTTCTAAATTAGTTACATTGTTTAAGGAACAATATCTCTGTCCTAATTATTGTAGCCTATATACTCTACATTTTTAATCTTTACATGATAATCTAATAAATTATGAAAGTAACTTGGCTATTCAATAACATTACTACTTTTATGAATACAAAATTGCTAGTGTCTTAAGAGATATATTACCTTATGACATCAGGATGTAATATGTTGCTTTATAAGTAAAAATTAATGTCAGCTTTTCTATACATCAGTTTATCACAGTCCAGATTTGGTTTCGAAGAAACTCATGAAATATTTTTATTACATGTAATGTAAAAATGGCATTGTTGTCTTGGATTTCAGTTCATCTTCATAATGAGTTTTTACTGGCGATTTTCTCCAAATGTTATCCATACACATCTCCAGGTAAGTGTAGTACTTTTATGAGCACTTTGTCCCTGATAAAAATCAACATTGTTTGCTTTATGCTATGATGAACTTCTGGATGTTGTCTAGTGAATATTCAACAAATGTATGGCCAAATGTATGTCCATTTGCCACTTCAAATTCAGCATCAATCACCATGAAAAAGGGAGGCCTCGTACCGTGATCTTGTAAGTATCAGATATCTATATATTGGTAACCCAGGTAAAAGTCGTCAAAAGTGATTTATATAAGCTGTAATGGCTGTTTTCAAAGTCATGTTTAAACAGTAATTATATGATAATAATCTGCTTTGCGGGCATATATCAGGTATGTACTTCTAACTTTACCAGTATTGGCTTAGTATCCACCTTTTCAATGAACCACTTGTCCAAATCCTGGAACTGGTAAAATAAACTTTGGCAGTGTTAAAGATAATAAATTTCTAAAATAAGTACATGCATACCATGATATATTGATGTGATATAATCTTATATTACTTGAAAGGTACACCTTAAAATATTTTCTTTCAGAATTGATACACTTGTATGATATTGGATGGACTTCAAACAAAAAAAAGATTCCTTGTAATTTCACTTTTTTAATTCATATATATTGCAGGTCCAAAGTCTCCCCCTGGGCTCAGCCATTCTTCAAGTAAATTATCAAAAAAGGGGAAGTTAAAACGAAGAGCTAGCAATGTGAGAAGTTCATTCCAGGTATGCAATTATTTGTGCGCTTTCATTTTAGTAACTCAATCTTAGTGCATGGTTTGTGGTGTCAGGCTGTAAATTTTCTTCAGAGTTTTAATGATGATTACCCTGTACGATGTTGATGGATGTTTGGATAATCCAGTTTTATTGTTTGTTTCCTTTTCATGTAGTAGTCTTGATTTATCAAACTGAGTCTTAAGTTTCTGACGTTCCATAAGATTGGGGTGTTTTCATGCAGCAATTTTTTTCCTCCTTTGTTTGGGTCCGGTAAAACAACCCTGCTCAATTGAAAATAAAGATATTTTTTCCCAATTCCCAACCTAAAAATTCTCAATTTTGGCTTAACACTACACATTTTTTCCCAATTTTATTGGACCCTTTCCCAAAATTGCAAAAAATCACCGTCATTGATTTATATAGGGATCATTTTGTTTGTCTGACTGGGCCATTTTGAAAAATTATATTATGTCAAATGGCACAAAACCTCACACCCATACTTTTATCTCATTTTCATTTCTCATTTGTTTGAATTAATGATTACCAGTACATGTTTACTTTCTAGTTTCCACCTGGACTTGTTACTTTATATGCATTAAAAGAAACTTACTGTATTCAACTGAACTCGAGAATTACTTAACACTAAAAATCACAAACTCAGATTAAACTTAGGTCAGAAATTTGTGTGAATTACTTATGTTTCACACTATTTCACTGTTTGCTGTGTAGCCTGCGTGTGTATGTTTTGTATGATTCACATGCATCTGTAACTTAAATATCTTGTTTTAAAAATATATGTTTGAGATTAATCTATAATAAGATATTTTGTGGACCTTAGTCTGTTGTTTACCATTCTGAATCTAAACAGTTCAGAGTAAGCAGTTGTCCAGTGACTTGTTTTGTATTATCTTTAAAATATGCCTCAAAAAATCCCAGATCTAGCTTTAATGGTGTTCTCTATTAAATCAAATACAAAAATCATTTTTGGTCTGTATAGGACTGATCTCACAGGCTTCTTGAAAGTTGGCGGACCGTCGGACATGTCAGGCAAATTTTGAGCAGGTCCATTAACTTTTTTGCGAGTACCGGATCAAATGTCCGGCAGTCGGACGCAATTTACAGAATTTATCACTTATAAATAATATATTTGGTCAGACAGAAATTCTATCTTTGCCAGACCAAATGTCAGGCAAGTATTCAAGCCGTTTCAAGAAGCCTGGTCTCTAAGATTCGTGACTTAAATTTTGAGCATGCCCTGTCTATTTTCAGCATAGATTTGTGCCAGTAAATCCTATGTCATGTGCTGTACAAGCTACATACAAAGGGGCTGAAGATACGTGTAAGTTCTTGTTTTTATGTCTATATTTCTTACTGTCAGATAAATTTCATAGGACAATGTTGTGATTTGGTTGAGATTTCTCATGAACTCTTTTTTAGGGAAAATTTTAACATGTCAGTCAAGTATTCCGGTTTGCATATGAGTAAAACTTCTTGGAGTTATTCGGGTCTTGCGCATACTGTATGATTGTGAAATTTCTTGTTCTATTAATATACTGTATGACAAATAAGAACCATTCTTTTATTTAGTAACTATTTATGAATGTGTTTGTAGCAATTTCTAACACAGCCAGTGACTGTCACACAGTATATTATGTGTACTAGTACACGGTTTTGAGTTGTGTATCTAAATGATTTTTATGTTGAAAATAGCTTTTACAGTTGTATATTTTTATCATGTATATTTATTGTTGTAAATGATCTTTTTTTCTCTGGGGTTAAAGATTGAAGTACATCAACCATCAGAAACTACAGGACAGCTTCTTCTTATGTGAAATTTGTCTGTTCCTGGGTGCTACAGGACAGCTTCTTCTTATGTGAAATTTGTCTGTTTCTGGGTGGGATTCAAACTCACTGCAGTGAGGGTCTAATGATTATAAGTTGGAGACCATAATCTCTCGACCAGAGGCCCCCAAATGATCTTACACTAGAATAGATCTGTCTGATGTAATTATGATGATTATTTTGACACTGTGGCAAGATAAAATTATGTTTGTTGTTTCAGTGTTTGCTGGACGGGAGTTAACATTACCTGATATTTCTATGATTCATGGTCGGTTACTGGTCTGTGCGTGGGAAGTTGGTCTAGTTAGTGTTGATGAAGCTGTAGTCAATCTTATTATTCAAGCTCTTGAGGTAGGAAAAATGACTAAATTTAGTCTTTTTATTTATTACTAAGTGTAAACTCATTTTAAAAATATGTTTTCAAACCATGTGTTTGAAACTTGTAGAATTGAAAATCTGTAGAACAGAAGTTTGTATATTTGTCGATTATCAAGGAGACACTTGCTATTTGTCCAAAGAAAAATGTTGATTTATTCAGCCCTCTCAATCACTTGTTTCAGTACGGGGCATGTTCTAAATGGAAGAGTCAAAAATAGTGACAATTAGCCTGCCAGTTTATGTGAATTGGTCAGTATAGCGCAAACACTTGCACAGATAACCTAGACCCTGTTAGCAAGATAGATACCATTTTTTAAGGGCTTGTGTAGAAAACTATGGTCACTGTGTTCATTGTCTTTTGTTTTTCAGATTGAATTAAAAAATATTATCTCCCATGTTTTATCACGAAGAAATGGATACAAAGTTCGTGAAGGAAAGTTTCATTATGCAATGGGAACACAGACTCCAAATCCTTACATTAGACACAGTCAGATGCTTCAAGATAGAACGTTAAAAAGGTAAATGTGAGACTTACATTTGTTTATGTAGTGAATACGGACAAGGTCTACATCATGTCCTATTTTACAAATCCTTCTGTTAACATTCCTGGGTCCCTTTTTTCTTCATTAGGGTGTCAGTCCATTAATATACATTTGCTAAAATAGAAAGTTTAAGGATTCAAGCCATATTTGCATTGGTGAAAGTTGAAAATTTTCCAAAAAAATCAGAAATCTTAACCTTGGTGCCATGAAAAAATAAAAATCAGTAGGGTCCAGACCTGGGAAAACCAGAGGCTCTGGAAAATTCCAGGAAACTTTTAACCATGAATTGATAATATATACAAATTTCAGTCATTTTCCTGTAGCACCTCGCTAACTGATATAACTATAATTGATAGTAAATAATATTTTTCTCTACAAACAAGGAATTGCTGCAGAATTTTGGTCAGATTCAATGTTTGATGAAAAATCAAAGTGATTGATGAATCTTGAGTTTTAATTATGTGTAACATGAAAATATGTATTTCAGTGAAGCCACCATGATTACTGGAGCTGGACAGCATGTTCCTAATAGACGTTATCCATTGGATTGTATGGAAGGGTACACTGCCCAGGGACTGTCAGCTAACACATTAGATGTCACTGACAGAGAACCAGTCACATTATATAATATTTTAGAAGCTTTACAGGTTAGTTAAATCAATACCAAACTCTTTGCTTACATTTGTCCTCACTATGAGGTAAAAAATAAAAGTAGATGAAAATAATGACTTGATTTACCAATTCTAACTTACATGTGGTGTTAGTTTGAAGCTATCAATGATTATGTAGACAGAATTTCTTGATAAGATCACTAGAACTTGATTTCCACCAAAAAACCTATGGAATTTGGGTGCGCTGTTACTTTTTTAAAAGATCCCCAGTAACTAAATATACTAGTATATTTTAAAACTAATATCTTCCTTTACTTTTAAAAGTAGTGCATTCATTCTCCTTTTCAAAATGAATTAAAGAATAAAAATATTGTGTAAAATAACAAATAATAATACAAGTATTTGTATGTGTAGTGACACGCACATAATCTGACCCATCTTCAGAGTCCATGGGTTTATCTACTTGTTGCTCAATTTCAGACGTACAGAAACACCATACCCTCTCATTCAGTGTATGCTCCAGCAATCGAGAGAATAATTCATAAACTTTGGCACCCTAGTCACGAGGAAATTGACGCGCTAGATAAGAAAGATGAATTGACTCAGAAAAGTTTACAGAGTAATTCAGTTAGATAACGTGATGGGGCTGTATGTGTGTACATTTAAGTTTTAAAGTTCTCAGATCCTTTACGTGCAGCTTAATGAGGGGTTAGACTTCAAATATTCAGTACTGTATTGAACCTAATGCTGAGACAAGACAGTGTATGGAGGTTATAGGAATCTACAAATTGCAGCAAGATCTGGATGACTTATGTATTTGTTAAAAATAACTTATACCAACCATGGACTGACAGTGTCTCCATATTACAGAGATATGCATGAAATCTCATGGAAAATAACTTGAGTGTCAATTCCGAAATTATTTACGATTACAGTACAGCCAAAAGAGTGCTCATTATTTCCTCTTCAGTCAACTTTATAAATGCTGCGTATCTTCTTAATGTATTAATGTAACACATAAATGCAACATAGAGTCCCTGACTGGAGATGTTATATGACAAACTTTTCTGCTTTGTTTATTCATTTCATTCTTTATGAATACATTTCTTGTAGACACACCCACAGGTTCTCTTAGATGTTAGGACTTCATTTACAAAGAATGGAATTTGATGGGTACAAATTGAGTGACGATTTGATGATATTCTAGTCAACCCTTTGCCTCATAATACCGCATTTCCCCGCATCTGAAGCAGACAACTTTTGAAAATGTTGTGGTAAAAGAAACAATTGCTTGTAATGAGCAATGACTTCTTTTGGCACCATGTTTTCCACTCTGTCGGAGAAATAACCAAATTTTCTTAAATAAATTGATGTTTTGTATATTTGCTTTAAACTGGGAAGAGTCCAAAGCATGTTTATGAGGCAAAGGGTTAAGTATACAGGTATGGAATTTAAATCTTAATTATGTGTTTATAGCACTTTCACCATTGTAGAAATACAGCCATGATGGATGTTTGTGTGAGAGCTGATTTTGATTTTCTTTTTACTGCTGTTTTAAGTTACCAACCTTTTTTCTACTACTTCATAATTATTGTGCAAATAAAAAGTAATCTTTTTTAATTTGTCAGAGACCATTCATAACAAAAAACCCAAAACATTTCACATAATTGTGTTAGATTTTTTTGTGGTATTTCACGAATTCTTTAATTTTTTGTCAACATCTAGGAAAAAGTAAGCTACTTTTTGTTTGATAATTCATCTATACATCCTTAAAGCAGTGGTCCAGTGGTTAGTGCGCTGGACTTGTAACCTTGAGATCCAGGTTCAAATCTTGGTCATGGCAGGTCATACCCTTCTATGAAAATTTGACAAAAATGTTGATTTTCCTCTATATATGGAGAATTTGTCAGCTCCTTGTGGAAGGGTTCGTTAGTACTGGTTAGTATACAGTCCAGGAAAACTGGTTAGGTGAATCTGTCGCCGTACATGACTGAAAAATTGTTGCAAAACGGCGTAAAACCCCAGTGACAATAAGTCACATAAACAAATCCTTTTCATTTTTTCAAAAGAAAATCATTTTCTGGGATTTGGGGTCAAATTGACCCCTATCAATAAGTGGAAAAATAGGTTCTTCAGTTTGAACTGGTTCATAGCCAGACAACTGGTTTATGATCGGAAACATGACAATGCCTGCAGTAGTATGCTGGCAGCATAGAATGACTGGGAGGGATTTAATCACTCATGTGACATTTCTTGTACCTTTGAATGTATTATAAATGTATTATTGACAATAAATTAATGTAATAATAACAAATATTCTGTTATTCTTTCCATCTGCAAGATGATCATTTGAAATGGTAGCTGGTCCTACTTCCAAGTTGGTGAAAAATTCATTAACTCAAAATGTCAGAACTTTGTGATATCAGGGGCAAAACTCCAGAAAGCATTATCGAGGCTACTGCTTTTCAGGTACTAGAAGAACATTATGAATGAAAGAAAGGTCCTTCCAATAACAACTGGATTAATCCTTGTTTTATCACCCAATAGATAAATCTACTGGTCAATAGATAAATATACTGGTTAATAGATAAATATACTGGTCAATAGATAAATATACTGGTTAATAGATAAATATACTGGTCAATAAATAAATATACTGGTCAATAGATAAATATACTGGTCAATAGATAAATATACTGGTCAATAGATAAATATACTGGCCAATAGATAAATATACTGGCCAATAGATAAATCGGAGACAGGGCTTATGAGCTTATCATTTTATTCTACAAAATGTCCAACATCCAGCTTATCAAATATGATTTTCAAATGAACTATATTCAATTTTTTCATGAAAAAGGTTTCCTCTCTTAAATTAAAAATCTATTATGGAGAATAATGTCCCAATATTTAACATGATGGAACATACCAGAATTCTGCTTAGTCTTCGTAACAAAATTATCTGACTGTGTGAAAATTGAGTTTCAGATTTCGATAAATGGAAAAATAATTCTCTTATGACAAATGACTGCAAATAAATAATACTTCTACTTTGCCTAGGAGGGGTGGAAACAAAAAAATGGACTTAAGTAATAAGTAGTCTCCATTTGAGTTTAAGCTTAGTAAGATAAGATTCTTGTTAAGAGTTCACAGGAGTTTGAGACTCCCAAATTCCAGCATTTTCAAGATGACTCCAGCTTGATGTAACAATAAAAAATTTTATTCTATAGTTTGTCAAATAAATGACAAAGATGAAAAAGAGTCAAAAACAGAACTGAACAATCTTACTTGTGTTTACTAGATTATGACATGAACATAATGAACACTAAATATATAAATATTTACAATAAGGTATGATTGGTAATGGTATAAAAATGACACATTATGATGACGATGAACTTATTACACGATGATCCATAAATACCATTCTGAGCACATACTGTATCTAATCTAAGTTAATATTCCATCTAAGATCCAAGTATAATTTCACACTGCAGCATTTTGCCATTGGTGGATTTCAAGACTGATCCCAGAAATCAACCAATCAAATCCTCCAGTTCCAAGACTGGTATCTGTATTCAAGTTTGAGATCTCAGACTGGGCAGAGTTTAAAACTGGTACCAATGCAGTTATAAAAGTAAGAACTTGCTAATGGGGCTTGAGTATTGCACTTTTACTAAAATAGTATGCCATAAACACAAAAATTCACTATAGTAACTGACATGATGAATAAATGTATTTGAGAAATGTATACAAATTAATACACTTTTTCACTATCTAATTTCTTTTACACAAGACTCAGAAAATTAGAAAATTTAGTTAATGAGTTTTGAAACCAATAAAAGAAAAAAGCTTTACAATTGGTTAATTTTAAAACTAGGTTCAGACAATAAGATATTAGTTTACCAACTCAAATATGTAGTTAAATTCACAGACAACAGACATGTTCAAATCAAAACTTCAAACAGAATTTTCAGTAGCTTTTCAAGAACAAAATAATGCTTTGACCTTAGAAACAAAATTTGCAACAATTTCATGCAATTGTGATTTAGTGATAAAATCAAGATTGCTTATAACAGAAGAACAGCCTGAATGATAAAAAAAGCTCTTAGTAACAGAGAAATGTCCAAAGTGGGTGCTAAAACCTTGATAAGGTAATGTTTCAGTTTTTCAACAGAACAAATCATTTAAAATCCATTATCAGACTACACAACATCATGTCTTTCACAAACATAATTCTCTGGTGTTTATTTTACATTTTGTATACTATGAAACAATGAAAAATATGACGAACATATCAACAACATACAACAAAACATTTACAGGGCAAATTTTGCAGAATAATCTTAAATTGTGGCCTAACACCAACAAAATACTTAACAAGCAATTGAACAAACACCAACATACAAGTATTTCTCATCACCATGGCATGGATGCTTAAATATAAACAGGCATTTGCCTGACGTTACTACAGTAATAAAATCAGTTTTATTGCTATTGTTCTTGTATTATTGAAATCTTTTTTTTATTTCTACACAAAATATTTCTTGGATGGGGATATAAAACATTAAAAACTTATATTATTATCCATCATATAAACCTGATCATTTCCTTTTGTTATGCATTCTAATAAAAATGAAGAAAAGAATAAAAATACAAAATATAATTTACCACAAAAAAACTCGGACTAATCCATTATTATAATAATTTTGAGTAGTTAATAACTACAAAATGATACCAAAATCATCAAATGGTTTAAAACATTAGCAAAGGATGAGTTTCACATAGCTTTTCCTCAAGTTGGACACCTGTAATAATACATATACCCAGTCCTTCAAATCTCTCAATTCAATGGTGAGCTGGTTCACATCCATTTCGATCAAACACTGTCCTGGCCGACAACAAATGCATTTGATGGCAGAATGAGATTTAAATGGTTACCATGGAAACTGATTTTTACTATACATCACTTTTCCACAGTTTTATAGTCTTATCATTTTCAAGTGCGGCTGAAGCAATGATATTCTCAGTCGGATGACATGCGCAACAAAGAACTACATCTGAAATTAAAACAAACAAATATTTCACAACTTGACATGAAAGATGTTTTTGTTGGTAATCAAAAACATATCCAAATTCCAAAGTTCTGAAAAAATTGCATCATTGACATACTAACTTAATTATTCATATTATATCTGTTTAACAATAGCAATACATAATGCATACATTGTCAATTAAATATTCCTGAAAATAACCAGGGTTTTTCATCTAATTTCATTGTAAATTTGACCCTTCGGTACGAAATTACTGATTTCAAGAGTAAAATGTTTTAACAGTCAAATGAAAGCCCTGAAAACAATAACTTTGATATATTAAAGAAGTAAATCAGTTCACAATCATACCTACCTTACCCATGCCCTTGTAACTTCATCTAACTTACCCATGCCCTTGTAACTTCATCTAACTTACCCATGCCCTTGTAACTTCATCTAACTTACCCATGCCCTTGTAACTTCATCTAACTTACCCGTGTGCCCTTGTAACTTCTGAACAATCTCTTTTGTCTGTAAATTCCAGATGTAAACCATATTGTCTTCTGAGCCGGACACAATCCACTAAAATGTATATAAATACAAACATCTCAGGACAAAAACCTTCAATACTTCTAAACTAAGAAAGCATAAAACTCATAAATCCATGTACAGTTTATCATAAATTGTTTATCATAAATAGTTTATCATAAACAGTTTATCATAAAATCAAGGTACTAATCTAAAAAAATCAAGTAGAATTTTTGTCCTTTAAGCTTTTAAGAGCATGTAACTACAAGATATCACAATCCTTATGGACTACCAGACAGATTTGCTTATCCTTCTAATACAACAAGTATATTATTATATCAATTTTGAAGAACAATTAAAAGAGTTTTTGTCTTTCACATTTAAACTATTAACATTTACACAAAAATTCTGCCCAAAACAAGGTTAAATAAATTTAACCACCTCAAATAAATACCTTATCTCAGGCTTCTGGTTGTTGATTATTAAGAACCTTAAGATTGGAATTGCTTAAATCCTAAATATATGTCAGTGTAAATAATATGAGTGCCATACAGTCACAAAATATAGCTGTGAAAATGATCAAGCTATGATTCAAGATGAGTGTATAATAAGGGTAATGTACTAATAAACTAAAGCACATCTCACCTTTCCACCAGTGACAGAGAAGTTGGCAAATATACAATACTTTTCATTTTTGTGACCAGTGTAAGTTTTCAAGCACTGAAAAACAAGTCAACTTCTTATACACTATTCTAACACACATAAAAATGAAGTCTTGGAATAGCTCTGGTAATATCATAATCAAGGAATTTTACTATCAAGCCTGAAAACATGAAAAACTACTAAGAAAAATCATGTAAAATTTAAAAGTGAGACAGTTTTGATATGTAAGGTTCCAGTACTGGTCCCATCCATCACAAAATAGGCTAAGTATCAAAGCACACAAAAAAAATAAAAGAAAATGAATTCAAAAAATGTAAATCTGAAAGTAATGCAAACAATTTTTAAGCAGTGATACAAAAGTGGTCATAAAACTCCCACTTAGCTTTCCACAATAAATTCTTGAGAGCTAAAGTATAAAGATTAAAATATCTATATTGTGGTAAAGTCTGTATTAATTTGGTTTTATCTTGTATAAATTTCCTAAAACAAATAAATTTACAACTTACTTTTCCTTTGCTATAATCCCAAAGTTTTAATGTGCTAAAAAAAATACATTCACAATTTACATATTTATGAAACATGTTGAGATATTGTAAGAATTTTCAATGCACAAATTTTCAATGCAACTTTAGATCTGATGAAGTGTAGTGAATGGCTCAATTTTCATACAATCACCTTGTCATTTTAAGTGCATACTCATATAATGAGTGGTCCACAAAGTCTCTATTTTTGTAACCAAAGGACAAGAGAATTAAAGTCTTTAAGATGATTTAAATTAAAGCATCAACCTTTCAGGCAGCTGTGAAACTAAAGAAATCAAAGTAACTAAGATTTTTCGTAGATTTTTATAGCTGTTTATGACAACAAATGTCCACTTACTTGTCTAATGTAGCTGCTAAGATGTATTTTCCATTTGGTGAAAATTTCACAAAGGATACTGGTGGGTTATCATCATCTATCAGTGTCTTAAGACATTGTCCTGATGCAGTGTCCCAAATACGACTGTAACATACATGATAAACAAGTAAAAACATCTGACCATTTAAAAAATAATAATTTTATCATAAATTAGACTATTTGACTTAGTGTTGATATATTTCTAAAGTCTAAATATGGCACTAATCCCATCAGTAAAAACTTCTTTAGAAAGTTATATGAGAAAACACCACACATTATTTTAAATGAAAGGCATTTCAAACGCGATGCTACAGTCAAAATGATTAATAGTTAAATCTAAAAATGCAGCACCGGTCAATGGCACTTATAAATTTTTTATGCTGAACTGCAATAATACAATGCACAATTTTCTAAGGACAGACATCAAGTACAATTTCTGTTTCTACTTCATAAGAAAAAATGCTTTGAACCAAATTTCTGAAGGAAATACAAAACATAAAATTGATCCTGAATAAACAAGTCTAAAATCTAAAGGTTAACATAGTACTAATGGATCATATTATGTTAATAAGTACACTGCATTCTCTACCCAAGAAAGACACAAAGACGTATTTCCAGCAGCTATTTCAGTAGCACATAACTTGGGCACCATTAAGGTGCTCAGCTATGACATTGTTGTCCCTTATATGAAAGGGCCTCTTATCATTTTCCCCTAAAATTGGTAGGTTTACATAGTTTAAATCTTCAGGTGTTGGATTTTTCATACTTACCATAAACCATCATAACTACTGGAAACAATAAGAGATCCATCTCTATTAAAATGTACAGCTGTAACAGGATCTGAGTGAGCGGGTAACGTTTTCAGACATTTACCAGTCTTAACATCCCAGATACGTACACTTTCATCAAACTGAAGGAATAAATAAACGCATGATGCCTTGATAAATTTCTGACACTATGACTTCATTTACGATCAAAGATTTATAATTTCGGTAAGACTTATCAAGAATATCGTAATTAAACATGAATCAAAATGAGTAAATTTTACTTTTAGGCATATTACCTTAAAAAATTTAACTGTTGACAAATGAAAACTGAAACAAAAAGATTGAAACTATACTTCTGTGTGTGAAAGTTTAATTTAAATAAGATGAAGCATAACAATCTTTACATGATAGTAAAGTTTAAGTAGGTACTTACAGAACCTGATACTATAAGGTTTGATTGTGGGTTGAAATTGCAGCAAAATACATAATTACTGTGACCCTTTAATGTTTTCATACTCTTGCCCTGTAAAATAATATAAAAGAATCATTTTAATGGAACTATTGACAGAGACTGTTTACCCCATGTAATAAGTAATGGTAAATGGACCAATTCACTATCCAAAAAGTGACCATTCCCAAAATTCCCAAAACGAAAGGCAAATTTTTGACAGAAATGTTCAAATATAATGCATGCAATTTTGCTTGATTAGCAAAGTTTGATAGTAACAATAACAAATCAAACATGTTTATTTCCGTAACAGATTTTTGTGACCCTCTGTAAATTGAGAAATTGATCATTAAAAACTGTTGAATGACTGATTTTCATTCCTGTGTGACATACTTGTCAATTTATGTAATAAAAACTGTATCACATACTTGTCAATTTATGTAATAAAAACTGTATCACATGCTTGTCAATTTATGTAATAAAAACTGTATCACATACTTGTCAACTGATGAAATAAAAACTGTATCACATACTTGTCAACTGATGAAATAAAAATTGTATCACATACTTGTCAATTTATGTAATAAAAACTGTCAATTTATGTAATAAAAACTGTATCACACACTAGTCAACTGATGAAATGAAAACTGTGTAAGTGTAAAAATTCTCAACTTCAGGGCAAAACATCACAATTTTTCCTAAAATACTACTGTTCTCGTATGTTTTCCAAAATGTGCACAAAAACTCTTGATCAAGTTAAACAAAATTTAACCAGAAATGTGTCGATAAGACATGGATGCCCCGCTAAGTGACAGTGGACATAGAATTGGTAAATGAGGATAGTGACATGATTCTTGCATGTAATGCATTATATGCTGATCAATTATGCCAAATTATTTTGAAATCCCATCATACACGACAAAGTTATAAACCAGACACAAACAAATTCAAGCTTCCACTGTGACCTTGACCATAGAGCAAACTACATGACTCGTGCACATGACATGTCATTTTTATATGCTTATCACTTATTTCAAATTATTTCATAATCCCACCATGCACTACAAAGTTATAAGCCAGACAAGAACATTTATTTCACAATATCCATAAAGGAATAATCACAAAACTTCAAGCATCCACTGTGACCTTGACCTTTCAATGAGGGACATGGTTCTTGCATGTGACATGTCTTCATATGCTGATCATGTATGCCAAATTATTTCGAAATCCCAATATGACAAAGCTATGAGCCATGTATGAACATCTATTTAACTATATCTGTATAAGAAATAATCACAAAACTTCAAGTGTCCACTGTGACCTTTTAGCAAATGACATGGTTCTTGCAAGCATTACTTCATCTTCATATGCTAATCATTTATACCAGATTATTCTGAAATACTATCATGCATGACAAAGTTATGAGCAGGGCACAAACATCTACGTGTCCATACAAACACACACACGCAAACACACACACACACATGGATAGGTAAGGATTGATTTAATTCAATCAATAATATAAGCATAACTCCAGAGGGAAGCAACTACAGTCAAGAATTGTCAACCTGCCTGAAGTTAATAGCTCACAATGAGACTTTCATTGTTCTAGGTAAAAGATTTTTTATCACAACAAAGAATATCAAACTAGAACTATCACTGACAGTGATTAGATACCCCCCTGCAGAGCCCTTTTTTAAAAGCTTAATAACTTGGAACAAGCCATTTAGGAGAAGAGACGCACACAAGATTTTGTTTATAGACAAATAAAAAAGGAATATTACTCCAAGAGAATAAATCTGAATATTTTTTTTACAATATGCATAAAGAGACCTAATGCTTAATGTGCTGGTAAAGTTTTACTAACATCCAACAAGCCATTTAGGAGAAACACACACAAGAGTTTGACAATGGAAAAATAAAAAAGGGGCATAACTCCATGCAAATAAATCCAATAATTTTTTTGGTAAAATAAGCGCAAGAAGACCTAATGCCTAATGTACTGGTAAAGTTTTATAAACATCCAACAAACTGTTCTGGAGAAGAAGCGCACACAAGATTTTGTCTATAGACAAACAAGAAGGCCACAATGGCCCTGCATCGCTCACCAGAATAAATGTTAATTAACTTGTTACTGAAAAGGTAATAAAGGTACACTTGTGGGCAAATAAAGGGCAACAATAATAAACTCGATGAAGGGCCATCAAAGGATACTACAAAGGAATATTTGTGATGACTGAAGGATGCCACAGACCTAATTTGGTGATGATCCAACCACTGGTTCATGAAAACAAGTCATTTTAAGGTATTTCTATTTTTAGCTCTAGCGGCCCCTAATTGGGGTCAACCATTTTTATTTGAGCAAATCTGATAGAACACTATCTAAAGATGCTAAAAGCCAAGTTTGGTAATAATCCATCCATAGAATCAAGAGAAAAGTTGTTTTAAGGTATTTCTATTATTAGCTCAAGTGGCCCCTAAAAGGGGCTGACCAAATTTGGTGATGATCCATCCATTGGCTCATGAGACGAAGACGTTTGAAGGTATTTTGTATTTTTAGCTCTAACGGCCCCTACTGTGGCCAACCATTTTTATTTCAGCAAATCTGATAGAACACTATCTAAAGATGCTAAAAACCAAGTTTGGTAATAATCCATTCATAGAATCATGAGAAAAAGTCATTTTAAGGCATTTCTATTTTTAGCTCAAGTCGCCCCTAAAAGGGGCCGACCAAGGAGGCTACAGACCAAGTTCTGTGATGATCCATCCATCGGTTCATGAGACAAAGATGTTTAAAGGTATTCCATATTTATTTGAGCAAACTTGAGAAAGGACCATCTAAGGATGCTACGAATCAAGTTTGGTGATGATCCATCCATTGATTCATGAGAAGATGGTTAAAGTTTTTTCTATTTTTACCTCTAGTGACCCCTAAAAGTGGCCAACCATTTTTATTTGAGCAATCTGATAAAAGTCCATAAAAGGATGCTACAAACCAAGTTTGGTGATGATCCATCCATTGGTTCATGAGAAGATGACGAAAGGATTTTCTATTTTTACCTCTAGTGACCCCTAAAAGGGGCCAACTGGTATAATATGAGCAAATTGCAGTTAGAACATCAAAACACTTCTGCACAGCAAATCTGACAGGCAGTTTCTGAGAAGAATATTGTTGACGCCAGATGACGGTGCATCCACCTACCCATCCTAATAGCTCACCCTGAACCTTCGGTTCTGGCGAGCCAAAAAAAGTGATTGCAATATGGTAATGGATAAATATATGTAAGCCTTACTGTAGCAAAATCCCATATTTTTAATGTCTTGTCATCTGATGCACTGCATAATAATTTACTATCTGTGGACCAAGCTACATCAGAAATACCCTGAAAATATAATCACAATTTGTAATAATTTATGATAAATTTATATTTTTACATGAAGCATTAAGCATGATCAATTAATCCAGAGTTTGTGCCATTTACAGCAAGGGCTGTTTATATGTGTCTTCCCCTCAGGAAAAATCTTAAAAATCATGCAGTTTTCCCCTAAAATTCAGTTTACATCAAGTTTTTTTCATCCCCTACCCCTACCAGTGAAAAAAGCCCTGTAATGAAAGTCTTGATCATAAATAAGATATGTCAAGCAAAAGATTACACTACACAGCAGGAAAAATGATCAACCTACATTCTTTGTACAGCAATAATAATTTACAACAATACAAGTGAAAATTCACACGACTTGGAAATTCAAATCAAGTATCAAATAACACAGTTACCAACCAGTTTATGGCCACTAATGGTCTTCTCAAACTTCCCATCAAAAGCACCCCAAATTTTTATCAGTTTATCGGCAGCTGTAACATAAGATTGTTAGTTACTTGTTGCATTTAAAAGAAGAAATTTACAGGTGACACGAGTTTTCGGCAACCTTAGACATTTTAACTAATTATGAAATGTGACCATGATGCCATATCATACCCAATAATGTTTTGTTTTTTCTTTCTTTTGAAGGGCATTTACAGCTAATATTTGAACAGATTTTTCTGAGAGTAATACAATAATTACATATGTTGTTTTTTATGTGAGTAACTAAGCAGGTAGTATTATTTCCTACATTTGGACATTAATCACAAATGTATGAAATATACATTGCAAGTTGCACAGGAAATTTCCTCAGTGTACGTGTTTTTGGCTTTAACTAATCTTTACCCCTACCACAAATTTTAGATACCAGCAATTTCTACTTTTCCATAAACTAATTTCCAGGGCTTAAAATATCAAATCATTGTGAAGACTGATATTATTTTTAAATACAAAGGACAATAATGCTGGACATATAGACGTTACAGTCAATCAACTTAATGTATTTGTCTTAAGGAAAAATAAAATGAAGCATGAGAACCTTTACTTTTATAACAGAATGAGAGAACAACACAGGTACATTTCAAATAAGCTTACACATACCAATATCAAATTAGCTAAAACAAACACTAATGTAAGCAATGAATGCATTACAAGTTTAAGACTTTATACTATGAATCAGACAGGTATTGGCTAGTTGGTGATATAATACTCACATGAGCTGGCAAGCCATTCTCCACTTGGACTGAATTTCACTGATGAGACAGCTTTAGTATGACCAGCTAATGTGAACTTTAGGGAATAATTTGGTTTCTGAAATAAATAACAATGTATTCATCAAGGGTCAATTTTTTTCCAGACTACTCATCCTGCAGGAAAACCAGCTAAGAATTATAACTAGTTCTACAACAATTTCAACTTGACCTGAGTCAATTTCTACTCGTAATTACCAGTAGATTTGTTGAGTCTGACTTGATATGATCAAACAATATTTATGCAAATATTGGGAGTTTGTAAAAACTCCTATCACTAAATAGTAAATTCAAAATGTATCACTTCCACGAAAATATTCAGTAACATTTATAACACTAATTTAAAAGTCAACATTGTCATTAAGACTTTGTAAAGGAAGCAAAGCACTGCAGTTGGATTTCCCTGCACATAAAAAATGTAATTTCCCAACAGGCGTTCTTTTGCAGTACCAAAATGTTCTCAAAGAGAATTTATGATACATAAATTATAATGGTGTAATGACACCAGGAGTTGAATAGCCTAAACATTGATGATTAAGTAAAAACTAAACCACAAAACTTACTAAAGGCTGGGATTGTGATTTAGGAGTTGCAGAAGCAGTGCTTGTAGGCAAGCTACCAGAGGCTGAAGTTGAGTCTGACTGAGTTGTCAATGGAGGCTTAACATCAAGAGGTTCAGATGCTGGTTTTCCTGGTGTTTCTGAAGACATTGTGAAGATCTAAACAATTTTGTTAATATCAATCAATGTACCCTCTCACAATCTGGCACTTGAATTAATTCATTCACAACAGATGACTGATAATCTGAAAACAAAGAAATATTAAAATAATAAAATATGTATATTTTACAAACTTTAATAAATATATTTCCCACTAAGTCATGATATCAGTTTACTTGGCCCATGCCAAGACAATTTACACTGAAACCTGAGTTATTTATCATCATACAAGTAAAAAGATTCTCGTGCAATTTATCCAGTATTAAAGAAATTCAATTCAATCCCAAGACATCTATTTATTTACAGTTCTCCACCCACCTTTTACAAATGGCTATGTTTATATGGCTATGGCGATATTGACACATGAGACCTCTCTCGGGCGACAATACTGCGATATAAAATAATCTTATAATACTAAATTTAAGTAAAAATGACTATGTTTTTTATCATCTCCATTCGTTTAATAAGCGGTATGAGGTTCATGAAAACAATGCTTCCCGCAATCTCCACATGACAATTTACGCATGCGCGAATTAAATGACGCGAAAGAAGGCATAAATAACAAAATGAGCCGTCATTTCCACAAGTAATTTAACCGTCGACCATTTTATAAGAACGACTACAAACCCTTTAGAATAAGGTGGTCAGTGGTTGACGCGTGTAACAATTAGAATTCATCATGGATCAAAGTATCGTGGCATATTCATCGCAGCATGTTCAATGACAGACGTCAAAGACAGTAGTTAAAAATGCTTTCAACACTTGACAATGATAGTGTCAAAATACCGATCGAGAATTATTTCAGTATAAATATTGTATTTCATATATATTTAAAGAAGGCGGGATAACAAAAGTAACAATATATTTATAGATATTAATGGGATGTAGATACTCCATCATCATTCGTTAAACCCAGTTTTTTTGTACGCATATATAGTAAAAGTAACGTTACATATGCTTAATTATTCAGGCACCTATTCCTTCAAATTTCGAAACTTTAAACTTGAAACTTGATATTATTAGGTTTTTATCTCCAATTAACCAGTTACGCCATTTTAAACCAACGTGTTGTAGGCTAATCAGCAGTTATTTATTTTTTGCAATGCAGTACCACAAGATTGATGCGCTATAAGCATAGATCTATTCATCCAGGTTCTCGGAGAAGAAATTTTAAACAAATACCCCTATGCTATGTATATCTATTGGTCAATGATATCGATTAAATATGGAGGCATAGCGGTGATTTTTTCGTATATTTTACAGCCGAGCACTGGCTATAAAGTTATATCCCCCCAAAAATGTTATGTAAATAAATGATTTTTTTCATTTTTTCCACCTTTTCTGATTTTTTTGCACTATAATTTCCCCTTCAGAAACCGACGGATATTTTGAAAATTAAAAAAAATGACTTCATGTTTATGATATGTGATTGTCACATAACATTCAGGGACTAAATAGCGTCTTATATGTGCTTATTAATACAGAATATGATAATTAACATTATTCAAGACTGGGCGCCAGTTCACTTTCCGTTGTTTTATTGAAGCTCAGCATTTTTCATTTATTTCGATTTGACTTTTGTTAGATCGCGATTTGCGATTTTTTAGCTATGTATCCTTTCCGCTTTTTTGATAACTTTAGCTTAAATAGTTTTTATACATTTAATGACGTTCGGTTCTTTACTTATAAACTATATATTTTTGTATTTTAACATTTATAACCGATTAGCTATTATATATAATTAAATGAATAACTTTGCATTTGGTTTAAACCTTATATTATTGGAATTTAACAATCATTAAATTATGTTGATCACGTGACACAATCAGCCAATGAAAAGTAACAACTAAGCATGTCGGACGCGACATACGCGTCTATCTACAAAAACATGATATTTCAGAGATATAACTATCGTAACGAATAAATTTCACTTCACATGGATGTATGAATGCTTCATGAAACATTTGGGAAACATTTTAGTATAATCAAATCTCAAATTGTACTGAAATTTAGGGAAAATTGCGTCAAATGATTGTCATGTGACCGTCTGGACCAATGAAAATGCTTCGTTTTGAAAGCATCTTATAAAAGGCATCATTGGCTCGGGGTGCCGATAGCTGCATAGGTGAAGGAAGGCATAGGTGTTCTGACGTATCCGTCCAAAGATATGGACACGGAGAGCCATCCGACACTTACACAGTATCAGCAGCATACCCCAGAGAGCATCTAATGGTACTTTTCATTAATTTTTTGCTTTTGATTTGCTAGTTTTGCAAAAAATCAAAAAAGTTAAGCTAGACGGGTTAGGAAAATTCCGCCATTGTTTCGGCATGACGGCGGTCACTTCGATGCGACATATATTGCACTTTTCCACTGTTTATAGCATTTTCAGGTTGTAGTTAAATTGACTTACTGATGACTATGAAGTAAAATTTATTTAGACATTGATTGTTTATTGTTTCCTAGTTTCATTAAGGCTAAGTACGTGTGAATGTGAACGAAGTCGATGTCGGGGCCTTGAAATTTGATAATTGAATAAAGTCAATAAAATTATGTCGTTAGTTTGGTGGTTTTTACTGTATTTTCGTGTTCAGATGTAGTGTTTGTTATGAAAATGTTGTCGTATGTTAGTAGAACATGCATTTGTGATCTACGTTTTGGTTTTCCACGGTGACTCATGGTCATGCGAGGTGTGGAAATAGTCGGGCTTTTTTTGTTGGTTCTTTGATTTTGTCTGATGCAATTTTACTACGAAATTTTGTCATACCATATATTTAATGTTCCTGGTCCAGACTAAAGCAGCAAGAAGGTCAGTACGAAGCAATCCTGTTATGAATTGGCTTTTTCCAGTTGCACTGAGCTTGTAAAGCTCTATTGTTCCTTTCCATTTATCTTTAAAAATTATGAAGCAGTGTTCATTTAGTCAAATGCTATGAAGATAGGCGTTTTATTCTTTGTGTTCAAAGTATTCATTGCTATTGAATGGCAGGGTGTGGTCATTTGAATGATGGTACATATTTTGTACAATAGCGTTTCAAGTTTCTTGAGTTTGGATCTGGAAAACTCCTGGTATGGTTATGAGCTGAGGCTTGCAAAATGCTATAAAGTTTCCGTGAGCTCTACTGTTAAGCACTTTTATGGTTGACATTTCGTTGAGTTCTTAAGAAGTTGTATCCCTATTTTCATGGTTTATGTCTGACTTGCCTGCTATAACTTGTACATTCACTGAAGACCGTAGTGTAGACATCCTTGTTGCGGTCCAAGATGTGTGGCTAGACTGGTCCTTGTCAAATGTGTACACATTTTGTTCTTTTTTCAGGTGCGCCTGTGATTTATTAGTTATTCTCTCAAATTTGGAGAGTTCAGTGCAATAATTTTAAGTATGAAACATTGATGACAGAAAAATCTGATGCGGTAAGTTTAAGTGCTTAGTTAAAGAGTGTTCGAATACATACTGATAATACCTACTGAAATTTTACTTTCTAGTTTTTGTTGACAGATTGAAAAATAACTTGAAGAAGTCTAGCTAGGTTAGCATCTGTTTAAGTAATAGTGTCTTAAATGCTTTTTACCTGAGATAGATGAGTAATTTATATGATGCTTAAAGAATTTTGTATGATTGTGATGTATTGTAGTGGCGACTCAATGAACAGTCCTCTGAGACACGATTCCACTAGTGAATACAGCAACATGAGTGAACCAGGCAAGCTGGAGATAGATACTGGAACATCAGGAGCCAAGACGGAGTCTGTGAAACAGGATGGTGATCATGAAGTATGCAATGCTTGTATCATTTCCCTGTTTGTTCAAGTTGAAGTCATTAATGATTTTTTTGCATTATTTTTGTTTGTTGAACTTACTTGTGGCTTTTGACAATGAAAGGTCGGTGCAGATTTCATGAACAGTTCTTTGTTCATTTTTTTTCATTATAAATCTCATTTAATTATGATTACTACAATTTATAATCATAATTAGATTTGTCTCTGCTTCTGTTTGTGCTGTTCAGTGATCCTTCACATTTTTCTTATTAAATTTTAGTCTGATGACAACCACTTGGATGCATCTAGTACTCCTGGTAGTAAAAGAGGTCGTTTGACAAACCAGCTCCAGTACCTACATAAAGTGGTCCTTATGAAAGGCATGTGGAAGCACCAGTTTGCATGGCCGTTCCATGTTCCTGTTGATCCAGTTAAACTTGGTCTGCCTGTAAGTAGCAGTCTTCTGTTGTTAAGTTTTTTTATTTTTTCTTTGCTGACAAATTTTCCTTCACCATTTGAAATGTTAGGTTTACATATTTCAGTACTTATGAATTGGTATCTCTTAAGTTTCTAATATTGATAAGCAGGACATTTAAAAAAACTGAAGCTCTGTTCTTAATTTGATGTTTGATTACTAGTGTTAAATCTATGATATGGTCTGTTACGTATTGTACAAAATATGTTGTTACGTTTTCCTCTGTCAAATAAGTCATTCACTTATGATTGTCATTTATGGCAGCTTATGATTGATTGTGGCTGATAAAGATTGTCAGGTTTTCCATCTGTGTTTGGTAAGGTATCATCATTTAACATTTTAAATAATCTCTTTTCCACCTCTTCTTGCAGGACTACTTTGATATCATTAAAAATCCAATGGATCTTGGAACAATTAAGCGTAGATTAGAGACGCAGTACTATACTTCTGCAAAGGAATGTATACAGGACTTCAATCAGATGTTTACTAACTGCTACATTTACAATAAGCCGGGTGAAGATGTTGTTTTGATGGCACAGACTTTGGAAAAGGTTTTTCTCTCCAAAGTAGCTCTTATGCCTGCTGAGGTGAGTTCCCCAATGGTACGATGATTTCTATATATATCATATTTTAAGTGTGTGCTTGGTGGTTTTAGCCCACCTGTTTAATAAATATCTGTATTACAGTAGTTGAGGTATTTTTTTAATACATAACCATGGAATTTTTTTTACTGTTAGATATTAATGGTTTAATGCTGGGTTTAAAATTGTGGTCTTTCCGTTGTTCGGTGACTTGTTAGTGTGTATTTTTATGAAAATTCATTTCCATTTTGCAGGAAATTGACCTTACTCCGACCACTAAAAAACCTCCACCAAAGAAGAAGGTAGTTGGATTACGTACTCCAACTGCTTCACTTTCTACAAACTCTGCAGAATCTTCTGTGGTTACCACAACGTCACAAACAAAAGATGTACCTTCTGTTGCATCGAGTGCCTCATCAACTGAGACCGTAAATGCCTCCACACCCGCAGCAAGCAGTTCTGTGAAATCTGAGTCTGTTGTCGAGTACCCGACCAGGATTAACTCGGCTGTCCAGTCTTCAGTAATGCCTCCCTCACAACCTACAAAGGTGAATGAAGCATTTTTAAAATTTGTCGTAGCATGTTTATAATGACTGGAATTAAACTTGATATCATTGTAGTGATTTGTGAATCTTATCAAACTAAAAATTTTGCTTTGTATTGAACTATGTTAGATATGTATGCAAATATGAATGTTATAGCGTGAATAATACAAATGTAGTGTATCACATTCTGTTTTAAGTAGTATTATGGTAAATTGTTTTATTTGTGTGGATGTTGGTATCACTTCATACTAGGATCCATTTTTTTTTTTTTTTTGCTTTGTGTAATGCTATGCTCATTATATTTAACAGACAAAGAAAGGTGTAAAACGGAAGGCAGATACTACTACACCCATTCCTCCAATGGCAGATCCATATGAACCAGATTTTGATGATGGCATAAAGGATGAAAAACTTCCAAAGATGGGTTCTGTGAAAAAACTATCAAACTCTAGTGTTAATAAAGTGACTCCTAATAAAATGGTTCCTAATAAAGCTGTGACTCCTAGTACTGCAGCTAATAGTGTTAATGTGACTCCTACAGCTGTTGGATCAGCTGCTAAAATTACACCTGCACGACGGGAGAGTAATAGACAAATTAAGAAACCAAAGCGTGATCTACCTGAGGAGACAAAGACAGATTGGGAATCGGTATGTGATTTCTGGGCATAAGAAAATAATGCTTATTCAAGTGAAATACATTATGGTCCCGAAGATTTTGACTCTTTGTGTACCCAGTGAAACAGAGTAACAATGATTTTTCCTTTTTGAAATTAATTCGCTGTAATTTTAACACATTTTGTGATAGACTCATTTTAGCTTATTTGACAGTCAGTGACTTTTTAGGTATTTTCAAAACTTCCTGTAGCTTTCTGAAGGGGGAAATAAAGCGTGATAAATCAGAAAGAAGGGGAAAATTAGAAAAAACTATCATTTACGTGGAATTTTTAAGAGAAAATATGAGTTTTTGGGCAAGGGGAAACAGCCGATATTCAGCTGTAAAATATACAAAAAATCACTGATAGTAATAATATTTCATTGTTCTTGAAGACGAGGATAAGAACTGGGTTTTTTTGTTATCATTTCAGTCAAAGAAAGGCAAGATGTCAGAGCAGCTCAAGTTTTGTAATCATCTGATTAAGGAATTCTTTACGAAGAAACATTCAGTAAGTCTATAATAGTTTAATTTTGTCCAACATATTTTTGTGGATTAATCTATTTTGGTTTGGTAAATATCGCTTTATTACAAAATTGATGAATGCATGTATAAATCTTTACAGCTATTAGGATAGATATAGTTGCAAATAGTTTTCAAGTTATGTTGCCTTTCATCTATGCTAATACTATGTTATTAAAAAATGTTGCTTTTGATATTTGTTACATATGTGTGATAACTTTCATTACAGACTTATGCATGGCCCTTTTATAAGCCTGTTGATGCTCCCTTGCTGGGTCTTCATGATTATCATGATATCATAAAGAAACCTATGGACCTGGGAACAATTAAGGTATTTGGTGTTACAATAATTTCTACTGCGAGATCATAGAAGCAGATTTACTTTCTTTTTCAATTATTAATATGTATCATTGGTTTATTTTTCTTTTCTTTTTTTTTTTAGTTTGTAAGGTGTAGATATATTGTCTTGACTTGCTCTTTATTCTGCAGACTAAGTTGGAGAACAGACAATATAGTTCAGCACAGGACTTTGCTGAGGATGTTCGCTTGATATTTACAAACTGTTACCGTTATAATCCACCGGATAGTGATGTAGTGATGATGGCCAAAAAATTGCAGGATGTGTTTGAAATTCGATTTGCAAGAATGCCTGATGAAACGTCCAATATGGACATGGACAAATTAAGCACCAAGGATGATTCTGCTAGTTCATTAGGTGAATCTGAATCTGACAGTGGTAATGAAAGTGAAGAGGAACGCGAGAAAAAGTTAAAGGAATTACAAGATCAGGTTGGTACTAGTGACACTTAATTAAAATTGAGAAAAGAAGGAAATGTACTGAGTCAAGTTACAGCGGAGACTTCTCAGACTGGTTTAATTTGATCTCTTGAAAGCTCATCAAATTTACTCCAATTTGTTTTTAGCATTTCGGATTTAAATGTAATCTAGTAATCAAAAAACAGGTTTGTCAAATGTGGGCCATGAATGTTGAAATTTATCAGGTTTGTGAAGTACTGATTTTTGTTTTCTGAAAATTAGTATTTCCTCAAAGCCTAATTTGAGCATATTCTTCTTAATTAAGGAAAGCAATTTGTTTAATTCTTAGAGTAATATGATGATTTCCTCATGCGCTTCATCTGATCTGTCTGGTCTAGTGTGATAGTGAAGTTCTTGTTTCAATGTTTTATTGGACATTACTTCCTACATGCTGATGTCTGGACAGGGAATGAACCAAGAATCGCTCTGATTACTCTGGTACACTAACCCCTATTTGCTTGATGACTAGCACTTATTTAAATTGAATGTTATCTTGTAATTATCTATAAAACTGTATTGTTAGTTTCAATGGTTTGTGAAGAGAAAGTTATACTGAATATGTGTCATGCGTCACAAACAAGAATTGTGCTGTGGTAATTTTGGTTATAATTAATCATTAATAATAACCTAATGTAGAATGATGATCCTATGCGTGTCATCTGATTGGTTCGTTTATCTTGCTGCCAGAGTTGTTCTGGTTTTGCAGGTTAATTCTGAATCAACATGACTTTAACCAGGGCTGACTTCATTTTGTTCCTAGGGTAAATTTAATTTCTAAAACAGTGATTTTTTGCAATTTTTGGGAAAGGGAAATGCTGTAAGGTACTTATTGGTCAACCTTCTAGTTTTGCAATCAGACATATGCCAAAGAAAACGGTGATTTTTTTTCCTTCTTTGTTTGGGTTCAGTAAATAGAACTTTCCCCTTAGAAAATATTAACATTTTTTCATAATTCCCGACCTAAAAATTCCCAATTTTGGCATCACATGCATTTTTTCCCAATTTGACCAGACCTTTTCCCAAAAATTGCAAAAAAAATTCTGGAAAAATCAATATATATATATTGTATCTACATAAAACTTAAAATAGTCGGTGGCTTTGCACCTGAAACTAATGTTCAGTTTGCATTTTACTTGCCGAGTTGGTCACATTTTGTTACATATATTATTTGTTACTCAATGATTTCTTTGTCCACATTTCAGGTGAAAGAGCTTCAGGATCAGTTACAAAGATTAACACAAGAACATATGAACAGATTAAAAGAAAAGACTGAAAGAAAAAAGAAACGAAAGAAAAATCGCGAACGTGACAAAGATAGAAGTGAAAAAATAGTGGAAGTACCATCAGCGTCAGTGATACCTGTACCTGTGGCCACGACCACTAGTACAGACATGATCAGTGCAAAGAAATTAAATAATAAATCCAACAAAAAAGTGACCAAAACTCCTAGTGAGAAACGCAAACGTGCTGGTAGTAAAGGTAGTGGTAACAAAAAAGCTTTGAAAACTCCGACAGGGTTTTCTGTTCCATTCGATAGTGACGATGAAGACAATGCTAAACCAATGACTTACGATGAAAAACGGCAGTTAAGTTTGGATATAAACAAATTACCTGGTAAGCATGGTCCTGTGTTTGCTGTCTGTGAATATTTTTCAAGCATGAATCTGAAGAAAAACTCATGTTTCTATTATAAAGTGTCTTTATTTCCCTTGGAATTTGAATTCTCTTGAGGAGTAGTATTCTTCATCTGTGTTTTTCACTGTTATTTTATTTGTGCACATCCATGAGGATATTACTAAATACCCATGAATCTCTATGTATTTTTTATACGCTATTCTGAGATGTGCTTATGTCCTTGAAGTTTTTCTTGTCATATGCTGTTGTAAATCATTGTTAGAAATCCTTTGGTTGCAATTGTGTAGTCATCAAAGTGAATGGGAATGCAGCTTTAAAAATGGTTTATTTTATTTGATTCTTGTCATTAATTCATTTATGTAAAATATCACTTTCGTCATGATATTCATGCCATCATGAAACGTCCTACTTTCCCTGAACCTGGGGAACAAATCATTGTGAATTCTAGCTGGCATATATCAATATTTTTTTTTTATTATTTTATTGGTCCTTTACAGTAAGGAAGTACTGTTACCAATTTTTCTTCACATCCATGATGAGAGTACCTGCAATTAGGAACTTTACAAAGTTATGACTTTTCTATACACTATTCTGAGATGTGCAGAAAAAATTCTTTTTTTGTCATGTGTCTTTATTTTCATACTGATTTCGCTGACTTAAAGTTCTTATATGATATATTCAGAAACGACTGAAACTCTTGATATGTCCATCTTTCTAGGCCAGAAATACTTAATTTTACTAGACAGTGTCAGTTTTTACATTGCATAAGACACTGGCAGGAAAATGTTTTGGCAAACTTTGTGTTTAGCATAGTCTTTATCTCCTTTTCATGTTTTGTGCAGGTGATAAACTTGGTAAAGTGGTGCATATAATACAGTCGCGAGAACCCTCCCTGAGAGATTCCAATCCAGATGAGATAGAAATAGACTTCGAAACCCTCAAGCCATCAACTCTGAGGGAATTGGAGTCATATGTCATGTCCTGTTTGAAAAAGAAACCAAGAAGTTATAGTAAGTTTCTGTGTTTGTCTACTCAGTTTTACTGTGTATATTTTTTGTGAAGTATATTATTTTGTGGGGTGGTAATTTCTGTAAATATATGTTGTTTTATCTTATGAATTATTTTGTGGAATTTTGTTTGTGGGTGAAGAGATTTATTTTGATTAATATTTAAACCTTCCTTAAATATTTTCTTCTTTTGTTATAGCAAAAAGAACGCCGGGTAAATCAAAACAACAAGTTCAGCAAGAGAAGCGACAAGAGTTAGAAAAGCGACTGCAAGATGTTACTGGACAGCTTGGTGGAAACAGTACAGCAAAGAAACCTTCAAAGAAAGGTAATTCGATATTGAATTAGGCTTTTTAATGCCTACCCTGGGCAGAGTACTTGACCAAAATGGCTTGATCCTCAATCAGGGTAGGCCAAATTAAAGACCAGGTTTAATCCCAGTTTTCTGTCTGTATGACAAATTCTGTTTCATGCCCTGGTGATATTTATTGACAACAATTAAGTCTCCAGTAACTATTGTTCTGTTGTGATTCATGTCTTTATTTTAATGGCAAGTGTAATTGACGATAACATTCAGTTGAAATATTTAGGCCCAAACAAAAAAAGGTTTGTGTCCGGTTACATGCCCAAAAAATATGGGTTGGTAGGTAAGGATTTTTTTACATTTTTTTGAACATATATTGACAACACTGTTGTGAAAATTACAATATAGCACTAAGATTTGGATGCCATAAAAACAGGCTATTGTACCACATATTAGGAGGTCAATGGTGAAAGAATGCCTACCCTGGGCAGAGTACTTGACCAAAATGGCTTGATCCTCAATCAGGGTAGGCCAAATTAAAGACCAGGTTTAATCCCAGTTTTCTGTCTGTATGACAAATTCTGTTTCATGCCCTGGTGATATTTATTGACAACAATTAAGTCTCCAGTAACTATTGTTCTGTTGTGATCCATGTCTTTATTTTAATGGCAAGTGTAATTGACGATAACATTCAGTTGAAATATTTAGGCCCAAACAAAAAAAGGTTTGTGTCCGGTTACATGCCCAAAAAATATGGGTTGGTAGGTAAGGATTTTTTTACATTTTTTTGAACATATATTGACAACACTGTTGTGAAAATTACAATATAGCACTAAGATTTGGATGCCATAAAAACAGGCTATTGTACCACATATTAGGAGGTCAATGGTGAAAGAATGCCTACCCTGGGCAGAGTACTTGACCAAAATGGCTTGATCCTCAATCAGGGTAGGCCAAATTAAAGACCAGGTTTAATCCCAGTTTTCTGTCTGTATGACAAATTCTGTTTCATGCCCTGGTGATATTTATTGACTTGTGATTAATTTGTTGCTTATCTTGGTTACAACTTAATTTAATTGTTAAATGTAGGTCATCATTTTAACTGAATTTATACTTGTCACTGTGAGAACAATATCCACGGGGAAGTGATGATGTCTGTATGCGGTTTTGATTTGTAGCAGAACATATAGTTTGAGTGACTGGCAAATATATTATTCGAAAATTTCCATGCCTACCTTTGGTGGAGTACTAGACCTTATTGCTTGATCCTTGATCAGGTTTGGCCAAATAATAGATCAGGTGAAATCCCAGTTTTCTGTCTATCTGATAATCTTTGTTTCATGGATTGATGACACTTGATGAAATCCAGTTTGCTTTATATTTCTTCAATCTGCAGATTTGGTGCTGAGAGCTCATATAGAATTGTTGTATAGAACTTTATTTATTTCTAAAATGTCTCGTTGTCATAAACGTATTTTGTTTTGTATTGATAGGTTCAGCTTGCTTCATTATCAAAATGTGATTACATAGCATCAGATATCTATCATAAACATAAGATATTGGCAGTTAAGTGGTTCATAAATGCCTTCCCTGGGCAGAGTACTTGACCAAAATGGCTTGATCCTCAATCAGGGTAGGCCAAATTAAAGACCAGGTTTAATCCCAGTTTTCTGTCTGTATGACAATCTCTGTTTCATGCCCTGGTGATATTTATTGACTTAAAAAATTAAGAAGGGCTGAAGTAGTTTATTTCAATATATGACGTTCGTAGTTTTACAATATGATCATCACTATGTTATATATATAGATTGCCTTTGTCTTCAAGTTACTAAGTTCTTCACATCCATGAGGAAATCCTTAATTAGGAACTTACGAAAGTGCTGACTTTTCTATACGCTATTCTGAGATATGAAAGAACATAGTCACTTGAAGATGTCGGTAGAGCCAATGTTCATTAGTAGATTAATAACTTGGTTTAATCTGGGATTCTCAGTTAATTTGTCAATTCAGCATTTACTGTTTCTTGCTATGGTAGTAAGTGTGTTACCTTTTATAATCAAATGCATGACCATGTGAAATCTGGTAACTTACCTGTTCTGTTTGCTCATGAAGGAAAATTAATATAGTTGGCAAGTGTAACTTATTCAGTGGTCCCAGGGCTTTCATTTGACTCTTAAATCAGGATTTTGACTAAGTAAAATAAAGCATTTGACTCGTGAGAATTTGTACCAAAAGGTCAAATTTACAATAAAATTGGAAGGAAATTTTGACCCTCAACAACCTAGGTCTGTTTTTCATTGGTAGCTTGAAATGCAATCATTTGTTAATTTGTTTTTTTTTTATTCAGAAGGAGAAAAGGGTGACATGGATGTATCAGGAGGAGCCAGTCGTCTCAGTTCAAGCAGTAGCTCAGGCTCTGATAGTGAATCCTCTTCAAATTCTAGCTCGTCAAGTTCGGATTCAAGTGATTCAGAGTCAGGTTAGGTCTCTCCCATCTCTTGTATAATACACCGCCCTGCATGAATGTATTGGGAAAATTGATGAACAAAAGTATACATGAACAATTACATCTCATTTCTGTCAATTGAATTAAATAAGTACTATGTATTGAATGACTGGACACTAAGTATGCATTTGATTTAGTGCTGCTTTGTGTGAAGTTAAAGAGATGAGAGTTGTTTGAGTGAGTGTGCTATTATATCCGAACAAGTATTGCAGCTAATTAATCTTAGCTTTAAAACATAACACCTTGTAGTTCATAAATTTTTCATTGTTTTGCTTCTTTTAAGCTGTATTGAGACTGAATCCTAAGAACATTTTGACTGCGTAATCGTTTAGCATTCCATTTTGTGTAAAAGCAACTTTGCTCATGCAAATTTATTTTTATGGTAAATATAAAGTTTTTATTCAGTATTTAATTTTCAGTTAGTTAAAATCTTTTTGTCTTTAATCATGGTTTTCACAGCATTGCTCATTTTTTAATAATTTAATTTCAATAAAAAGAGGGGGAACTTGTGTATTGAATCGGCATGTTTTATGTTATTTTTCTTTGGTTGGCTGGACCAAATTACATGCTTTAGTATTGAACTTTTAATAGTAGTTAATAGATTACCAAATTTGTCCAGATCTGATTTATGTCTCATTTTTGTAAGTGTTGAAAAGTTTCATTATATGTAAGTTGCTGAAATAGCTTAATTTTGAAGAAAAATATTCTGCAAACTGTTCTAACATACCTGTATGGCAAATGAAGAAATTGTTCTTTTTTGTGTGTTATTGAATGTGAGTAATTTGGCACAAGCCTCAAAATAATATGCAAAAGGATTGAGTGGTCAGTCTTTGCTCATTACTTGTAACAGCTACATCTTTGTGGATTTAATTCTTATGGGAGTAATTTTATTGTTTAAATTGCTCTCTCCAACCTGTTACAAAAACCACTTTTACAAAATGTTGCTATTAGCTTGACCCTACTATCAGTGGTCTTTGACATGTTTTGTATGAAATTTTATGTGTATTTACCATATTTTATATTGTACAATATTGGTTTAGCCGGAGTGCAGTATGTGTTCATCTGTTTGGGACCAGCCAAATGAGGTCGGCTGGCTTTATATAGTTAAACAGTCATGAAAACAGTATTTCAGAGAATTTAATTCAATTCCTGGCTCATTTTTTTCTGTGTTTGTGTTTTTCATTAAATTAAGTTATGCCCAAATTGTAGATAACTGTACTTTTCTGTACAACTCTCATTATTTATGATGGCTATTGAAATGATGCAAGGAATCCAACAGGCATCATGAAATGTCATGTAGCTAATGCTGTGATAGAAATCTGGCAGTCTTAACCGTCTCTGAGGCAGGAGTATGAACTAGTATCCATGATCAGCATGTGTTTATCATGTCTTGGCAATGTGATCCTGATAACGGCACTGTTGGGGTAATGTTAAACAAAGATGTGTAGTGAATCACAACATAAACTGATCAGTATTTTGGCTGGCCTCAAATTGTGACACTAATGCACTCGAATGGCTTCTGTGAGGACAAGTTAGAAATCCATCTTGTTCAATGGTGAACTTATAGGATCACATTTAGTACTTCTTTTATTTTTGTTAATAATTTGTAGTTCAAAATATGAAAGTTTGTTAATTTCAGACTATTATCTATATCCTGCCATAATTTTTGGATCTGAGATCTTAAGCTAGTGTATGGTCTCTGCTTTATACTTGCATCAGCCTACATCTGTCAGCAAATAATTTGTCCATATGTGTTCTTATAGTCTACTTGTTGGTAAATTGTGTCGATGAGATGTAACTGAATTTATTTTCTTGAATGAAAACGAAAGCAGTTGTACTAGTAGTAGTTTTTTTTTATAAAAAATGAAATTAATTTGTATCATTGTTATTACATTAGTGTGAATCAGAGTTGTACAGAAAAATCTTTATCTCTCATTATTTCATATTCTGTTTTATTTTCTCTATTTTTTACTGTTGTGTCATTTTTGCAAAGAAATCATGTCAAAGTTTTGTAAATATGTCATTTATAGAAATACATAGTAAAATGAGTCGTCAGCATTTTTATTGGTAAATCACAATAAAAATATTGAAATGAATTCACTGTATTTGTTTAGTATGATTTGTCCCTGAATTGCAAACAGATGAACACATTCTGCCATTTTATACATGATTACCATCCCTGTATTGTACTGTGAAGTCTATTTTGTTTCTTCATTCATTATGTTGTGGATAGATGAATTAACTAAAAGTCTTGAACAGACTGTATAAAAATACTGTGACACATTAGAAATGGAACAAAATGACACAGCGTGTTGATGTATTGCGTTGCCTGGGTCACAGTATATGTTTCAAGTACTGTAGTGGATGGTCTATATTTCTGTGTTAATAATATATTAAGAAACAAGTGGAAATTGGTCCAGATTTAAAAAATCAGTTTTCCACAATCATGTAAGAAGTATCACTATATTTTGTTAAGTCTCCAATGAATGACATGGATTTTCATACTACTTCAGGATAGAAAATTAGGTTCTTGCAGCCGATTTCAAACCAGTTCAAGTTTACAAAATGCTATTGACTTCACAGTACATTGGACCATGTATCTATCTTAAATTGTACAATTTTACCTTAAAACTAGCCAGACCAACAGAAGTTGGTCATGAAAGCATCCAAAAGGTATCACACATTTGATTGTATAGTCAATTACCAGTACAGCATACATATGCATTCGAATACTGTTACAAACAAGCTTGAAATATTTTAATCACCAGCCAACACAAATATTGATACAACTTAAATGTTCAGCACAGACAGTAGCAATTTCTTTCATTTACCATCCAGTAATGCCAATTTTTGTGCCTACAATTGTAGGATGTTTAGTCATCTATATCGCAAGATATTTTTACATGCTAGAAAATGTTAATTTCTGCATTATTTGTCTGTAAGGTATCTGTGAGTCACTTGGATCAATCATTGCAGATGTTGCAACATTATACTAATTAAATAGTAATGTATTCTCAATGCATTCAATTCTTATGGAAATACCGTATTGGGAGACATAAGTGATTGTGTAATACAGGGTTATATATCTATACTGGGTGCGAAGATATATTATTATGAACGGTTAGAGATAGATTTCTGAAGAGAGTGTTGTAATTGTTCAAAGGCTTATAAACAATCAATTGGATGTCATGAGCTATGAGACTCCTCGAAGGTCTTAAAACCCCTTATAATTCTTTTATTCATAAAAAGCACAACACAGAGATGGTACTGTACTAAAAGAACAAACTTGAGTTGTAAATATATATACAGGAATGGTTGACCAAATGTTTTAACAGTGCAAGAAAAAACCAACATGTGTGATTGGCAGGGTTGTGATAAATTATGAAGTAGTTGTATAGTGCTGCTAAATTTTCTTCTCAACAGGATCCAGGTGTTCTTTGGTCAAATCATTTAGTATTCCATGCCCTCATGCTTATCTTCCACATGTGATAAAAAACTTAATTTATTCATCCTGTTCATGGACTAGGTAATGTGTTAATTAGTTCAGTATTAATATAACAGCAGCAGGAATGACAATGATACTAATGATTGAAGCGATGTATTTTACTGGTCTTGAGAACTTAACATGTACTACGGTAAATATCTCCCACTCTTGATGCTTGGCACAGTTGTCTCCCTTGTTTCAGTTTGATTCATTGTACTAAGTCTTAATTTAAGTGCATATACTTCACAGGATCTCCAAAGAAAAAGAAAAAATCCAAGCCTCCAGTTGGCAAGGTAAGAAATCAGGAGTTAAATGTTGATAGACTTTTCTCACAGATTCCTGTACCCAGTAGGATTAATGAGTCACTGGAGTTTAATGCCAACAGCCAGGATGATTTAGTGACTTCAGCTTTAGCAGTAGAGAAAGACCCCAGGCTTACACCTGGATGGAACCACTGACCTGTAAGCCAGCTGGACTGTTTCCTCACGTGAAATTTGTACAGGGTGGGATTTAAACTCGGCAATGAGGGGCCAGTGATTGCAAGTCAAAGACTATAACTGCTTGACCATAGATACCTGCTTCTAAAATACTCTCCTTAGTCTTCAGCTTATTGATAACCATTGTGAGATATGTTAAATATTTTGCTTATTACTCTTGTATACTAGTTTCTGTGCCACAATTACATTCTATTCCATGGAAAATAAATATTTTTATGAGAAAAATGCCTGTTTCCTGAGCTAATTTAAATTTTAAGTACATATATTAAAATAGGAAAACTGAATTACTATTGTCTGTTTCTGTTCAAGAGCTTAACTTGCTTAGTAAGAATTACAAATATTTTCTGTTAATATATTTTGCTCTCAAATGGATTTGTCTTCATTACATTTATATAACTTTATAGGTAGTTGTATCACACATGTATCTAATAGTGGAAGTGTTTCCAAAGTACTTTATTTGTTTTATCAACAGTAATAGTTACTTTTGTCAACCTACATTTAACTCAATATTATTAAGTCCTAATGTTTGCCTCTACCTTATCTAGGAAAATGGAATTGTGTCACCTAACATGAAGTTCACTATTGGTGGAAACAATTCAGTAATGGTGTCGCCTGGAGCAACAGGTCCTGGTAAAATGAATGGCAGCGGACAAAATTTAAGTGGTAAAGCTCCACCCGGAAGGCGAAACTCGGTGGAACAGAAACCAGTTGAAGTTGTACCTGCTAAAGTCCCGGCTGTTTCCGTCCAATCTGGACACAGCCAGTTACCAACACCGAAAGCAGCTCCTAAAACTGAAATTAAGCCTGAACCAGGTAGAGTTTTGATTATCTGTTTTAGTCAATATACCAGGAGGCATAATGTAGTAACAACAATATTACACTTTATTCCATTCAACATGTATTTATTATTCTGGCCTAAAGCAGATGCAATTGTGTTTCTTAACAATCCTGAATTTCTGGCATGTTAAAAAGATAAGAGGCCTTGAGTTGAATTTCGAAGAGAAAATTGTATGCAATGTAGTAGATTGTGTTGATTCTTTGTTGAATCTTCTGCTGCAATTTTTCATGATTATTTTTACTTTTAAGCTGTGCACACAACTGTCCAATATTTTAGGTAACATCACTTCCTTTATTTTGATTATGTTTGTATTTGTTTATAAATTCTCCTGGTATGAATTTAGTAAATGTATGTTTCTGTTATGTGTCTTGATAATACTTTCTCTTGTCTGTTACAGTTCGACCAATTACTCATATGTTACCCCAGCAACCAGACAGGCCAAGCCCTGTGGCAGCCCCTAAACCACAAAATAAAACAACAGGTAAGATATGAAATGACTTGAATTCAAGTAAATCTGTATTTGCTGTCTCCTTATTCTTGTATGAGAAATTATTAGCTAATGAGTCTTAATAATTTGTGGCATTGTCTACAATGAAGTTTTAATGATTGACATTTTTTGCCTTCGGTTTGTTTACTGTAAACAGTCATTTCTAAATGTGGCTTGGCTCAGTCATTATAAGTGAAATCTTGTCAAATAAGTTTTAAGGTTCAGGTGTAGATCAGCTTCATTCTTGGATAAAAATCTCTGAAAGTCAGTATTTCTATAAAACTTGATAGCATTTACAAAGTATACTATATTGTCCTGTTACTATTTTTGGGGATATCTGAATAAAAACTGGCGTTATGTTTCAGAATTACTTCATTTCTTTGCGTTAGAAATAAAAGCTTATACATTTTTCTGCTTATCTTGGTTGTAAACTCAGTAAAAAAGTTATTCTCCTTATTATATTCTTTGTTACAATGCCAGTCTGTATATTCTGTAGAATTTTTCCAACTCTCTATTAAATAACCTATTTTATTACTATTTTTTTGCTACATTTTGTTTGTAATTGTTATTTGTAGCTAGGATTCTTTTTGTTGATGTATTTATACTGCTAATTCAATATATATATATCAGTCATTTACATTATTCTTCGTTATCCTGACTTTTGAACTCTTAAATTTTGACTTAAAACTTTTTTGGCACCATTGTAGCTCACCTGCGCACGAAATGTTCAGAGTGAGCTATATTGATTTGTGTGTCATTTGGCGTCGGCATTCACCTTGTTAACACTCTGGAGGCCACATTTTTGGTAAAATGGTTTTGAAAATTGGTCAGTGGCTTAGTCTTGATGATATCTCAGATGAGTTAGAAAAAGGGCTATTAAATAAGTAATTGGGTCAAATGGAAGAAAAACCTTGTGAACACTCTAGAGGTCACATTTTTCATCAAAGGGTCTTGAAAATTGGTCAGTGGCTTAGTCTTGATGATATCTGGGACCAGGTTAAATCATGGGGAAACCTTGTGGACACTGTATTAGTCACAGTTTTGATTGGATGTTCACCAAACCTTGTCAGAATGTTTGTCGTAATGATATCTTGGACAGTTTGAATATGGATCATCTGGGGTCAAGGACTAGGTCACCAGGTCAAATCACTGGAAAACCTTGTTAACACTCTAGAGGTAATTGTTTTGATCGGATATTCTGCAAATCTGGTCAGAATGTGTGTCTTAAAAATATCTTGAAAATTTTTTAACATGGGTCATCTCCGGTCAAAAACTAGGTTACCAGGCCAGAACACTGGAAAACCTTTTTAACATTCTAATGGTCATAGTTTTGATTGATGTTTACCAAAACCTGGTCAGAATGTTTGTGTTAATGACATCTTATACAGGTTTGAACATGGGTCATCTGAGGTTAAGAAAGTAGGTCATCAGGTCAAATCAGTTACAATCTTTACTCAGGTGAGCGAAAAGGGCCATTTTGGCCTTCTTGATAGTTTTTTTTTCTCTGTATAGTCATTTCTTGTTTAAAAAACCCTACCCTCTAATTGATATATACTTTATGTATAAAAAGCAGGTGTTCATAATAAAGTAACATTTTATGTAGTTTTGTATAAAATGAATACTTGTAAATCAGTGCTTTATTTGAGTTTAACTTGATGCATTAATGTGCCTTGTGCTCATAACTAAACAGTGTTGTTGCAATTTTTTGTTACATTTTTAGCCATCAATTTAGTTGCATGCTTACGTTTTTTGGTTGTTGCTTCTCTTTGTTAGTTCCAATAACCCTTCATGATCGCACATTAGAGGCTATGTTAACTTTACCAGCCCAGACAAATGCTGCTCCATCGAGACCAACAGCTCCAGTGACATCATCCATTCCCAAGACAACCAATCAGACTCCGCCTTTGTCACAGTCTCCGCCCATCATTGTCAGTTCACCAATCAAAATGCAACAGGAGAAAGAGTTCATGCCTGCTGCGAAGACCATGTCTACTCAGGAAAAGAGGCCAGAGCCATTGGCGACATTTTCAATTGGAGAGGAATTAGCCAATTCTAGTCCGAAACAAATAAAACCCCCTCCTCCAGGTGCAACTCATTGTAAGTGAAGAATTATTATGTCATTGTCACAACTGTTTTCAATAATACACTATACAGTCTAACCTGAATATAAATGCCAGCACGTATTACACCTTCTTTCTTTAGAATATGTTATTGCAGTGAAATCAAATGATAATTGATACCGGCAATATTTCATCATTTTATGTCGATTCATAGTAAAACTCAAATGAACCAAAAAACTCTAAAAACTTAAGGCCAACTGTTCATAAAAGACATTATCTCCCTTTGATAGCCTTTGTTCAGTGATTTGACTGTGTATTTGTTTGAGATGTTAATCAATAATTCTTTATCAAAGAAATTGAATGCTAAAAAGATGTTTGATAAAAGATATTTATTAATTGAGCACCAGAATTAATGTGTTTTGTTAGTAATTGTTGCATCAACATAGGTATGTCCCTGTTTAGTATGTTTTCCTCTTACAAAAAACATTTGTCAACCAGTATGGATTTTTTGCCTTTAATTTTAAGACTTTACTCACAATCAACCAATTAAATTAGTCAATTAATTGGTTTCCCAACTCAAATATTTTATGATCTCAAATTACTTTGGTATAATATCAGTGGCTAGTGGGGTTGGAGTGATGCCAAGTGTGAACAGTCAATCTTCTGTGAACGCAAATGACCAAAAGAAACTTGATATGCCGAAGATGTCTTCTGCACACAAGAAACCACCACCGCCAGACTCAAAGGTAAGCAGTGCTTTAGTCTTAAAGTGGTAAAATATTCATAGTGTCATAGGACAGGCTGTTATTAAATTTGACTTTTGTTGTTCTTGCACTTTATTATATCCTCCAGATATGCCCCTTTTTTATTTGTCTATAGACAAAATATTGTGTGCGCTTCTCTTCCAAAACTGCTTGTTGGATGTTCATAAAACTTTACCAGTACATTTTGCATAAGGTGTACTTGTGCATATTTTACAAAAACATTATTCAGATTTATTTGGGCAGAGTTATGCCCCTTTTTTATTTGTCCATACACACAAAACATTGTGTGTGCTTCTACTAAATTGACTTGTTGTATGTTTGTAAAACCTTACCAGCACATTAGGAATTAGGTCTCCTTGCACATATTGTAAAAAAATATTCAGATTTATTCTCACGGAGTAGTGTCTGTAGACAAAATCTTGTGTGTGTCTCTTCACCTAAATGGCTTGTTCTAAGTTATTAAGCTTTTTAAAAAATTGGCTCTGCAGGGTTATTTAATCATTTTTGGTTATAATTCAACTTTTTTTAGCTGACCTGAGAACGTAGTGCTCGGTGAGATATAGTGATCAGTCAGTATACTCCGGCGTTGTCGTCCACACCTTGGGGTTGTTAATGCTCTAATGGTCACACTTTTGAGCGAATCTTCATCAGACATGGTCAGAATGTTCGTTTCAATGATATCTTGGACAAGTTCGAACATAGATCATCTGGGGTCAAGAGCTAGGTCACCAGGTCAAATAGAATGGAAAATTTGTGAACAATCTAGAAATCACAGATACTTTGTCAGAATGTTTGTATTAATGATTTTGTAAAATTAGGCGAATATGGATCATCTCCTGTCAAAAACTAGGTCACTAGGTCAGCACACCAAAAAACCTTGTTAATGCTCTTGAGGTTGCAATTTTGATTGAATCTTCATCAAACTTTGTCAGAAGGTATGTTTAAATAATATTTTGAACAAGTTCAAACTTGGGTCATCTGAGGTCAAAAACTAGGTCACCAGGTCAAATCATAGAAAAACCTTGTTAACGCACTAGGGGTAGCAGTTTTGATTTGAGGTTTACTAAACCTTGTCAAAATGCTTCTTTTAGGTCACCAGGTCAAATCACTGGAAAACCTTGTTAAACTTCTAGAGGTCGCAGTTTTGATTGTATTTTTGTTGAACTGTGTCATAATGTTTTTCAAATGATATCATGAACAGGTTTGAACATGGGTCAATTTAGGTTAAAAACTAGGTCACCAGGTCAAATCACAGGAAAACCATAAAAGTTGCAATTTTTACTCAGGTGAGCGAAAAATGGCCATCTTGGCCCTCTTGTTTTAAATATCAACAAAATTAGCATACATGAATGGCTAGTCAGGTACACAACAAAGTCTATAAGCCATCTGGATATTATTACTTGATTAGTGTTGGAATCAGTTGAATGAATTATAAATTACATTAATTGTAAATATGTTAACATAATTGTGATTCATTTTTAGGATGTGAAGTTGAAAAACACAGGATCTTGGGCTAGTTTGGCCAGCCTCAGTTCCAATACTCCAACGTCATCAAAGAAACAAGAATCTACAAAAAGTTTTGAACAGTTTAAAAAACAAGCACAGGAAAAAGAAAAGAGGGTATGTTATATGCTTTGTTTGTGTAGGATGTGATTGTCTTGGTTTTTAATCTATTTTTTATCTAGGGTTTAACATTACAGCAACAGCCAGGGTCATTTGACGACCTTCCTAGCTTTAACAATGGAAAAAGAATCCTGTACATACACCCAGATAGAATCACCAACCTTCCATCTGGACAGCTTCCTCTCACATGAAATTTATTTGGTCCCACATTGGATTCGAACTCACAGCAGTAAGGGGCTAGTCATTACTATTCAGAGACCATAACTCAACCACAGAAGCTCCCAGACTGATTTTTACTGTTTCTTTGGTACTGAGTTTTCTGTTTATTTCAAAATTTCCAAGTTTCTTCCATGGTTTCATGATAATTATGCTGTTAATCATCATGTTTATCTGTTTTGATTCATCAGAGATACAAATCTTAGTGATAAAAATATTTTTATTTGGCAAATTTCAATCTATTTTTATAAAGTTCTTCCTAATGTAGCTATTTACTATATGGAGTATCTGAACTAAAAAGCTGTAGGTTTTCTTACTGATACATTCAAACTGAGGGTTTATGTATTAACCCAGCTGAGAGAAAGCTGGAATGATTCAAAGTAAATTTATCTATAAATGTTTGTATAATTTACAGGAGAAAGCTTTAAAACAACATGAGGAGTACAGAAGAATACAGAAAGAAAAGGAAGAGAAAGAAAGGATTAGGCTTGAAAATGAAAGAAAAAGGTATGTTAGCCAATAATTATATGTATCATATTTCATAATTTGGGGTCTAAATTCCACCTGACTATAAATATACAATTTTGTGGAAGTGTGACAATATCTACTTATGTTGAATCCGTTTTCTAGTATGTCTGTTTTACTTTGTTTTGTATGAAAACTAGTTTTTTTCTTTAAAAATCAATGGAATGTCTAAAAATAATGCAATATTGTGATCATATGCAGGCTCTTCTGTTTATATTGTAATTTTGAAGATACTGCAATGAAGATACTGCTATGGATTTTATATATTTTAAGTTTTTGTTGTTTTTTTCTTTTGTAAGAATATATATGAAGACACTTGCTATGTCATATGTGTATGGCATTCTATGAACAATAAGTGATCTAAGATTATTTCAGTTTTTAGCATTTTTCTAATTGTTCATATTAATGGTTTCTGCCCATATGGTCTGAACTCATATATATTTTTTTGTTGTTTGATAATATTATTTTAGATATTTTATTTATTTTTTACAACAGGGAGAAAGAGGAAGAAGATGCTTTAGAAACAGCAAGAAACGCACAATTAATGTCTGAGAAAGATCAACAAAAAGATGCTGAAAAGTTAAAAGCTCAAAAAGAGAAAGAGCGACTCAGGGAACAAGAGAGACGAAGAAGATTAGCTGTAAGAATTTGTTTAGCTGCCTGGCTGGCCGACCAGCTATTTCTTTCTTTATATTATGAAAATAATCATGTACTTATGGTCCTTTTTTATGGACCTTTTTTTATGGAGGTTGTTCTTTTGTGGTAATTTTTCAATTCATATATATATATATTCTCTCTTCAACTGTACGATGACATTCGTAGTCCATGAGTAATTCTGCTTCTAGATACTCTTATCAGTATCGATGATTTTTGACGCCAGGATCTGTGTTCAGATTATTTGAATTTTCTTTGCTATCTAAGGAATATGAATGACGTAAAACACCTCATTTTGACAAGTTAATTGCGTTTTTTTTATCTATTATTTCAGATGTCTAATCAAATAGATATGAATGAACAGAGTGCCCTGATGGCAAGATTTGAGGATGGCTTGTGATGTATCGAAAACTTCAGTATATCATGAACTTATTTATATCACTAAGTCGTGGTTCAGCTTGAAGCGAAGTTATCATTGTCAAGCAGGAGAGAAGATTACATCAGGTTAGATGAACAGTTGTTGGGAAACAGTCAGTTTAAGATACCTGATGATTACATCAGTATTTTTCACTTCACTCCATCTCAGATTATTTAGTTCCATCAGGAATGAGAGATTTATACCTGGTTCTGCATCAAACGGATTGTATTTTAATTTTTACGGCATAATGTTCACTATCTAACTTGGAAGGATAGATATAAAGTTTTGATGAAGTAAATTTTATTCATAATTAAGTAGCTTATCTCGTTTTTGTTCAATCACTTAGATTGTAAGGGAGTGACTTATCATGTGCAATAAAAAAAGATCATTTTGTAACAGTCCACAAATATGATAGTCAACACTTATTTAGTCACTATAATCTCATGTTACATTGTACACCCCTCAAAATGAGCCCTCAAAAGGGGGCCTTAGTTAACAAATGTAGATCAATAATAATTATGAGTTTGTGACATGAACTAGATTTCAGTGCCCTGTACTGATTTGTTTTGTAATTTTTCAGTAAATAATTTTCTTTTATTGAAATTATTTTTTAGAATACATTTTGATCATGAGAAATCAGTTCTTCATCATTGCTCAATTTTGTGCTTTGAAATTATAGTATACTTAGTTCCTTCTTTCATTACGTTTATTTGAATCATTCAGTAAAAGTTCATTAGATATGGATATCAAAATTAAAAAAATAATCTAGTGTATATAGGTAATGATAAACTGAAAGAAGAGAATTCATAAGCATGGTATACGATCAAAGTTTGAGCTTAGGAAAGTGTGTTTTGAATGTTTTTAATTTTCAGTCATGGATCAAGTTAAATTTTCATGCTTGAGGGAATTAAGGAGATTTTTATGCTTTTGTTTATGTTGGAACTATCATGAAAAACATTGCAATAGCTGATGTTTTAATTGATGTTAATCTTGGCAGAATTAGGTTCTAAATATGTGAGTGATGGTATGTTTATGTATGTATGTACAATGCTATGAACCAATAATTCTGTTCGTGAGCATTTGTTAGAAAAATTTGGCAGCAGGTGACTGGCCATTTCGTTTGTTCATGGCCCATGGTAATAAGACTGTTTGGCGACCAGTCTCTGAATTAAGCATTGTCATTGGTCAGTGTTGATGCTTAACCAAATGAGATTCAAGAAGTCAGAAATTGTAGTTCATTTTGACTGGACTCCAAACAGATTTATAATCAAAGATCCATATCATTAATCTTTGTGTTCATGATTTTTTATATGAGCGTGTTATGTCTCCCACTGTATGTTGTGAGGAGCCGCTCATAGTTGTGTTGCTGTTGTTTATCTATATATATATATATATGTCTGAACATAAACCCTTAAATGTTAGTGTAATACATTTCATATTAACTCAGTACATCAACGGGCCATCTTAAACTCTTAAAAAACTAATTTTTTGATTTATCATTCATTCTTGAAATAGCAAGATCAGTTTCATTACTTTTAAAGAATATTAAGGAGTCTGGCTTGATAATGCCCACAAAATGGCAAAAAATTGTCAGTATGAGATGGTATGCTAGGTATTACTATGATGTGGCCCTTGAAAACAATAATATTTATCATGTATCCTATTTTCATTGTAAATATATTTCATTTTGACTTTTCACCATATTATTGTTGTTTCATATTAATTGTCAACGAAAAAGACAATAAAAACAAAGCTATATTAACAGTCATTCATATTGTCGTGAGTCATGTTCATTCATATTAAACTGCCTTAAATCCGTCACATTTTTGTATTGTAGTCACATACTTTTTGTTAGTATTGTTGTTGTTTTTTCGTAATGTTGTTTCATCCGCACTACTTCATGTGTAAATATTTTTTTGTCTGGAAAAAATTATATTTAGAGTTTATTTGTACATATGGATTTAAATTCCTCATAAATTATGCACCCTCCTTTTCGTTAGCATTAATTTGTATTATTTAATCATTTGTTTGATTATTTTATAACTATGCTATTATTTGTATTGTATTTGTTTTGTTTTGCAACAAATTAATATGTTGAATTTTGTTTAAATTGTCAGACCCCTGTCTCTTGTATAAAGAACTTTTAGTCGTCCACAATTTTTTGTAGATTGTTCAGAAGGAAAATTTTTCAATATTTTAACTTACAATTAGTCTGTTGTCAGTTATCTTGAAGTGACATCAAACAGTGTTAAACAATTAAAGAAACACTCTTTACTCTCTAGTTAAAGTTTTCTGTGCATATTTAAGATATCACTGAGATGTAGTATAACTTCATTGTGTATTTGGAATTTTAAAAAGCACCTTTTTTGGTGATCTTAAAACATCTCTCTTTGTTTCCTTTACTTGTATCTTTTAGAAGGGGATGTTTTTGTGTGCATACGCATTCTCAACATGGACTAAATTCTTTCCCATTTAATAGAAACATTATTTGGATCTTTTTATTTAATCATGATTAGAAATTAAAGATCACTGAAGCAGGAGTGAGTCTTGTTACCTTGTTTGATGATTCACAAAGCTGAAGCACCAGGTGGGGATTTTCCCTTTAGCAGCAAGATTCGTAAGAGGATTTTAGTGTGTTCTAACTTGTTTCATGGTTATTAATACAGCGTTTTAAGCATCCACCCACTAAATTTAAGGAGTCAGATTGTATTAGGAACTAAATTGCATATTTATGCATTAACAGTATTTAGAAAACTCTTGATTTGTTACAGAATAACATCCAGGTGTGTCATATAGTCCCCTGTATGAATATATTGGAATCTTGTCGAATTCAGCCTGATTTTGATTACTTGCACAGAAAATAATTTTGAGTAGTGCTCTTTTTTATTCATGTTTCTGTTGATAGTAATTGTGTTAAAAGATCATAATCAGAATTCATCTCTGTCTTGCATTTCACTTATTCATGATGACTTCTAAAGAATTGACAACTTACCTTACTGTTTATTTTTAGCAAGAATTATTATACATTTACAGTTTTTTATAGTTACTAATGTCAGAAAGAATTGATCTGCTAAATAAATCATTTTTATAATATGTGTGAGTCAATCATGTTTTCATGTGTTAATATTCCCTCATCTGTGTGTGAAATATTAAGTTGTTTGTAACATGCATTATAAGAGTCTCTGAGAGTTAGTTTCTAGTGTAGATGGTAGATGTATTGTCACAGTCTGTGTCTACACTTGAGGCAAGTTCTTGATTCTCCCAATTTGACATGATGCAACTTATGTATACATGGACATTTTATGTTTTGTGGTTATTTGTATATTTATATGCATAAATGTTGCATTTTTGGTATGCTCCATTTATCTAAAACACAGACGGTCACTGATGAAAAAATAAAAAAATAAAATATTTGAATTATTTGTTTGTTGAAATTATTTCTTTAATCAAGTATCACGTGACTAGTGGTTGTTTCATGATAATTGCAGAGTTTTCTTTACATAGTTACATGAAATGAGAGCTGAGTGTTACCACAGCGACATGTGCTGTGATTCAGATAAGGAATAAGAAATTCCTTTTTACATCATTTGCAATTTTAATGCTTTAACTACCTTCACTATCTTTACCTTATTTGAGTTGCTTATGTATTGGCATAAAAATTCGATGTAGAAAGAAAAAAATCTGCAAGACTTCTATGAATGCAAAGGTAGGCATCATGTGTCAGGGGAGGTAAGCATGGTGAATTTAGTTCCCTGCAGCTTAAATTCCAAGTTGTCTCCCTTGTTAAACAAAATTAAGTCGCATTATTATATACATAAAATTCAGTGAAAACTACCCACATTAGTCATTGGCCATAACCACAATTCATGAGTAGCTCTAGTTGTTAAAACTACAACATGCTTTTATTGTCCTTACCTTGTGGCTAGCACGTGCCATACATCTTAAACTAAGTTCATTATTTTGTCTTCTGGTGTATTGGTCTATGTTGTTACCTGTTCAGTGGAGCTCAGCGCATTCATTGGGAGGGAGGGTTGTCGGTTCGAGACTTAGATAAGGCACGCACGCATGAGATTGTTTCGAAGTTGGGGTGGACTAGTACCAAGATGCTCTCAGTAAATGGGTTGGTAGAAAGCAAAATGGTAAATGTGTAAAAGGGGTGGCAGTCTCTAGAAATTCACTACGTTTAAAACGTAATTTGACGTCATTTGTTTCATAAAGTGCGCTGTGTGGTGTGTAGTGACTATTTTCACTGGCACAGTATTGTTTATTAGATATTGAACATTTTATTTAAGAAAGAATTAAACTTTACGATGTATAAAAACATTTTGATATATGACCATTTAGTATTTTTAGGTACTTTATTGTTATTAAGCAACAAATTTCCTCGAACATGAAAGTGTAAGTACAATATTTTCGATACAGACGTATTTGCCGTGGGTAAATGCTAATCTGCGTACAATGTATATTTATATACATCATGTTGACTGCACAAAACGTGTTAACGCATTCACTCAAGTATAAGCATGTCCAAAACACAATTTGCGTCGCCGTCACAAAGTCATTTGTCTCACTCCTTTTAGTTATATGCCCTGTGAAAAAGTAGGAAACAGGGAATGGGGAGGTGGGTTAATTCTTATTCTTGACTCTGTAGCGCTATTATTAAGATGTTTTAAGGTCATCGGACGATCGTAAATTACTGAATATTGTTGGTAAAACGGCGTCAAACCAAACGGAAGCCAGTCAACAATCAAAAGACGCCGTAAGCTAAAGCACTATGTGTTTGTCGCGTGTCCCTTCAAGCATGTCTCGGATTATGTTTTATATATATGTACATTATGATCTTATAATTCAGATTCGAAATGTTCTAACGAGATCTGAGGTGAGCGAAAGTTTGTTTTGTATTATATTTATTGAATGACGGATTAGTCATTCGTGGACGGCAGTACAGACGTGTTGAACTTTTCTGTTTATTATCCTTAAATGGAGTTAATCCATACCGGTAAATGGCAAAATAGGAAACTAGCTAAATGTCTACTTTAAGAGGTCTATGAGAAAGTGTCAATATTCTGATGTTGTCGGTAAAGGAGTTGGGAGTCTATGTATATAATTGGCTTAGACCCGTCGTGAAACGGGAGGTGTCCGTCCGCTTAAGTATCTTAATATTCATCAAACTTTAGCATAATATTTAGCTAAGATCTTACCTAGGCAATGTTTAAAAATCAGTTAATCGTCTCAGTGAAGCTGAAGATTTAGCCCAGTAATTGCCGAAATTTTGACAAATTCTTAATTATGTATATACATTTATATGCATCGCATTCTTCATTTTAAACATACATTTCGCAAACTAAATCCTGCTAGTATTTTCTTCGAACTTCCCTTCATGGCGATTTTATACAAGTTAAATAGGAAACATGAATATGTATCGTCTGAATACGTGGTGTTATTGTTTTATCATATGGACATAAACAGATCCGAACTGAAGGGTAAATATGACGATCACATGTGAAGACACGCAACTTGACGTTAATCTCAGCTGTTTGTATTTAAACATTACTAGTCTGTTATATTTTATATAAACATTAGCAATAAATGATAGCCTCCGACATAAACATTTAAACGTTAGTACTCAATGCTAGCCTTTGATTTAATTAAACATGATCGGTCTATAAGAGCCTTTGATTCAAACGTTAGAGATCAATGACAGCCTCTGTTTTAATTTAACAGTAGAATTTCTTGGTTACTGTCTATGACTAGTACTCATTAGTCCCTCTCCACTTTGAGTTCGAGCCTACCCCGGGACCAGAAAAAATCATATGTCAGGAAGCTGTCCACCTAGCGTATGGAAGGTCAGTTGTTCCACCATTGTCCACGCCGGGGGTCTTCCTCGATCGGCAAAGCTGAATGTCGCCAATTGATCCTGCCTGTTGGTACGACGTTAAAGCCCAATAAATAACCCTCTTCAAATGGTAGTCCTCATATTAGGGTTTCACTGTAAAGTTTGTATTTCAAGTCTAATAAGGTTAAAAGTCGTCAACTTATATGGATATATTCTATTTAATTGGTGCAATCTCATTAATCATAGATTATCGATAGTCAGTAATAGATTAATAAAGGATTATAATTCCTTCATACCGACATTGATAGTCCGTCTTTACAGTCTGTTATTCTTTATATAACACAAAAGCTTTGTTGATTTTTACGTTTATTGCACAAAACATCTTAGAGATCTGGAACTAAGGTAACTTTTGTCATTATTTTATTTTCACGTTTATTATTATATTTATAATTATATTTGTTGATCATACATTGGATTATACGATCATTATATAATACATTATTTAAAGGTTTGACTTACAGAATATTTCTCACAGAAGCAATTTTCGAGGTAAAATTATTATTGCAAATGATGGAAATATTTTGTAATACTTTTGATATGCTCGGTATTCATACGTCGAAAATTCTACATAATATAAAAATGAGAATGTATTGCGCAGTTTGTGTTAAAAATAGTTATCATAAAACTAATTTTAAAGGTTTTGTGACTGATTTAACGTCATGAGCTCTGTCAATGGATTGACACTAAAATGTCTCATTTTCATAATTACTAAAACTAGAGTGGTTAGTTAGAAGGTAGAGGACGATTACTATAAACTGTGATAACTTGCTGCTGTCTGGGTTCTAACATACTTTGTTACTTTAGCTTTATAATTATGTCGATCACCCATTTCTCAAAACATTTGGATTAAAACTATTCCCTGACTCGTACAACTATGACTATATATGGTAAGTGACAATACTCATTGATTGGTGCACTGCAGTAAGGATAACATATTCGCTAGGAAGTTTTGTTTTTGAAATTATCTTTATTCAACTTTCATATGTTTATATTATGTAATCTACACGAATATACATACAATTTTGTCTCAAAAATCTTACGATATTTTTATAATTACAACTATAAGACAGTTTACACTTAATGTGAAGAGCATCCATAGAAGAGAAAGAATTATAAAAGAAATATTTATTAGATGTAACTTTGTATTTTAGACGCGAAATTTACCAAATTGATTGTGTAATTAATAATTACTAGGTATGGATAAATAGTAAGAAAAAAAAACAATAAAGAATTATGTTGCAAAGTCAGGATGTTTTTATGTATCTGTCTGTTAGGTATGTACCTATAAAAGAAAGACATAAAAACAAACATTAAAGCTAAAATAAACATCAGAAAAAAAGTTTTAAACATGACATGAATATTTCATCTGTCAGTAGGGTAAGGCGCTGTTTGCACTTATGGAATGATCGGTCATTATTGTTGAATATAAATTCAATAATTTCAAACAAAGACCTTTTTGTATGAACAGATCAAGCACATTGTTTGTCCGATCCTTACAAATTGGCTTAAAATATATGATTAAGTACAGATGTTTACAAAATAATCTATTTGCTTCAATTAGTAATTGTTACTGGATATAAATCAAGCGATTACTATTTGAAATTAGTCCAATTAATAGTAATTTGAAGCCATTGAATGGAGCTTTTTGTATCTGAGCTAAATAATGATAAAATAAAGCAGTTTTGTCGTAGAATTTATGCGGGAAGAAGTTATTACGATCTTTATTCATCCTAAGTCTTTGTCGTGTTAAACGGCTGGTGTATACTTCTCAAATGACTGAATTATCTCCCCTTTTTGATGCGTACATGTTCTAGGGAAAGGTGATGGCGATGGAAAATCGAGATTAAGTTGATTTGAAGTTTTCAACTAAACTTTCGCGCCCGTTACATTATCGAGTCTTCGCGAAGCTAGCGTATATATTATTAGGTACAATAACACAGCTCCGCCTCCATTTCATGACTGTACATAAGTACAATGATCAATCTTTGGCAAACCAGTTAATGTTTTTATTACCGTGATAAGTGGTACATGCAATATGTTTAACAAATCAATGTACATGTTCTCACTACATAAGTTCATATCTAACTGCGACCTTGTCGTTATTGTTGGAATATGAAGATGTGATAATATTGATCACAGGTGCATTGACGCGAAAAAATACATCATTTCCGGTCGCCATTTTGAGCGTTTATTTCGCCTAGAAAAATGAAACAAAATGATAATACAAATTGCGTTCACAAGTGTTTTGTTGACCACAGTTTTATATAGAGATGAAAATCAAATACTTCTTGAATAAAAAGTATATGTGTGTAAATATACGAATATGTCTTTTTATTCCGTGCGAAGATTTACTCTCAGTTGGCTATAGAGTTTTACCAAATCAAGACCTGTCATTAATATAGATAAATATTACCATTTGTTTCTATAAAACATCAGTGTAGGCCTAAATATATAATGGACGGATATTTGACTGCTAGACAAAGACAGCTAATTGGTAATCATTTTTTGTTTGAATTATTGTATTTGTATTATTTGATTTTTATTCTGACCAGTGCGTTCTTTTATTTGGGGGTTTAGCTTTCTGTTTACCCTATTTTTCTGACACACCTGGACTGCCTCTCTCTATCATTTTTTTTCTGACACACATGGACTGTCTCTCTCTATCATTTTTTTTCTGACACACCTGGACTGTCTCTCTCTATCATTTTTTTCTTGCCGATTTTTTTTCATTTTCATGCTCATTCGTTCCCCGAACTTAAAAAAAGTATATTTGAGAAAAAAAGATTTACAAACCTACCGATCCTATATTTTGGGGGTCACGGTATAGTGGAGACAGGATATGCTTTTTGTCTTATTGTTATGGCCACATCAGGAGTGATTATAATGTTATTTAGTCGTTTCATTTCTTAAGACAGCTAAAAACTAAATAATTGTTTAATACTTACCTGATGACATACTGTTCTTTATGTGTCTATTTTAAAAATCTAAATTTAATCTTTAGTAGTAATTTTAGAAGCTTTAATTCTTTACATGCGGCAAATTTAAATAAAAAAAGCCGTTAAATAATGGTATATGTGGAATACGATTCGTTAAGCGTAGATGAGCGCTCGAAGGTAACGAAGCCAAGTATTTAATCTAAAATTTGAGCCAAAATGCGCACATGTTGATGAGTAATGCAAAAATATAAACTTAACAATCAGTATCAAATAATGAATGAAAGACATTTCTGTTATGCAAAGTCACGTGACTGTCGTAGAAAAACTGTTGCTTTGTTCTCAAATTCGTAGCGTTGCTTTCAGAAATTATTTAAAATTGAATGTTTGCCCGTGGGTTATCATTGAATACAATACATGAAACAAGGCTTGCCAGTTTTTTAGCATTGTTTAGCTTAATGCGGGTGTATTATCTAACTGACATTCCTACGTCTTTTTAGATTAGATACCACATTTTTTGGAATGATTTTAACATTCTTATCACGGAAATATTATTAAAATAAACTTTAACAATTATTTTGCAATTTTAATTAGTTCACATTCTTAATTTGGGCAAATTTTGATATTGATAGTATTCAAATGAATGAACGAAATTTAATTTATTTATGAAAGTCCTTCTGTGCATATTTCAAAGTTCCACGAAAGTATGGTAGAGCTATACATTTTGAACTCCGACCATCCGTATATATATATATTGGTTTGCTGATACGCAAAAGATTCATTAAAAAAATGTTCGACCCTCTCCCTAATAAATAAGCGATTTTAACAGAACAAATATTTGTGTGTTTTTTATTCCAGCTTTTGTTTTCGTTTTACGAGCGTATTAATCTCAACAACAACAACCTAGTAACCACTGGCGGTTAAATGTTTGTGTCGCGTAACCAACCACAAATCATCAATTTTATCTTATCACCGAATTTTGAAATATTTTGTTTGCATTACAGAGAGAAGGGAGATGGACGAACTTCTGGTCCGCGAACGAACGGAGGAACAGATTCGTCGGAGTGTTTATGGTAACCGGAACTTGACCGAAATCCATCTTGGTAACTATGACAACTCTATAACTAGACCGACCGTCTCAAGTGCGCGAAAATCTGTTTTGTGGTCCCGGGAGCGAAAGGTATATGAAACAGCAAGCAGACGACGTTTAGAAGAATTTAAAGACAATCCATACTTCAAGTTTGAATATCCGGAAATACCTCGCCACTGGCCAGGCACGTGGGCTGTGATGACGTCCCATGATTTAGAGTCTAGTGCTGGGCGTCTGTCTCGGCCGTCCACGGCAGTACGGCCCAGAACGGCGCCGTTGCATACCTGGATGAGAGAAAAGTTTAAAACGCAGGAAACCGTACCTAGAACTGTAAAAACTCCCGCGGTACAAACCTCATAACTCACTTGACATTTTGTCTTAATCACGATAAACGAAACAGAGTAATTCATGGATTCAGTGACTAATTCGCAATTTTGGATTTGCCACTAATTAGTTTGATATATCAGCCATATCTTGTAAACTCATATTCATCGTTACTGCATTTATATACACTGACATCAAATTACTTCAAATATGTTGCATATTATTCTAAATGGTATACCATTATGTACAATATTTCATGAAATAAATGCAGTAAATGCTGTATATGTTTAATTATTGTAGTGTGAATATTGGCTGGTTAGGTCGCCCAGTGTTCCAGACGACATAACATAATCAGATCCACAGAAACATCTTAAGTTCCTGGTTTCCGCTAACCTGACCGACACTAGTTTTTTTTCTGGCGACCCTAGACGTTTTTCACATTTAAATATTAAAATCCACAGAAACATCGACATGGATGATTATGCTAGACGTAAAAAGTTCCTGGTTTCCGCTAACCTGACCGACACTAGTTTTTTTTCTGGCGACCCTAGACGTTTTTCAGTCTCGGTCAATATTTTACTAGCTGATATTTTGCATTTTCATGCAAACTATATATATATAAAAACACTATATAACACTATATGCTGAATTACTGGCACAATATTTTTGAGAATGTCAGCGGAAACCAGTTATTTATTTATTTGACCTTCTCCAACTCTTTCCACGTGTGGCCTGCTTCATGAACAAACCACACAAATTCCAATTTTGAGAAAACAATATTCATTGTACAATTTCATATGTTTAAGAGGAGTTTTTCAAAACTATAGCGTGTCTGTTATTGCTACATTGAACCTAAAGTACCGACATTTCCATGAAACTCGACATGGATGATTATGCTAGAAAATTTTCATACCCAAAAATACATTAAATGTATTAAAATAACGTATCAAAAAAGCTACAAACGTTGACACTGAGTGAACTTTGATTCATTAAAACGACGAAGGAAAAAATATCATTGCAGGTCTTATTACGGTATCAGGCCCTACCTCTAAGTATGTTATATTATCACACATTTTTTCTGGCGAAATTACACCGTTGTCAGGATTCTCTTCACAGAAAATTGACTTTGCTTCAAAAATTCAGTGCCAGCAGTAATAAAATTTATTAATTGTCCTTAAGATTGAATTGCAAGTCATGTAATAAGGGAGATAAGTCATATACATTTGAAATGATTCTCTCATGAGTTATCGTTCCTGTCACGCAGGCTACTCCTTTAATTTATCAGTATTTTTTAAACATTTTCGTTTGTTTGTTTGATTTTATGTGACTTAATGTCACTGGGGTATAACGCCATTTTTCAGTTATATACGGCGACCGGTTCACCTGACCAGTTTTCCTGGACTATATACTAACCAGTACTAACTTACCCTTCCACAAGGAGCCGGCAACTTCTCAACATGTGCAGGAAAATCGACATTTTTGTCAAATTTTCATAGGAGGGTATGACCTGCAGCGACCGGGATTCGAACCCGGATCTCCGGGTCACAAGTCCACTAACCACTGGACCACGGCCACGGCTGAACATTTTCGTATGAATGAATATCAACAAATATATGAATTGACAAGGGATGTTAAATTTCTGTCAAAACGGAAAGTGAGTTCTGCAGATCTTCGTTTCTGTGACTTCCTGATGTTAATCTGGAGTCGTGGCCCTTTGAAACTCAATCCAAGTATTAGCGAGTCGTTATTTTGTCACCAACTTAATTACATAGCTTTCCTTTACCTAGTTTTATTCTGATGTCTAGGAGTAAATGACTTAAATTTCATGTACATACATGGCCAATAAATTCTGCTGTACTTGTACCATCTTTTTAATTAACTAAATTCGTCAGCCAGTGATACGCAAGCGTGTATGCACGCAAAGGTTCACATGCTAAATTCCTGGACATAAAACTCGCGTGACAGGGGCGAAAGCTGTCGATTTGTACAGCTGGTATGGCAAACAAAGAACATTAACAGTGTGAAATTCGTTAATTCAGATCTGTTCGTTGAGAATGATCATTTCATATCCGTAATTTTAAACTACACGTACCTACATGTATACTAAGCTGCTCATGTTATTTAAATGTGGGAGTCTTGAACTTGACTAGCAAATCTGGAATACCTATTTTTGACATTAGATAATTTTGTTACATGTATTAAATAATGAGTGAAAAATCAGGACCATATTATTCAACGTAGTACATAATATTTGTAGTTAGGAATAACGAAATTCCGCATATGAGGCGTAAATATTAGAGAGTATAAGTAAAAATGGCTTCTGCAATTTTTACAAGAAAAGGAACACAAAATAAGTATAAATAAGATGGAAAAAATCACATTTTTCTATTTTATAACACGTGGCGGTCATTTTCGAAAGCTTCTTTAGATTTTTATAATAACGTCATGCTATGCTATTTACGTTATTAAAACAGCATTTTACGTATAGAACATTTGTTTCTGGTTTGTTCGTATTCTGAAGCACGGCTCAGAAGAATTAATTACCATAATTGCTTTTCAAAAAACGACTACGTTGATAGTGGAGCAAACGAAGGGTCATTTTAGAAGAAGGGTGGTCATAAAAAGTGAACAGGCAGATTTATATACGCCATCTTGGATTCTTGAGTGTCCGACAGATATGAGTTTGCTAATATTCCACTCCATAAACTAGAGACTGACGAACATTTTGGTATATAAATATGCCTGTTCACTTTTTATTTCCTTAAATATGCACCTTTTTGGTCCCGTTTGCTCCACTATGAGTCTAAACGTCACATTTCCGTTTTCTCCGCGCTGTTTGAGTTATTGTGACGTAATTAAAAACGCCACGTCTGTTTCGATTGCTTAGAATCAAAATCACGTCATTAATTATAACAAATGAACGTCGTTTCTTTAGAAACGAGGACTCCATGTTGTTGTATTGATAATGCATTTCAATTATTAAAGCAACGATTTAAATGCCGTGAATCTTTTTAACCAGAAACTACAAGCAACAAATGGCCTGATGATGTCTGCGTAAGTACTAACTTTTATATATATAAATCTACATTGCAAAAAAATAGATTTAGTTCTTAAATTTGAAATGCCAGTTTGTCCGTACGTGTTGTGTAGCGATATTACATGTATACATATTATATGTTTCGATTTAAAGAAGTTTTTCTCTGTTACAATTTCCATGGTTAGTCAGGAAGCACTCGAACAACTTGTTTTGTAATTAACACATAAGTATAAATAAGCGAGGTCTTGTGGTTCTAGCTTTTTTATCCTCTTGACTGTAAATAAAATCTTGTTTGGCATCACATGAGTTAAAACTAGCACGTGTACAGATTCTGTTAAATCTTTGAAAAGTTAATCCAACGTTTACAACAGTAAATGCAAAATCTTTACTTCAGTCTAAAGTTTGATACATTCTACGTAAAGGTCGCCTTGTGTTTTTTCAAACCTAAAAGATATGAAAATTACGCTGAAAATCATCGATATAAAAAAATGTTTGTGGTGGGCGTTGAAATTTCCTTCGTATTCGTCCTAAATTCTAGCTGAGACCATTATACCATAATGTATAATGGTCTCAGATTCTAGCATTTTATGATATTTCGTTTACAACCCAAACTATGTTTTTTTCTCATTTATACGTTAAATAATATGCATTTGATTATGTACGTGTTGCCAATAAAAATATTTTATTTTCGGATATTCGTCCCTAGTTTTCGTACCCGATATATTTTACCACATGCTAAGTAAGCACAAGAAAAATGTTTGATTGGATACAAAATGGCTGCTGTTAATCCAATTAAGGAATAATTGGTGTGTGTTTTTAAATTCATTTGTAAATGTTTAATTAATTCCGCCATTAAGTATTGCATATAACGAATTATGTTGTTAAAACATTATTGATTAATCAGTTCGTCGCCGGGTAATCTTGTAATGAAGTTATACCTCAAACGTTTTGAAAAACTTCCATTTAAATTTATGTGGGTGGGGTACTTGCTGCGATAATCGTTATATTGTAGAAAATTCGATTTGCATAAGAATACAGAATAAAACTAAAACAGCAGTCAAAGCAGGTTACCCCATAAGCGTATAAAAGGTGATTCGAAAGTTTTAAGATAAGATTGTTTTCCTTTGGGACATTTGATTGCTACAATAAGTTAAGCCAAGTACATATTTGATTATATTTCACGTGTAAAATAAAACACATTTGACGTAGGTGTTGGCAGTGTTATCAATTGCACGTTTTCTTATAACATGTATAAAACAACTGCTTTTCATAATGCTATGGGGAGTATCAAGAATAACCATTGTATACTCATCCAAACCTATAATCATTTGACCAATTGCCACCTAAAGGAGTGAAAGGCCGTGGCCATGGTCCAGTGGTTAGTGCGCTGGACTTATAAACCGGAGAACCGGGTTCGAATCCTGATTGCAGCAGATCATACCCTTTTATGAAAATTTTACAAAAATGTCGATCTTCCTCCAGATATGGAGAAGTTGCCAGCTCCTTGGGGAAGGGTAAGTTAGTACTGGTTAGTATACAGTCCAGGAAAACTGGTTAGGTGAACTGAAAAATTGTTGAAAAACAGCTTTAAACCTCAGTGACAATAAGTCACGTAAAAACAAACAAAGGAGTGAAATATGTGATCTTTATGATTTTATTGAGAGTTTAATTTTATTGATTATTACCATGATAATGTGATAATGTACAGCTTTTGTACATTGGTGTTATTCTGTACTTGTACCTTTTATTAGAAGACATTATCATTATTTAACATTTATATAATTATGAATTTATTTCAGATCTTATTTTAACAAGCAGTTAGTGAGACAGACAGACAAACATGGAGCGGGGTGGCGGTTACAGCCAGTCCCTGGCTCATAGTTTCAGTCTTCCGAGTCTTGTTGAAGGTAGTGAACCAATTAGCGAGGCCGAAGAGTTTGTTGAGGTACCTTGAGATTTAAATGCCTTGATTGGTTGTATTCAGTACTTTAAAGATAATTACTAACTGAGCCAGGCTTGAAAGTTAGAGATTGTTAAAGATTGTTAGCTCGTCCCAACATTTAATACATGGGACAAAATGATCTAATTTTGTTTGTCATAGTCAAATAAATTAATATTTGTTACTGATTAGTGTTTTCTGTACATATACCGGGCTCTTGATTACCCAAATTTGGGGCCAAAATTCGGCCCCATTCCACCACCTCTGGAATATACTTCCCCCCCTATTTTTGGTAAAAATTCCCCCACCTGAGAAAAAAAAATTTTAAGCTGGTTATGTTATATTTATTAGCCTTTTGAAATTCCCCTTGAACTGAAAATGATGCAAAATTCCCCCCTCCCAGGGCCCCTGCCCCAGTCCCCCAAAAGAGAGAAAGAGCCCTGATGTCAAAATAATGTTATATGACCTTAGCACTACAAAACTGTTGCTAATACTTATAGAAGCTGTCAATTTTTTTGCTTTAATTGTAATTGCTTTAGCACTTAATAATTGTACTGTAAAGCCTTGTTATTATGATCACCTCTGAATCGAAATAAATCAGTCTTAATAATATTGTTGTTAATGAGTTGGTCTTATTATCAAATTGAAATATAGAAGAAATATTGGAAAAAAAACAGGCCTAAAATAAGTAGTCATTATAATGAGATGTTCTTAATATTGATGTAGGTGCTAAGTGAGTTTTTTTTACTCTATACTAAAAAAAAGAGTAAATCATTACAGATGAATTCACTGCGGGAGAGAGGTGACAAAGCTTTGAAGGTGAAAGATTTTACAGGAGCCATTAAGTATTACAATGAAGCCTTGGAAATTGATGAACAAAATCCAGATGTTCTCCTGGCAAGAGCTACGGCTTGTATTGAGATGGGAGACTACATAAGTGCCCAGCGTGACACCGAATTCCTTGTCAGTCAGGATTCTGAAAATCCTCAGGTATAGTAAAACCAGCAGTTAAAATCATTGACCCAATTTGGTATAATGCATTCAAAACTGTTTATAAAGTTATGCTTGTGAGAATGAGAGGTTGTCTATATTGGATTTTGGATTTATTCAAATGTTAAAAAGACTAAAATACTTGCATTTGAAAAAACGACTACTAGTCTTTAGCATAGGTTAGACTGTATAAGAACATGTTGTAGTCTATAGGAAAGACATTGGTCCTTGCCGATAAAATCCATAAAGGGCTGGTAAATTTTGCATGAACGCTGGTCCCGTTGACTGGCAAAAATTGCTGTTTCCGACGATGTATTTTTTACCACAACATTGAAATTTGAGGGAGCTGATCGAAAATGACCATCGAAAACTTTGATCTGCTCGCTGGCATAATTATTGGTGTATTGGTTTACTACAACACTGACTGTGTAACACGCGACATCACATTTTATTTATGCGGGATGCCTCTGCCTTTTACCATTTTACATATGGAACGGTCTGGAATTATACTTTTCCCATTCCAAACATTACAGACCAACAAATTCTCTGCTGGGCAGACAGATTTTTTGTCTTTGTCTGCCTGGCTAACTGATAGATTTTGAATTCTTTCGTATAGACTGATGTTTTTTGATGGATAAAATTGCCATTTCTATTTTTATATTTAGCGCTTTTTGATTAGACATTTTGCTGCATGTAAATTGGTGAAGATGGCAAATTTTGAACTTAAAATCATGCGAATGGTATATACATGTATCACAGTAAAGCGACTGGCTGTAGTATATATACACTATGAATAGAACAAGATATGGAGGGTAGCAAGGGTGTTCATGGTGGATACTGCTATGTTAGCTTTAACTTATCTATGAAACGAAATCATGTTCTTTTCAAATGCATTACAAATGTTTAAACATTTTTTTTTTCAGGCATACAAAGTTTTAGGTCAATCCCTACAGTTTCTACATCAATATAAAGAAGCCTTGACCTCTTTTCTCACAGCACTTGACCTTGACCCAGATCATTCAGATGAACTCACCGACCTTATTGCAGATGTTGCTGCTCAATTCTGTAACATTCCAGAAGAAACTAGAAAAGCCTTACGTGGTAAGTCATTTGTTTATTTTCAGGTACTTAACAACAACAATGCCATTACTGGTCATTATTTATTCATAGAACAAAATTGTTCATGATCCTATAAATAATCTTAAAACATTCGTATATGAGAAATTTATAGTGATACGGACTGTGGCTGCACACTTCTGACACAGTATACCATGGTGAAATAGTCCAGGTTAAAAACAGAAATAAAAAATTTGCATGCCCTTGTTATAAAATTTGCCCTGGAAACTGTTGTTAAAACAGGTTTTAACTGTATTCTCTAAAAGTGCAAACTGTTGAAGTTAACTGTGAAATGGACAGAAAAGTTTTTACCTTGAATTAATTTAGTTTACTTTCATAAAACATTTTCACTAAAAAGAGCTTTCTGATTGGGATAACATTCAGGACTTTCTTCTATTGATTTCTATTTTACTGAGTGTCTGTATGTCTCTGATTAATGTATACATGTTTCTTCAAATGCTCCTTTATATGTTCGTTTCATGCTATTGAAACAAGTTGCTTCTGAACCTATTGTATTGGATTGATAAATAAAATCATTGGGTGTCTGTTCTCATATCACATGACTTTTCATTTTGAACACTGTATTGGATACTTAATATCTTACCATTTCAGACATGGATTCATACAAAAAGTTAAGTGAAGTTGGGGTCAGTTTGTTCCAAGCAAAGAAATATAAAATCTGTGTCAAAATTCTTGAAGCTGCCCAGAAGTTCCAAACAAACCAGAAAGGAATAACGATGAGAATTTTGTTAACATTAGCAAATGCTCATTCGGCCTTAAGACATACTGAAAAGGCTATTAGTCTCTACCAAGAATGTCTACAGACAGCTATAGCTACCCACGATCAGATTTACCAAACTAAAGCTTTGGTCAATATTGCTACTCTTTATTTGGAAAATCATGATACCCACCAAGCAATTATCTACTATGAGAAATTATTGCATTTGGAGGCAGAGCTTATACAGGAAACAGGGAGTGAGGATACTTTACCAGACTTCTGGACTAAAGAGCTACAGTGTGGTTTGCATTTGAATTTGAGCATTGCATACAAGGCTATTGGAAGTATGGACTCTGCCATTAAGCATGCTAAGTGTTATGTGAAGTTTATTGAGAAATATGGGTTTCAAGGAAAGTTGAAGGCGGAGTCTTACCATAATACAGGCATGCTGAATGAGATTCTGGGTAATTTCAAGGATGCTATAAATAACTATAATAAATACCTTGAAGAGAGTAAAAAGAATGGAGATAAGAAAGGTGTGGCTCAGGCTTATGGCTGCCTGGGAAGTGTTTATGCTGCTTTGAAAAATTGGAAACTATCAATCACATACCATGAGCAGTATGTTGCCATGGCTTCCAAATTTGAAGATAAACGCATGAAGATTATCGCTAATGAAATGCTAGCAGATACTCTCATGCTTAAAGGTGATTATGAAGGTGCTATTACACCATTTGAAGAAATGATAAATACTTGTGTCCGCACAGATTACAGAACTCGTGCAACAGGCTTGTGTAAACTAGGCCATGTTTATCGTGCTCTGAAGAGGCATCAGTACAGTCTGTATTTCTATGAACAGGCTGCAGAGTTAGCTGAAGATTTTGAATTTCCTGAAATCGAGACTCTCAGTCATTATAATATAGCTTGTATTCATCAACAATCTACTCAGATGCTTGAACTCGAGAAGGCTTTAAAATATTTCCATCAGCTGGTACCATACTATGAGACCAAAGTTCGTGAACATATGGCTGAAGGAAGCCACTGTCCTGAGGCATACCGGAACCAACTGAGAGAATGTTATGATGGGATACAGACTGTGCATGCCAAGCTCGGTAATAAGGAAGAGTGTCTACAATTTGCAGAGGCGTACAGAAAACGTACATTGACAATGACTCATAATTACCAGGCTTCAGCTATGACAAGTCAAGGTCACACAGCACCATGGGATATGTGGTCTGTTGACAGGATTGCTCGAGTTGTCAGCCAGCAAAATTGGTAAGAACCGGACTATATCAATCCTTTAGTCTCATTTATTGTAAGACATAATATTTTTTGGACGATTTTCTGTTTTCTCCAGTTTTATGTACTGAACTGAGTGTGTGGGATAATTGATACTCCGTGTGTTGTGAATTTATGTTGATTATTAAAACCAGGTTGATAGCTGAACAGCTGACATCAATGTCAAGATGCTTACTAATTTGTTTTTGTCATGCTAAGTTGTTTTCAATAGCACACATTGATTCATTTGATGGACCTAGACCAATAAACCTGTCAATTGTGTATGAAGACCATAATATGGTCATATTATATCTTTTATCCACTTGGTGGCCATTGTTCAGAGATTTTTCTGATTTTTTTTGCAGCACAGTTCTGTACTATTCATTGTTGTCAGAATATCTGTTGCTATGGGTACTGCAACCTGGAGCCGGACTTGTCAGGTTTTACTCCAAGAGGGCAAATAAAGACACCACTATGATAGAAACAGTATGTATAATACAGTTTATGACTTAATTTAATTTCAATATTATTAATCTTTTAGTAACCATATTTGTGTTAAGACCATGTCGCAAAAACAACAACTTATTTTCAGACTGGTTTTCAATGTTTTATTATTCTCTTTGATACTTATTTACCTCCATAGGTTGAAGAGTTGTGAGTTTTTGATGTTTTATTTACCTCCACAGATTGAAGAGTTGCGAGTTTTTGATGTTTTATTTACCTCCTTAGGTTGAAGAGTTGCAAGTTTTTGATGTTTTATTTACCTCCACAGGTTGAAGAGTTACTTGATGGTATCAGACAAGACTGTGACATGAAGAAACTGACCACGGAATGTGAAAACAGAGCAACACCATTGAAGAATAGTGAGCTTGAAATGACAAGAAGAAAATATCTTAAGCTTAGCAAATCTCCTAAGCTCGGTGATGTGTCTGATTCAACAGATGAGAGCAAAAAGCTTAAGAGTGAAAATAAGTCAGAAAAAACTGTACAGAGACAATTGTATGACTTATTGTTTTCACCTGTTGAAGATATATTGTCCAAACTGCCGAAAGAAAGTCCGTTGATCATAGTGCCAGATAAAGCTCTCCACCACTGCCCGTTTAACGTTTTACATGACTTTCTCAATCGTTATGCATTTAAGAGATTCAGCATCACATATTTGCCAAATATTTTATTATTGGACAAAGTTGTATCTAATGAATTAAATCAGTTGAGATTAAAGGACGATTTACACTTCCAAAGACAAGTGCATAGAAAAGGCGGTATGTCAACTGTCACAAATAGGGTTGATTTAAATGATGACAGCCATGGTTCAGCGAAATCAGTTGATTTGAAAAACATTGACCCCAAGAAAATCTCTCACCCAAGACTGCTAACAAGGCCCTTACATACCCCTATGGTGGCCCCTAAACCTGGCATGTTGCCGAAAGAAAGAACTATGTATGATGAAGAGTTTAGGCAGCACTCACAGTGGTTAACTCCCAGATCCCACAGAGGTTTGACTTCTATTAATTTATTCAATTACATATAAGATTTTTCAGGTATGAATAAATGAGTATGGTTTGTATAATTTTTATTATCTTTTTTGTTATTTTTAGGATTTTTTGTTGTAAAAATATGCGTTTATCATAATTTTATTGAGCACTACTTATGTAACTTTTCAGGCTCCACACTTCCTAAAGGCTCCCAACTCATTTAGCTCATGGTTTATGAGTTCAAACTCTGGGTGTAGCACACATTTTCTGGGATGATTTGGTTTATGACATTGTCTCAAGTCATTCATGCTCCACTACTGATTATCCATGAGGAAAAGTTGGCAGTTGCTCATGAATGACAACATTAGTACTGGTACAGAATCCAGGAAAACAGTCTAAGTTAACTGTTAGCCAGTGTGTGACTGAAATACTGTTAAAAAAGGCACTTCAAGTTGTATTGAACTTTTTTAAAAATTATCTACAGGGTTGCAGAAAGTACCGGAATCTTATAGATCATATGACAGTTTGAAAAGTGCCGCAGCTAATCCAAAGTTAGACAGAATGTTAAGCTTTAGTACATTTTCGACCTTGACCTCAGTGACGTCCACAGGCACTGACATAACTAGTTCTAGCCTTGCGATAACTCAGTACAAACAAGTCAGTAACCAGGATAGATGTCTGGTGTTTGGTAATCCTGCATTGCCAGAAAGGTATGAAAACTAACTTATAGTTATAAATATTTTTGTGTGGTAAATTTAGTATTTACCTACTTGGCTCTGTTAGTCAAATCTCCAGGGCCTATTCCATAGACATATCTCATCTAAGGCCTGGCAAAAATAGCTGTGTTTACATTTACCCAACTGACCATAAAGGTTCTAACAGCGGAAGCCAAATGTTGTAAATATTTTTGGATGAATAAAATAATTAAAAATTTTAAAATTAAAAATCCTGCTACCCTTTGTTTGCTCATCTCAGCACGAAGTTCCAGTTTTTTGTTTTCATGTTTACAAGACGTGACCAAAATTATCATTTAAGAATGTAACTATCAGTGCATCAGGAAAGTGATGTTTATGCTTTATCATCTTATGATGTTCTGTAGCCTCTCTGGAGATGAACCATTTTAATCAGTGTTGTGAATCGCATAATTCATAAAAAATATGGCAGAATGAAGTTCTGTTGTAGTATTTGAGAACACTCAGAAAGTTTGATAAGATTTTGACTGGAAGAAAAACCTCATGATGCAAACAAACTTCCTGAAACAGACTTGAACATTCTGTTCAGGTACAAGAAATAATGGAAAGTCGGTTGGAATGTGATATAATATATTGTGAATGTCTTACACATTGGTTTATCTATGGAAACCCTGATTGGGGGAGTTGAATGAGTGATGTTTTTGCTCTATGTTTTTTGTTTGTATGTCATATGATTCCCGATGCTGTTAATGAGTATCAGACATTGTATTTAGAAATATAACAGTTTTGTTTTTATATTCTGACAGTTTGATGTTGCATGGTAAAATCTGGAAATGTGGCCTTGAAGAGTTGACTTCAGCCAAAAGGGAGGCAATCAGTGTTGCTTCTCTATTGGATGTGGCACCAATTATGGGCCTTGATGCTACCAAAGACAAATTTATGGCAGACATTGAAAAAGCTTCAGTTGTACATATAGGTATGTGGAATTATGTGTTTTTGTATCAAATCAGTTGTTTCAGATATTTTTTTTGAGAGTCAATGAGGATAATTGTTTTGATATTTTGCATTTACAAATTCATGTGAACTTCAAACTTGACTGGAAATAGAAAACTAAATTGGAAATACATATACATATACTGAATGCTACCAAAGGGATGTAAAACACATAAACTTAATGCTAAATTTGGCCTTTATTCAGTTTTTTTTTGTTTATTAAAACAATTAGCCTGTGATGATGAGTGGTTATTGTTCGCAGTCGGCTGTAATGCTCATGTTTCATATGACATTACATATGGGAACATGTGCTATTTGCAGTCCACTCACTAAGTCCATTCTTGAACAATCCCATTCAATCTTCTCCAAAATGATTAGAATATTTATGGGTATATACCTTGGCTAAATTAGATTACCAGCAAAATTGCCCCTTGGACTCTTGAGTTATGGCCCTTGGTTCAGCATAAAATGATGAAAGAGGCCTTGTCAGCTACCACAGTTAAAAGGTTCCCATCCACTCTCAATAACAGTAAAACCTCATATTGCGACCACCACATCAATATTAGAATGACCACTTATTTTTTGGTCTGGCTTTTTATAACTCCCCTATAATTCAACTTGATAATGAAACCACCTCATTATTACAACTGATTTTTATGGGTCCCCAAGTCAGTTTCAATATTGAGGTTTTACTGTAAATTTTGACTAGCATGTTTTGTAACAGTTTGATATTAGTACTCATGTATTAGGATATGATGTTTCTGATAGAGCAATTTTTGTTTTCTGTGTTTACAGTCACCTCTGAATAAAGGCTACCCTGTGAATAAAGGCCTTTTTTTGAAAAACCGTCCTTGATTATTTAGCACAAACTAACCTCCAAATAAAGGCCATCTGTTAATAAAGGCTACATTTTGTCTTTCCAAAGGGTAGCCTTTGTTCACAGGTTTGACTGTTTCTGTTTTTTTTTCAGTAACTTATGGTTGCTGGCAGGAAGGTTTGATTGCTTTAGCACCGTCACCAGTAGATGCTGGAGATGACATACCTACAGAGGAATCATACATTATCAGTGCCGATGACATCCTCGGGCTAAAACTCAGAGCTCAACTGGTTGTTCTAAATATTGGATATAACAGTTATAGAAATGACTCATTACAAGCTGGATATCTGCTTCCCAGTGCTTTTCTTGCTGCAGGTACTGTAGATATATTTGCAAGATTTAATTACTAGTATTGGGTTTTGAACTCATAAACCTGAGGTCCGTAGACTTGTTGAGCTAAGTAGGCTGGCTAATACAAATAACTTCTAATAGAACCATTTTTGGCTTGAAAATCTGTAGTATAAATCCAAGGGGTTTGTCATGTAATTTAAGCATAAAATATCAATGTCAATTTCTTCTAAATATAAGCTATATATATAGTTGAATAAATGAAACATTCCATACATTGACATTTTATGTTTGAATTACTAGACAAACGACTTTTTGTTCAAATGTATTTCGGTTAGTTTAAAGCTTAATATTGTTTTCATTTTTTTCTTATTGGTTTATTTAAGCTTGATTGCAATGAAAGCATGGTTTATTTGAATCTTTCTTCGGTTGACTTCCTGCTAAAATTACCAGTGCTAAGTTTGAGTTATGGCCCTTGATTTATTACAAACAAATTGATATATTTTTCTATGTTTGTTGCTTTATCAAATTTCAGGAGCACATTGTGTGCTGACCAGTATGTGGCAACTTCCTGATCTTGCTACAGAAAAATTCTACAATAATTTTTACATGGCTTTACAAAATGGGAATCGGGCATGTACCGCAATGTCGGCAGCCATAAGTTCTTTACAAGATGATGATAGGTATGTATGATGGACTAAATCTGGTTGCGGTAAAATAAAAAAAAAAATCCAGCATAAAACAGACATTGACCTCCCCCTGTACAATTTTTTTACCTGTTTTAGATGTGTTCATATACTTAAAAATATGCCATGTAGTGTGATATGTGACATTTTGAGTGCATGAACAAGAATATTGACCGTAATGCTGGAAAATAGCCATACAAATTATAATTCTGACATTGTAATAAATTGATTGAAAGGCTTACCAGGAATGTGATTTTTTCACAGATAAGATGATTCTAGGGGTCATTTTTGAGAAACATAAATCTGACAGGGTGTAGAGAGGGAGGGGTAAGGGTATGCTCATTTTCCTCAAACACTTGTTCAAGAAATAGAACAAAGCAGTAGAATTTCTAAGAATCGTGTCTGTCCAATTATTCTATTTTTAGAACACGCTGTATAACTTGCCATTACAAAAAATTTCCTTGCCTCTAATCAGCGACTAAGCACATGCATTATTTACTATTGCTATTATTCATTATTGTTATTATTCATTTATAATTATTGTTATTCATTTATAAATATTTTTATTCGTATCATTATCTTTATCATTTATTCAATCCTCATTATAAGAGCACCTGCTTTATATGATAATCTATACGCCCTAAAGCGCTCTGTCATTTTTTGATAATTCTGTGTAACTTTCTAGGTTCAGTTCTCCGTTTTACTGGAGTGCGTTTGTTCTCATTGGTAAAGATGTTACCATCAACTTGAGCAAGATACGACACGCTATGCTAGATCAAAGTATCGACCAATCAGAAGCCGAGGTAGAAGAGGAACTTGGTCGAGAATACCTAAATCCAAAACCTGTTCTAAAACCTGGTAACGTTCATTTTTACTACAGTCATGTAGGGGCCTCTGTGTTTGAGTGGTTAATGTCTGTGATTAATCATTACTAGCTCCACATCTCTGTGAGTTCAAATCCTTTCTGGACCAGAAAATGTTCACGTGTTGAGAACATGTCCACATATTGAAGTTTGGTGGTTTTACCTTGGTGTATGTCTGGGATATTTCTCCACCATGAAAAGTTGGAACAGTTGCCAAATGATCCTGGCTAATAGTGTAAATAAAACTAGCAGTAAAAAATTGACACTACAGTCAAATATGAATTTCGTTCTTAACTCCTGTCCTGGATCTTAAATTCTAATTAACAGAACAAAACAGAACAGTTTGCGGATGTCAGCCACCAGCTTATAACACATTTACGATTTTACCATGACAATAAAATGACTAAATGTGAGTACATGGATATCTGTGCTTGCATACATTTACTTATAACTTAAATAACAAATTTACACATGACAAGCTCATGCCTATAACTGCATGACCATCTTTTTCTGATAGGATGCGTAATAAATATTTATTGCAAGATTTTTTATAACAATTTTATTTTTACAAGACAACAAGATATTTAATTTATTTATGGTTGCATTGAAATGATATGTATTATGTACTCAATATCTGTACACTGGTGGATTTTGTGTGCATTTTGATTGGGTAAAATCCTTACCAATATGTCAGTTTATTTTTGTTTCTTTTATTTTTCAGTGAAGAAAAAGGAAGATAACCTTCATCTGTTACAAAAACATCTGTGTACATTATTACGTAATAACGCTAAACATCCCCAAGTCATCCTGGATCTTATAGACTTGGTAAGTGTGTACATTATTGCGTAATAACGCTAAACATCCCCAAGTCATTCTGGATCTTATAGACTTGGTAAGTGTGTACATTATTGCGTAATAACGCTAAACATCCCAAGTCATCCTGGATCTTATAGACTTGGTAAGTGTGTACATTATTACGTAATAACGCTAAACATCCCCAAGTCATCCTGGATCTTATAGACTTGGTAAGTGTGTACATTATTACGTAATAACGATAAAAATCCCCAAGTTATCCTGGATCTTATAGACTTGGTAAGTGTGTACATTATTACGTAATAACGCTAAACATCCCCAAGTCATCCTGGATCTTATAGACTTGGTAAGTGTGTACATTATTGCGTAATAACGCTAAACATCCCCAAGTCATCCTGGATCTTATAGACTTGGTAAGTGATATAAAACATCGTTGATTACCTCCCTTTGGTAAATATCATCCAGATGCTTGAAAATCAGTCATTTAACAGTGTTAAAAGAACTTTGTATGTTTCAAGTCACAAAGGTCTGTCCAACCCCAGAGAAAAAAAGAATTATTTGTATTTTATTTTCAGCTTGATAGTTCACTGAAGAGGTTACACACTGAAGACAATAACAAGCAGACGACATTACTGAGTGATGACATCATGAATGGGGCAGGTGCTCTCGATCTTCTAAAGTTGCTGGGGTTCCATTTTCAGGCAAAGGGGACATCACTCCAAAATCCCTACGTTGTATATCCTCACTGGAATAGAGACGAATTACTGATACCGACTTACGACTCCCTTAGATCTCTCGTCGGTACGTTTGTGTGTTTGTTTGTTTTAAAGACCATAACCAGCATTTTGACTGTTACATTTTTTAATTTTGCGTAATTAAAATAACTTAACTAAAATAACCAACTAAATTTCAATGGAAGTTCATTCACTATCTAGTTTCACATATGGTCTGGTTTTCCATGTATTACCACCGTATTGAAATTTAGTTGGTTAAAGGTGCAATAAACTCGGACTAATTTCCTGGCTGTTAAATTTTCAGAGATTTCGGGTAACAAGGAGTTGGTACAGAGTCTCTGCGGAGTACTGCCGATATCTCAAGACAACATCTCACTCATGATAGACCTGGTAAGTGGGGACCTTACTTTATTTGGTGCTCACCCATTAAAAAAACACATACATAAATTGCCCTTAAAATGGTTTATCTAAATGTATGTAAAACAATGTTTTAGTAAACTTGGATATTGTGAAGTATTAGATACAGTATTTATTTAATTGTTTGTGTCTTGGGACTTTATTATGACTGTATTCTATTGAATAGTTGAATACCAATAATAAAACTGACTTGGCTTCTTTCTCAAATTGGAACAAAGAGGAAATATTGAAAACCAGTCTAAAAATAAGTTAATGGTTTTGGGCATGAAATGAACATGAATTCTGTCAGTATATTTATGTATATTTTAGTTGAGTGTTACTAAACATGCACCAGAAATACAGCTTAAGGTGTCTGACCTCTCGGTGCGACCTTTGTGGATTAACATTAAACTTAAAAAGGTCCTCTTAGCAACAGGTTTTCATCAGATTGGAATGCTACTCAATTTCAATAGAACTCCTGATAACAGGTATGTCATTATGTCACTATGTCATTTATGTCATTTATTCCTTGATTGAAAGAACTCAATCACTTCAAAACTCCTTGCAGAAGTTATTTTTTCTCTGATGTTTAATGTTGCACCAACAGCCATCGCGTTTTGGGGACTTTTCCAGCTTTGGAGAAAGACCCCATCATAAACACCTGGTAGAACCACCGACCTTCCATAAGCTAGTCATGAAGTGGGACAGTTTTCCTTGTATGAAAAATTTGTCCTGGGTGTAATTAGCTGTAATCACTCAACAGAGGAGGCATGATGTATCATGGATATTAGTGCTCTGTTCATTTACTTCTAGATCAGCAAAAAAAATCTTGTTCAAATCTATGTAGATCAAATTCTTGCATTTGAAATACATAAAAACTGTGCTAAAATTAAGTTTTAAACCTAACTGTGTTGTAGTTTTGTATTCATAATATCAACAAACATACCAGTATGCTGTTACTGTCTTATTAATTCAATTTTCCATGTGTTGCTTTTATGTACTTATGATTTTTAATTGTGTAGTTATTATGCTGGCATTTTTTTATTTTTCAGACAACTTATGATGGGCCTGTTTCAGCTTTTATTGTCAGTGAGTCAATCAAAGAGTCAAGTATTACTGTATAGACTAGATGTTAACTTACTTGGAAATGCTTCTGATAGCAAGGTATTCATAAATATAGTCAATGTGGAGTGGACAGTCACTTGTATATAACAATCAGATGTCATTTTTTCAGTCAGTATGGTAGAATACATTAATTTATGGATAGCAAGGTATTTATAAATATAGTCAATGTGGAGTAAACAGTCACTTGTTTATAACAATCAGACGTCATTTTTTCAGTCAATATGGTAGAATACATTAATTTATGGACACATGTTTTCAATATCATCTCAGTTATATACTGACTGGCAGTTAACCTATCCGGTGCTCTTTGATTCTGTACCAGTACCCTCAACTGATTTCAATTTGAATTTATATCTCTGTACAGGTACTAACCTTGTTCTCTGCAGGAAAGTGCCATCATCACTGCATGTATTGTTTTAATATGCTGTCTAGGATGAATGGCCTTAGACATGATGTCTTCAAATAAATTGTCAAAGACAAAATGCCTGTTATGATTAAATTCATATACCTGATGTCTTAGACTTAATGATCCACTGAGTTAAGCAGCAGGCCTCATTGTAGTCAAACTGCACTATTTATTATTCTATGTATTTCAGTCCATATCTGACTATCCCGAGTTGGTTCGGTTACCGTCATTGGCTCCTCTCCTACTTCCCAGGAACCAGCTGCGTATGAGTACACCATGGCTTAGTAAGACTGAAACACAAGTTGAGATGGAAGAAAAACTGAAGCTTGCAAGAAAGTAAGAATATATACAAATATATGTCTGTAAAAACCCACTTTTGGAGGGTAAGAAGATGATCTTTATAGAAGATAGTCGTTATTAAGAGGTTGAGATTAAACTGCACATGTTTGTTTTTATGGGTAAAGAAACGTCTTGGGCCTGTCTCATATAAACATATTTTAGTTAAGAAAGTAGTTTATTAATGTAATATTCTTGCTGGAGATATTCATTTCAGACATTTTCCCTTTAATCAGCTGACAATAGATCCCAGAACAATCAATAGGATAAAACATTTTTTATTTACAAACAATGGATTGTTAGACTTTCATGGTAATAAACTACTCCTTTAGCTAAGATATGTATACTGACCAACATAAGAAAGTAACCATCATAAAAATTCTTCTATTTTGGCCCAATATACTGACCTTGAAAATTTAATAGTATACAGCAATTTTATCGCCAACAATGGATAGCAATAAACCATATCATGGAATGTTTCAGCTATTTCCAGAATTAAATTTATCTCGATTACTTGCACTTTGTCTATTTTATACCAACATCACTTACTGTTTACTTTCTTGTGTCGGCCAATGTATTTGAAATGAACCCTTGGTCTTATTAGCGTTTTGTTTGTCCATGCTGAGAAAACATGATTTTACTTTTAGAATTGTTTCCCTTTTGTTGGTTATAAATACTTCTACTTTTTACCTCCTTTGTCTTAATTTTTACCCATACTGTCACACATTGTTTTTATAAGTGAATTAAGATTTGAATAGATTAAGATGTTTTGTTGTTTGTTGAGGAGTTGTTTTATTAAGTTCAAGTTAATGTGTGTTATAATAGACCAGAAAAAGAGTTGTATTATTAAGTTACCAGATTGGTCCATTTTTGTGTTGACCCCAAAGTGTATAATGGCAAAATCCAAAATAAGAAAATATTAGGGGATGAATCATACTTTGTATACTCACAAAAGCATGTTTAGAAAAAAAATAAAAAAGGAAAGTTTTTTGACTGACCTACTGTAAAATGGTCAAGTAACCCTAAATATGAATGTTTTTTTCTAGTCTTATGTTACTTTCATTTTTTTTCTGTTACATTGAATAAACATAGCACTGTATTATTATTTTGAAGTATATCTGTTCAATTCCATCTTTAAAAATGAGCTAATTATGATTTTGATGAAATTTTATTACAATACATCAGTAAAATGTCATTGTGATAATTTTTTTATTATTCATTTCAATTTTTGTATTACAATTATTTTATGTACATTTCTGTTTTTATCTGAATTTAGTCGTCAGGATCTTGATGAAAACTTCCGGGATTATTTGGAGAGAGCAAAAACGTGGCATCAGATGACCGTTGTCGCTCAGGTATGTATAGATAAACTTGAGAATTCAGATAATACTGAAGAATTGGATACAATGACGTATTTATTGTACCTGAACACACCATTCCTTGTATATTTAAGACATGGTGAAACAAAAATATACTGAAGTAATTATTTGTGTCTAAAAGAAATCACTATAACTGTGTTCTACTGTATGATAAATCTCCATATTAAGTCTTAACTCTTGGCTAGTCTCACTACCACATAGAAAATGTAAACATCTTTTAAAAATCAGACAGCCTGAGCACAATGGTTGGATCATGATGAATGTGACTTAATGGTAAAATTGACTTAAGATATATTAACAATATTATGTTACAATTCAGAGATGCCTTTATCTTTTTTCACTGGGGTTAGCGTCACACTAACAGCCAGGATCATTTGGCAATTTCTAGCTTTAATGGTGAAAGAACCATCTACTGTCTATAAGCATGCTGGAATGCTTCATCACAAGTGAAATTTGGTCTTCAGTGAGATTAAAACTCACAAGAGTGAGGGATAGTGATTACTAGTCAGAGACATGCAGGCTTCCTTGAAACCTTGTTTTTGTATAATTTTAATTTAGACTGAATTTTATATGATATGTTTATTTCTTGTATTATGTCAGTCTGCAAATCTTGCTTTAGAGGTAAGTAAACTGTCAATCAGTAGCACGGTGTTGGCTGGGGACACACAAAGATAGTATTTCCTACACTGCTGGGGAACCTTTCTAATACAGACAGGAAAAGTTTGAATACAGTTTTCTGAATTATTCATTTTCAGACAAAATATTACAAGGTTTTATGTGAAGCACTTAAACACAGAGTTTAAAAATCGGTACCCATTAAGGCGGTTTTGATGTTGTACAGGTCTGAATTGGAGATGTTCCACTGTGGGACATCTGTATCAGAAATATAAATGTGAACTTCTAAAGTGTACCACATAATTAAAATGACTGTAAAATCTACATGCTAGGACCAGAAAGGGGAGATAAATATAGCCTGTATACACAAATGGCCTTTAATCCATAGGTTTATTCTGTTTATTTATCAATAAATATGAGCAAAGGATGGTCCATGTTAAGACTTGGTTTCAAGTTACTGTCAGTCCTGTGTTTAAGAGAACCCTTGAAGAAAGGTCACACGTGAAGCCCAACGTTACAGCAGCCACTCTTTTGCACTCAGAGTATCCAAATACTCATAATATTGCAATTTTAACCTGAAAATTAAGTAGATCATAGGCTTACAATCTGCATAAAAAAGTTTTAGCTTGATATATATTTTCATTCTGGGAGTGTGATGTATGATTTTGTCACATTTCTCTTCAGTCGAGAATGTACCTCAATTCAATAGTTTTTGTACTTTTCACTGCTAGAATTTTGTTGTTTCTTGTGTTCCTATGCCCAGTTCATTATTTATAAAAATGAAGTATTAATATTTGTACCAGACCTGCATAATTATGATGTTACATTACTCATTATCATCAGTGTTCTAAGATGGTGACATCGTAAAATGAGAAGTATGTTATATTTTCTCTTTGATACAAGATTCATGGTTCAGTCCGTGAATCAATGGTCCTGACTGATTGAACCACAACATGTCTGCTTATCTATAACATTATAATATACCAAATCAACCTTTTGGATAAAGGTCAACTCTTTATAAAGGTCAACTGTCCACAAAGGCCATGTTTCTCTCTCTCTGTTGCATTAACCTCAGTTCAAAGGTTTAATTGTAATTTAGATTTGTTTACATTTAAATGAGGGAATGCTGGGATTTATAGATTGTGACGTGTCAAGTATTATTTACCAATTTATCTTTTTTTTTTTATTTTATAATCATATACTCAGAATTCTTATTTTGAAGCAAATCTGCAGCTTTCATTCCTGGAGTTGTTTTTTACTTTTTGTTCATCATTTTGATGGTGAACGACTGATCAGTGTTTTTGCACAAGGTTTTAATTTTCTTTCTGAATATTCGATATGAATCAGTTGATATTTTTGTGCTTATGTTGATTGACATGGTAATCATATAGCATCATGAAGTAAGTTCTTAATACTCCAGAAATGGTCCATTAATAGAGCTTTTAACACTTAATATTAGAGGTGGGGTATTTTTGGCGTTTTATTATTTTACTCTTTTTTTTTCTTTTTTTGAAAGTATGTATTTCAATACTTCTGCCAATACGCCTTAAAAGGAATTTGTTTCTGATTGACATGAAATCAATGTAATGAAATCTGGTAAAAGTCACTTAACTTCATGTCATAACATTGTTTGTCTGTATCTTAGATTATTTATACTGAATGGGCTCAGGTTTTCTGTACGTCTGTCTGTCTGACTTTGTTTTGTCACAGTCTTCTGGACACATCACATAATATATTTTTGTTCGGGCTTTCGGGCGTTCAGATTTCTGACCCTTTGATTTATGTAAGTTTTGTGTGATGTGGATGTTATGACCACCTTTTTGGGACTGAAAAAAATAGTCTTGATACATTGGTGGACCGGTTATCAAGTCTGAATATAAAGGAAATTTTGGAAACCAGTCTGACAATATTTGGTTATTGAGGTGGTCTTAGTATTTAAGTAGGGGTTCTAAGTGAGGTTTTACTGTTTAATGATCAGGCTGGGGATATTAGTCAGCCTATGGCTGCCTTTTTTATTTTTTTATTTTGTGATTATTTACTTAACAGGCAAATGAATCTTTGAGCAAATACGGTCGACCAAAATCTACACCAAGCAAGGTCAAGGTGTTGCCAGGAGCAACTGCATCAACCAACCGGATACCAGTGGACCAGGAAATTGTGCTATTGAACCCAGAGGTGGATCAGAGAAGAGATTACGCTCACTATGTTTACCAAGAGAGGATACAGAACATAGATACACGACACAAGAATGAAATGTTGAAACTTTATCTACCTTATGTTAATAGTTGTTAAAAAATACTTCTGGATATCCAATCAACCTAATAGCTTCCCTTTTATGACTTTACTCACAGGTTTGTCTGTATTAACTGATTAATCATATGGTGTGACACTTCAGACTTTTACTTTTGTATCACCATATTTGACTTCTATGTATGCATTTTATTATAATATTATATAAATCAGGTTATAAAAACATTGTTTATCAAATAGATAACAGCTTCAAAAGCGTTCGGTATGGTAATTAATAGGTGTGTACAAATGTTTAGAAAATAATATGGTTATTAATTGATATAAAACAAATGATAATTATAGTAAATACTATAATTCTTGTGCTCTAAACTTTATGCAAGACATATTTTCATTCACCACTGGTTATAAGCATGTATGAAAGCATTCTATTTTTTATGGCTTACATTCTATACAAATTTATTTTCTCTACCAACTCACGGAAGCTGAATTGTGTTTGAAGGATTGCTTATTTGAAGTCAACTTTCTCGTTGCAGTTTATGAACTAATGAAATTGTGACCTTGACCTTTGTAAGTCTGTAAGGTCACAGTTTTTGGTTATCACTGCAAACTGTTGTTAAAATATCCTGATGATTTGTCGTTAAAGATGATTTTCTGTACTCCTTCAAACTCCGACCTACTTTTAATACACCTGTCTTGACAAGACATATTATGCAGTGGGCACAATAGTTGTCCACTCTCTTAAAGGTTCCATACAGACTTCACGAGATAATTTAGACTAGTGAATTTTGTAAAAATTTGGAACTCTTGTTGTTTCTGTACATGACATATCTTTCTGACAATTATTTTTGGATCTTTTTGCAATCTGATACTGTCTAAATAAACACTTTAGCATAACTTAAAGGCTTAAAAATTTGATATGTCTGTGAACTAAATGTCTACATACCAGGTTATTCATTTTCTGGTTAATCTGAAGTATTTTAAATACAGTTAAACTTAAATAATACTACGACCTATGAGACTAAAAGTATCCTGTCTTAATACTGAGGTGGACTCTTAACTGAGGTTTTACTGTAGTTTTGAGCATATTTCAGTGAGTGGCACATACTGTGCTTTTTAAAAATAAAAGTTGCTATTGGCTAATTGTTTAGATCTAATTTCTGTTTTTAATCAAAGACCTATACTACACAGTGTAGTCAGGACACTCGAACAGAAAGACCCCAGTGTAGTACAGGACTTTGTCATGTGCCGGTAACTTATATGATCTGTGATTCTTTTTATGATGTATTAACACTGGTTAATTTTATCATTGTTTTCATTTTCTGTTTTGTTATCTTTATTCTTGCTCATGTTTTTTTTGTTGTGTTGTGTAATAAGAGATTTTATTAAAGTATTAAATGAGACATTGTTTACTTTGTTCATTCCAAATCAAAAATCCCTATCAAAGGTTGATGATCAAAACTAAAATTATCCAATGGTAATCATTTTTATATTTTTAGTATCAGTGACCTTGACCCCTAACCCTGTCATCCCAAAGAGCAACAAAGTACTTCCTCTCCTCATCAGAAATATAAAACATCAGAATAGATTGTTGTCAAAATAGGTGTTGTTGGAATTAGTGGTTGTTCAAATTGATATATTTCATTAACTTACGACAGATAAAACAACAAACATACAGTCATAAAAACTTGAAACTTTATTAACTCATTCAAGTACAAATATACGAGAGATGTGAATGTTATCACAGATATGTAATAAATACACATAAATAGTAATATAGAACTACATCAAGCACATTTTGGACGGAATAGAGATGTAAATTAAATAGGAGTTTATATTGTACTAGTGCATTATCCAACTGAATTGATTTAAATATTACTTTGTTACAAAACAATTCTAATAAAACAGTGCTATAAAAGAAATATTGAAAAAAGCCAAGTTTTGTAAACAAAATAAATTTTGAAAATTATAGACTTGTTCTAAAAAAATTACAACAGTTTTTTATCTTTATTGAAAACATAAAACCATGTACTCTGTCTACAGTCTGCTTGCTCTCATTCAATGAATCCAATACTTCAATAATGGCAAAAAACTATTCATCAAATTTGAATTTAACCAAAAATAAAACAAAAATTCTGGAAAGTGCTCTTAATCAATGCTTTTTTTAGAATTACAAATCAAACTCATTCTTGTTGTAAAGTAAAAAAAACACTTTAATAAATTGCTTGACATAAATAAAACAGTGAAACAATAAATAAATCAGTAATTTGGTATGTAAAAATAGAATGTTTATCACATGTAAATCATATAATTTCTTATCACTTTACTAAATAATGCTTATATTTTCACATTTTCTCCATTCATTCATATCACAATTGTCCAGTGTACACTTTAGTACAACATTTTAACCTTCTCAACCGAGGTATTCCAACTATCCAACCAGCGTTGCTCAGCAACCAGCAATTTCTGCTTTTCATCTTCAATTTCCTGAAGAGCTTTCTCAAACTGAGCCTTATACTCCTAAAAATATAAACAAAATAGGAAAAAAATAAGACAATGTCACAAAAATATTTTTTTACACAACAGTCAGTTTTGTTTGTTTTTATGTGACTTATTGTCATACGGGTTTAGTGCCGTTCTTCAACAATTTTCAGTTATATATGGCGACCAGTTCACCTAACCAGTTTTCCTGGACTGTATACTAACCAGTACTAACTTACCCTTTCACAAGGAGGTGGCAACTTCTCCACATATGGAGGAAAATCAACATTTTTGTCAAATTTTCATACAAGGATATGACCTGCCATGACTGGGATTCGAACGCGGATCTCCGGGTTACAAATCCAGCACACTAACCACTGGACAGTCAGACTAGCTAATAGTGTACACACATGTACAAGGGTAGTAAAGAATCTGACAATCTGGCTTAGACCACATTGAGAATATCTGTACACTGTCTAAAAATGCTGTAATCTACTACTTGTAGGCCTACATGACCAACTGTAAACCAAAACAGTTTTAAAATAATCACATATTGATATTATGTTTACTTGTCTTTAAACGAAACTGCATGTCTATCATTTTGTTCCCTTCAATTCATAAACAATGGTAAGGACATAGAAAATATGTGTCTCAATATTACATCTCTAATGATCAGAAATATCATTAAATCAACTCATTTATCATTAGAATTGCTTAATCGCCATTGAAATTACTTGATTATCATTATGAAAAAAAAGAAACAGCCAGTAACTACTGGGTATACTCAGTTATCTTTAAAAATACAAATCTATTACGAAGAATCAATTATAATACTCAATTATCATTTGAAATATGCAATTATCATTACAATTACACAAATATCATAAGAATTACGATGTTACAAACCTCATATGCTCTGTCTCTAGCAGTTATTGTAGCATTTTGTCCTAATGTTGTTTTGGCCGTGGTTACAGAAGCAGTCAGCTGTATTGCTGGTTTTGGTCCAGGAACTAACTCGTTATTTGGTATACCTGTACAATATAGCAGTAAGCAGATGCTGAAAATATTTGCTTGTTAACACATAGTATTTCAATAACGAATATTGCGTCCATTTTGTTACATTTCATTTGCACTAATCAAGTTTACAAGGCAGTATCCATGCTCACCATTAAATATTGTGAAGCATCTAAAATATGGTATGAAAATAAAATCTCTTCAGTAGAATTAATGGATTTGTATTTTTATTTCAAACACAGAGGACAAAGAATTTCAATCAAGCCACACTAAAGATAGTGCACTGGCAAATTGGCAATAAAGCAGTCTTTGCACTTATCAACAAGCCCAAAGTCCAGGGCAAGTAAATTTCTGTTGAGGCTGGTAAACTTTCTCAAAATTGTGTATTTGGGCCAGTGGTAAATTTTTTATTTTCAAGCACCAACTTATAGTTTGGACTAGTGCTTGTTCCTGATTAATTGTATCAATAAATGAACTCTCAAGACTGGTTGCTTATGGAGGTACAAAGTGACTATTATGTACAGGTGGCTGTTAAGTCAGTTTGACTAAATATAAATAACTTACCAGTCCATGTGTTCTTTCCACGGGGTAAGGCATCTTTATCTTCATTGTCTTCCAGAGGTTCACCAGCATTCTTTCTTCTGATTAATTCTGTGGTTGGGTATTTCTTGGAATCAACCCCTAAAGAATCAAGTTTAAAAAATTACTAAAAATATATTCCACTTCATCACACGTGTGAGTTATAGTGAAATTAAAGTAAAATGAAGAAAGACAGTAACTTTCAGTACTTTAAAACTTAGATAAAGTGTCTTCATCAAATCTAAGATAGAAATTCTAAAGCCGCAGCCGTGGTCCAGTGGTTAGTGTGTTGGACTTGTAACCCGGAGATCCGCAATCGAATCCCGGTCACAGCATGCCATTGCCTTCTATGAAAAATTTGACAAAAATGTTGATTTCCGGCTCCTTGTGGAAGGGTAGTTAGTACTGGTTAGTATACAGTCCAGGAAAACTGGTTAGGTGAACCAGTCGCTGTATATAACTGAAAAATTGTAAAAAAACGGCGTTTAACCCCAGTGATAATAAGTCACATAAAAACAAAAGATGACAAACATATCACACTTACGTCCTTTTTCAACGTCATCAACTACGAGCATGTTATCAAACTGTAAAAGTTGATTCTCAGACAGTCTAGCCAGAGAATCCAGAAAATTCTTGGCATTTTCTGTGGCATTTACCTGCAAATTAACCATACATTGTACATAAAATGATATTTTGTACAAGTATCATAAATAATTATTAAGTGAAAACTGTAACAAATGAAAAGTTTGAAAGACTTCAATATAAAAACAAGAGTGCCAACCTGTCACAAAGAAAGCTGGTCAAAATTAAAATGGGAACACTGGATGGGAACTGTTCATCTTAAAAAATGGACACGGTGGACAATCATGTTTATTGAAACATGGACCATAATTCAATAGTGTCATGGTTGATTTTGGTGGTTATTGAATATAACTAAATTATTAGGCCCATATTCACAGCACGTAGGATTTCTTAGGAATCCATAATTATGACTCAACAAACGTTAGCATGAGTTGTAATTAGACACAATATTTGAACTTTTAGACACCTTTATTTTACTTTTTTTTTATCATAATAATGATCAATACAGGATTTCCAGATTTTGAAATTAAAATTAGAATTAAAAATGATTTAATCAAGTACCTGTAGTTTCTTAGCGTGGCCTTCAACAGCTGTAATATACTCCTGATGTCTCTCATTCTCTTTCTGGCACAATGATTCCAGTTTATCTTTCTGGTGAGGATGTCCGAGTGCAGGTCTCAATGAATGCTGGTGTTCTCCCTGAATTCAAAATACAGTATTAACCTTGATATAACAATCACCTTCAGACCCAATGATGTGATCTTATTATTGTAGTGGCTTCATTGTGAAGTTGAGATAAAGAGGAAAAATTGAAAACTGGTCCAAAATTAGGTGGTCATAACACTGAAGTGATTTTTAAATAAAGTTTTACCCTATTCCTGAACATATTTTATACATAGCTCAAAAGGATTTTTCAAAAATGAACTTAATAAGATCAACAGGCTAACTTATCAAAAAGGCAAAATATAATTAGAATTGATTAAAGTGAAGCATGCAGTGTAGGAAATACCAAATTCATAAACAAGGTAACAGTCCTGCATAGACCTTTGCATAAAAATGTACCTGTTTCTCTTTCAATGCTGCAAGAATCTGATTGAAATGAGCTTCAAAACTAGTTCTATCAGACTTCGAAGCTGATATTTTTTCCTTAACAAGGTCAGACACAACAAGTTGAGGAATATGGGAGACAGCTTTCTCGAGCTGTGTCAACTGTGCACGTAACTCTGAAATTAGCAAGTTAATAATTAGATTTCTGAAAATAGCCACCTTTTGAAGGAAGGTAGAGAGAAAATTTTCAATAAAATGCCAAAATACAGTATAATGAGCCTTATACTATAGCTTAAAGAAATCGTTTTTTATGATATTAAACGAGTGCAACTGACCAATATCATATACTTACCAAAAAACCTTTATCATAGATCATAGACAATAAAATGATTTTCAATTATCTTACTTTCAGACATAATAACATTAAAAAAACAACACCTTACTTTGAAGACATTGATTATGATATTCAACAATCATGCAGTCAAGTATAACAAACTAACAAAACAACCTATACCATACCTTGTAGACATTAATTATGATATTCAACAACCATACTATAGCAATTAGACAATGTAAACTTACAAAAAATGTATGCCATACCTTGTAGACATTAGTTATGATATTCAACAACCATACTATAGCCATTATAAAGATACAAAATGTATACACCATACCTTGCAGACATTGATTGTGATATTCATCAGCTTGTTGATAGTAAGACTGAAGTTTTTGTATGATAATGTCAGAACACTGTTCAAATGTCTCCTGTAAGGCTTGTGGTCTTGTCACAGGTCGGTTTCCTTTCTGGCGATAGTATAACTGAAATTGTATGAATAGTTTGTAATCAAATATGGTACCCCTCTAATCAGATCCTTTCCAATTGTATGAATAGTTTGTAATCAAACATGGTACCCCTCTAATCAGATCCTTTACAATTGTATGAATAGTTTGTAATCAAACAAGGTACCCCTCAAATCAGAACCTATCCAATTGTATGAATAGTTTGTAATCAAACATGGTACCCCTCCAATCAAAACCTTTCCAATCTGGAATCCTCTCTAAACAGAACACGTAAGCTGGTCTCAATTTTTTTAATTATGAATTTAATGGTATAGAACCTTTGTAATCCTGAACCTTTGTATTCTGAAATTCAGAAAACCTCTCTAATTTTTACATTTTTGTCTTTCCAAACAAGTTTGAATTAGAAAGGTTCTATTGTATAACATATATAGTGTGGTATATTTTTCAAACATGATGTTCATTATTTATGGCAATATTTACATTTATGGATGTGTGCAAGTTTTAAAAGCCTTTGCATTCAGCTCTTATTGCAGCCATAAACTTGTCAACTTGTCTTTTAATACATTTAAAGCATATAAATGCAAGAACTCTGCTAAAGAATCACAGACCCTCTGAAACAATGTACATGAATATGCGACAAGACTTAATGATGTAATATTAATGCTTTGTTTGAGCAATCATTCTAACAGCAGTAAAGTATAATAAATTATTGAATTGAAGTCAACAAAAGTTATTAAATGCAAACATTTTAGTGAACAACAGCAAAAAAAAAGAGAGAAGACATAATATAGCCTTTATGAAAACATAACAGTGACTCAGACATTGATAAAGTCTATTGTATGTATATTTGAATTTTCACTGGAGTTTAACATCACACTAACAGCTAGGATCATTTGGAAACTTCTCCAGCTTTAACTGTGGAGGAAGACTCCGGACATATACTTGGTAGAACCATCGACCTTCCATAATTTAAATTTTGTCTTGTCCTGGTGGGATTCCAACTTGTAGTAATGAGGAGCTTGTGATAACTGGTTAGACCAATAAATGAAGGCTAAACAATGGCTGTAGTACATATGGAGGTCTTTATTCACAGATGACCATTAACAATCATTTGACAGTACAATTACAGGAAAATATGGCTAAAGTGAAAGACAGGAAACAGTGAAGTATTTACTATTACCTGAACATGTTCATCTTTTATCTATTGTCATGAATATAGTGAAATATGGATATTATGAAGTAAGTATTCGGGTTGCTAGAAGTCACTATAACTATGCTGTATTTGACTGTTAGGAACATACCTCAGAAGCAGCCAGCAGGCCTTCTAAAGCTTCTTTCAGAGATTTACGGATGATACCTAAGAAATGTGTCGTATTGTCATCTTCCTCAGAATTATCTCCAAATATTACTGTTTTCTTCTCATACTTTGTAGGCTTGCTACTACGACGCATCCTGAAAAACGTACAAAATAAATCGTTAAATAGTTGAATCTAATTATATACAGTTCTAACTAAGTCCAATTAAAGTAGAAATGTTTGTAAAGGGTAAGTAGTGAGAATCTAATGAAATAAAAAAAGGGCCAGCTTAGCTTAAAGGGAGCCTGTGGATCCAAGCCTTGTCAGTTTGGAACCTGGGCATGGCACATATTCTTTGGGATAATTTGGTTACAGACATGTCCAAGGACAATAGTTAACCATCACTGGTTTGACAGATTCATGTGGAGAAGTTGACAGTTGTTTGAAAAGAGCAAGATTAGAATTGGTACAGAATCCATGATCATTGGTACATAAGTTAACAGACTAGCCAATACATGCATACATTTGAAATGCTGACAAGCTTACGCATACAGAAAAATACAAAAAAATATAAATGAAAGAAAAAAACTATCTGAAGACTATAAGAATTATAGAGTCAAACCTGTATACAAAGGTCATCAAAAGGATAGGTATGTCCAAAGTAGAGTATGTTAAATTTATTATAGTATTTATACTTCATTAGAAAATTGCATTAATTTAAATAAATCAGACCTTGTTTAATATAATAATGTAGTATAGAAGCACTGCATAAAACACTCAAAGATAATTGACAAACAAGCATTTTGTGCTAAACAAAAGTCAAATCAAATGACACCAATGCATACAATAGCTACAGTGAAAAACAAAAACCAGCCAACCACATAACTCAATCATTATCATCACATCCTCTGCCGTTAGTCACATAGAATCAATCTACCATAACATGTTTTAATTCACCCTGACCCCGAAGATTGGGGCAATTTTCTCCCACATCCAATCAGTTACCTACTACACTCCCTCACTTATAGTCACATCCCACCTCCATTAGCTAAAAAGACTCAAACTACCATAACATGTTTCAATTCACCAAGACCCCAAAAAACTTCCTCCAACATCACAGATCATTGATATCATAAAACATTTCCAATCAGTTAACCCTATATCTACAGTCTTACCTTACAAAATCGCTGAAAATACAACACCATATGGTATGTTTAAGCTAGGATATGAACTTCTATGTAATTTGCAAAATTTTTATATTCACGAATGTACCAATTATAAGATCATTTTTATACTATAACATATAAGATATTAACGGACATGATTTCTATGCAGTTTTAGAAAACCACAACATTTTAGAAATACTCTACATACAAGTTTTTGAAGTAAGCCATGGAAAGTGAGAAAAAGTCTATATACATTATCACAACAGTTAACAATCAATTCATAATATGCTAAATTAAAAAAAAGAAACTAAAACAAAAATAAATCAGTCCGCACAATTATGCTACATTTCAACAATAGAAATTATGATCACCAGTAAGTAAGGAGTGGATGATATTGCAATTTGTTTTAAGTACACTGACTTAATCAAGTGCATTATCTTGTTCACTTGCTTCATCTGTTAATCAATTGAAATAAATGTTAGAATTATCAAAATTCAAAGCACAAAATGCACATTTTAATCATGCAGTTAGCAGATGAAAACAATTCATTGGATCTCAAATAGTCATTAAACAATTGTTATACATGTTAAATTGGGGTGGGTGGGGTAATTATCTCACATCACAATCAAAATGCATTTTGCAAGATAAAACATTGTTAGCAGTCAATCCAAACACATTGTGCAACTTACCAATCATTTCTTGATGACACCGATGGGCTAAAATCATAAAACTTGAATATACATATTCTGTAGACTTATTTTCCTTAATTTACTTTGCTTATACTGGCTTTTTCATGGTCCCAAACCTCTAAAAATTCATTTTGTTTCTCTTTCTTTATCATGTTTGAAGTAAGCATTTGGCTTGCAATTGCTAGAATTGACACTGAGTGTTTCATTGTATAAACTTGGGTTGTAGATCAGCCATGTATCAAATATAAAGAATTAGTTATCCCAGCTTACCACTGAACATCTCACTAACACAACAGTTGAGTGACACTACATTTATAACTGAGTGGCACAATAATCTTTATCACGTAAGTTACAAAGTAATTTTGATAAATTGTGTAGCTTGTACAATATGCTAGATATAGTTTGAGTGAAAACATAGCCCCAACAAATTGAGTGACATAATGATTTTTTACAATTTGAGTGACTTGAATAAAATGACTATCACAATAGTTGACAGAATGAACCTACAAAACTTAGTGACATAATTATTCCATTACATTAAGGGGTGTAATAAAAGACAAAATGACATACAAAACAAATTTAATGATTCAAGTGAAACAATAGTTTAAAGAAATTCAGTGACACAATTAGATTGACAACAGTCAGTTTTACTCATCATCGCTGGAATCATCATTTTTGTCTTTATTGTAACGTTTATGTAGTTTGGAAGAGCTTCTTTGACGTGATAAACTTCTTTTTAAGACTGGTGTTTTCTGTGGTAATGACTTAGATACTGTATCTAAGTCCACTAATACGTCTTTTACAGTCTCCGATGTATCGATACTAAATTTTTATACAAGTTAGCAAATATTCAGAAAACTGAGAAAAAATCTTATTGCACTTATTGAGAGCACTTTTACTACAACAGTCAAATTTGTGAACAAAGGTCACCATAGTGTATGAAGATGTATGCCATATTTGGAGAGTTGGCCATATTTGGAGAGTTGGCCAGATTTGAGAGTTGGCCATATTTGAGAGTTGGCCATATTTGAAAGTCGGCCATATTTGGAGAGTTGGCCATATTTGGAGAGTTGGCCAGATTTGAGAGTTGGCCATATTTGAGAGTTGGCCATATTTGAGAGTTGGCCATATTTGGAGAATTGGCCATTTTTGGAGAGTTGGCCATTATTTGATAATTCAGTAAATCTGTAAAAACAATATACTTAGAACCAAGAAGTGACCATTGTTCCTATGTTAGGAATTAACTCAAGTTTAATTTGTACAGGTCTCTAGAAGAGTTGTTATCACCAAAGTTACTGAAACATGTAAGAAATGTCTGCAAGTGAAGTCAATGACTTGTAATAACGAAGTGATATTCCTTACCAATCTTGTCATGAAAACTCCTAATTCACCCTGATTTTTATGTGAAAATTCAACACGAAGATTATACAAAAGAATAATATAGGATAACTAGTAATACAAATATATCAAATCTCAGAACCACAAACTAGGCTATAGGAAGAGTTTCTTAAGTGTGGATTCACTAAAAGGGCTAGGGGTTTAGGATTGCATTGGCATCAAAAGGGTAAATAGCAGGTCCCTGGTATGGTGGCAAAAATTATTGCAAAACTTGAAAAAAAAGTTTGAACGTAATTTAAGCTAACGTAATAATAAAGTCACCTCACTGAGACTTATCCGATATCCTTCTCTGAGTACTGGTTAAACAGTGCAAGTCAACATGATGAGAAGAAGGGCTAATCTTAAACAACAGAAATTAATGTACACCACTAACAAACATATTTTTATACATGACTCTAGTATTACACTGACTGAGTAGATTTTTATACTTACGCAGCAGACTGGGCCTTCCTACTTTCAGCAGCAGATGCCGGCGACTGTCCATGTCGACTTTGTGTCAGTTTACCGCGATCAGATGATGTTATTGTCGACATTGATGATTTCATCTTCTCTCTCATTTCATGAGCTGAAACATTTAAAATACATCATGATGTTATATTAACTCTATGTGTGGTAAACTTAGCACACGGTGAATAAGGAAAAACCTGGTTACAACTGCTTGTTAATAACAGTCACTAAACCTCACCAAGCTCCCTCGACAACATCATTCTATGGAGAGTGAAGTTGAAGTCCCTTTTAACAGTTTCTTTGTCAAAAAAGTGTACAGTAAGTCACATCTAACCATTGTCTGGATGACATTTGTAGAAGGGTAAGTTAAAAGATAAATTTTCATGAGTTTCCAATCAAAAGGATTTTACTATAAATCACATTTGATAACATTAAAATGTTTTAATAAAATACAGAGCAAACTGGTCAGGAAGCAAAACAGTTAAAAAGAAAGCATTACTGAAATATTAGCATGCTTACTTTAATATTAGATAGTAAAAATTCAAACAATGACCACCCAAATATTATGACCATCTTGTCATAATGACCACATATTTTCGGAAAAGCTTCCAATAACTTTCCTACAACACCTTAATAATGAGACCTCCTCGTTATTATGACCAATTTTCTGGTTCCAAAGATGGTCTCATTATGGAGGTTTTACTGTGCAATCATATATAATTACAACAATCACAACTGAAATAGAGTGACTTTGTGAATTTAAATAAAAAAAATATTTCCAGAATGCAGGCTCTGATTGGTTAATTTTATGACTGAGCACAGAAATAACCAATCAAAAGCAATTGTTTGATGTCCCCACATGCCTGACTGAGAATACAACCCAATCTTATAACCAGGCTTTTATACTTTGTTGAAAACATGGTTAAAAAACTCTGTTACAATAAACTTAAACAGAACAAAAACGTGAGTGTGTGAGTATACAACACTAACTTTGAGAATATTCACCATCAAGCTCAGCATCCAAACCAAACCTCATCTTAGTTTTGTTTGACCTGAAAACATGAAAGAAACAATGAATACAAGGGATTCCAAGATGCTGAAATCTTACCTCAAAGATACATAAATAAAATACAGGATATATACTTAACCACAGCCAATTACATGTATTTTATTATCAACCAGTTATCAGTTTATTGTTGTAGAAAAAACTGTGTTTCTATGCAGCTAACATTTTTGTAACAATATCACACTACATTGGAAACCTTTATCTGGAAGCCCGGCCACTTAGTTCAAAAGGTACAGTGTAAGATCTGGAGACCTTGGGTTTGTGCATTTGAGTCCATGATTTGGTAGTGATTTGCTTCTTAAGTCTTTTGTCCTCCACACATGATAATTCATGCACAGAAGATGGCAGTTACTTGCGGAGAACAAGGTTAGTATCGGTATGAAATCAAGGAAAACTGGTCAGATTTAAACCTCTAAAATCTGGAAATCACTATAGAATAAATTTGCTAGTCCCCATATTTTGTTAAATATCCTCAGTAAAAAAACTTTTCAGTAAATTTTAGTCGTATAAATTAAGATCCTTTCTGATCTGGAAGTCTTTCTACTTTTCACATAAAATTTTGATCACATGTTAAATGAAAAATATGTTTGCATTTAAAATATATCAAAAATAAAATCTTACTTCATAATTCCCTTAATGACCCCTACAGAAGGGTCCTCTGTGGGCTGTTTCCCAGCCTTACTGATAGGTGTAGGTCCCACATCTTGTACAAAGCCAACACGAACACCTTTGAAGAATATACAAACAAATGCATACCACATAATATGAGCTAAAATGGCATCAATAAAACGATGGTGAAAACATGCCGTGATCCACATTGTAAATTAGAAATAGATATTTCAGCCAGAGTCAAATTTGACGACTTCTCCAGCACTAATGATGGAGGAGGACCCCAGGCATACACCTGGGTAGAACCACAGACCAGCCACAGCCCCACATGTGAAAATTACTCTGGGTGAGATTTGAACTCACAGCAAAATAGTACAAAATATGAACAGACATGATATGGTACAGTAATAAAACGTAAGAACATACCAACAGCAGGTGCACCTTGCATTGTACCAGATGGTGGTCTAAGTGATGGATCTTTTAAACAGTGTAAATATTCACTTCTGGCTTGAAATGCTTCAAAAATTCCTTTCAGAGAGTCATTCAGCTGTTGTGCATTTATTTGCTGTAAAATGTGAAAAAAAAAAATGTGAACAGCCAACTTAGAAATAAAGGCTACTCCATCTTCTATGAAAGACCAACCATGCTTTAAGATCAGTCTGTTCAAAACTATTAATTCAGTTCTGTGAACAAAGTCCACCAAATAAACGCAGGCCAATTTTTTAGCACACGTTTTATGATCTAATAGACCATAATAAACCTCTGAATAATGTCCAACTGTGCATAAAAATCAATTTATGTAAATCACTTTCAGCCTTACAATTAAGTCTGACAAAATTATTTGGACTGGCAAACTCTTGTCTTTTATATAATGGTATAATAATATATGATAATTTTTCAACACCAAGAAAATCATTTGTTTGATAACAATCAAAATAAAGAATAAAATCGAGCAGTGTTTATTTACTACAATGTCTGTCTACATCTTCAGAGATGTAACAAATTCAAAGCATCTGTCAGCAGAATCTTACTAAAATTAAGCTCAAATTTATCTGTATTATACTTAAATATCATTATACAAAACAGCAAAAAAAAACCAACACATTTATAGCTAGCATAAGTCAGAATGAGAGATATATCTCAAATTTTATAACCTTTGACCCTGACGTCAATCTGAAGTTGTATCACTTTAATGAAGCAGTCATTGAACAAATACTGAAGTATTCCACTACATTATTTTAAAAGAGATAAATAAATGCAACAAACTTCTTCATAGCAATGAAGTCAGGCAGTTGAAACAAAAATTGCTCATTTGTATTAAGTATTGCTGATAACAAAAACTAGGTTTCAGAAGGTGCACATGATAATTTTATTTCCATTCATTGCAAAAAAAGCAAGAGAAAAAACGTGTACAATTATTTATGAGGTATAGTTATGTGTTCCCATGGAAATGATCTTGTGAAAGTCATAAATTGAATTTTAAGGCTAAAATGTTTTAAAACAGAAAGCAGTCAAACTAATAAACCAAGGCAACAAAAAGAAGAAAAACACGTTTATTTAGAGTTCATTTGTTAAATCATGTTAACCCTAATCAATTGTGATAACAGGTTCAGCTGTATTTTCCCACTGAAGAACTGACTAAGACTGAGAACAGCTCATGCTATAGTGGTTACCAGATAAATAAATTCAGCAGTGGACAGGGCTTATCAGTAATTGTGAATACAGCATGATAAAAATAAGAGTCAATAGATACCAGTAAAAGCATAGTTATCATTCACATGGTGACCCATAGTTTAAAGATGGCCATATACTCAGGTTTCACTGTGTTACAGAAAAACCTCAAGCAAATCAATGGAGTAAGATTTCTTCTGAAAAACCCTTACAGGAATCAAAAATTCAAATTCTTCAGTATATTTGCAATGTCAGACAAATGATATAAGAATATAAAAATCTGTGTAGTCAGGCTTTCTATCAAATGTTTTTGTGAACGTCAAGAATTTAAATCTAGTACCCTCTATTTAAAACATCTGTACCATTAATATCCAATTAATCTTGCATATGATGACACTATTGATGTAACATAACTTATCTGAAACCTATTTATCTGTAACTAGCTACACAAGGGGCTTTAATATAAGCACTATTTGCATTTAAGATAATTAAACAATTTTTGACTACTTCGTACATCAAAGAATTTTCTGAGTCAGCAATTTATGCCCGTTTTCAACAATTTCAGTCGCACCAAATATGGACAGTAAAGGTATTATTGAATGTATGATAACATTGAGTTTTATTCAGCTGTACTTCATTTTCACATTCATAAGATGTAAAAAAATGTACTTTAATACAGTAATCAAAACCAAAAGTGGCCAACTGTCACAATATAAACCTGACAAAATGACCACATGAAAATTGGATGGGAACTGTTCAATTCAGGGAGTGAACAAAGTCTTTTTCATCCTTTTTTTGTTGATCAGTGGCCATATATCAAGACTGCTAGGATTGACTTCACTAGTAAACAAACAAGGTCAAGGTATCATGCCCAATCTTAGAGAACTGTTCAATTTAGAAAGCAGACAACTTGATGATGCCCTCCACCCACCACAGGTACTCCAATAATATGCCCCATGAAGACAGGCACATGAAAATGACACAAAATATGTATAATATATAATATATCAATTGAACTACTTCATTCGTTTTTATTATGATGATTTTCTGACGTCATTCCGAGGTCAAATTCCTTCCAAATACCTTCAAAAAAATTAAGATAAAAAAGCTATCATTGCTTTGACAATATTTACCTCTTTATCAAGGTTGGGTCTCTCGCAAGCATCTACGCGTCGATCAATATCATTTAAATGCTGTGAAAGTTTCTGAGCTTGACTGTTGCTATTAGCAACCTCCGCTTTAATTTTTACTTGAGTGTTTGTCAACCAGCGGGCAATCTTCTCCATAAAAATTAGGTCAAACATGTGACTCTTAAATCTGAAATGGAAGCAATAGGTCAAAGGACATTGAAAAATTTTCAAAGAACAATAATATAGGAGTTTGTCTCATTATCAAGTTGAAATACAGAATGATCTTAAAAACTGGTCTGAAAATAAGGTTTTACATTAAAGTGGTCAGTATATTGAGGTGATCACTAGATAAGGTATTACTGTTCATATTTCTAGAACTTTGTTTCTGTTCAAACCAAAAGTCATTTACAGAAATCCAGAAAATTTAGTTAACATAGAAAAAAGACTTGAATTTGCAACATGCTATTCATGTACTATCGATCTCCTGAAATATGCAGCTGTGGTTGAGTGGTTAGTACGCTTGACTTGTACCCCGTAGGTTACACCCTTCTATGAAAATTTGACAAAAATGTTGATTTTCCTCCATATGCAGAGAAGTTGCCGGCTCCTTATGGGAGGGTAAGTTAGTACTGGTTAGTATACAGTCCAAGAAAACTGGTTAACTGAAAAATTGTTGAAAAACGACATTAAACCCCAATTACAATAAGTCTCATAAAAACAAAAGAAATTAAATATGGCTGAATATGGGTATTGGGGCAAAGAGATAAATTTGCAGACAAAGTTACCACCTGATTGTGTCTGACCACCATACCACTTAACAAAATAAGCCTTTGAGTTTGTGTAAACCAAACTCCCAAAAGACCAACTTTTTATAACCTCAGATACCTTATTTCAGGGATCAGTATCACACTAGATTTACCTATCTTCAAACTCCATTGCAACTTTAGTAGCCTGTTCCAGTCTCTTGGATTCCATATCTTCTAAGTCAGACATAACGGCACCTTCGGATTTGTCGATATTTCCCGCCATTTTGTCGAGACGCTTCCTGTACTCATCAATCTCTTCTGGACAGAAATTACCTCCATCGCTGAAAACTCTAATAAACAGAAGACAAACTTGTAATTAATTATAAACCATTATTCCACTGATTATACAGCACAGTCAAACCTGTAAATAAGGGCCACCATGCACACACCCATAGCCCCTTTTAGCACACATTTACAGATAAATTAGACCAAATAAACACCTAAATAAAGGCCAATAGTGAAAAAAGGACATCTTTCCACTCTCCATTGATGGTCTTCATCAACATGTTCACTGTATCAGGGTAGTAAGTACACAATGAATAAATTACGAAAAATTTTTACAAATGGTAATTTATGTGGTCAGTATTTGACAGTGGTAATAAATACCTTCGATAGTGAATACTTGTTTAAATACTAAACTTCAAATAAATTCCAGGTAACATTAGGCCAGAATTTTTATCCTTTGTAAGACAGAAGATTTCAGCCTAATCTAATGTAGACAACTGATTTAATAAAAAATTTCATGGAATGTTCAAGTTGAAATGAAATAAAAAAGTGTGTAATTTCTTATTAAAAGCTCAAATCATTTCACTGTCTTAGCACAAAGATCCTGAGACCTAACCTCACAAAAACATGGAAATCTTAAATATTATAACGGAACCAGCTGTGTACAGCATCTTACAAGAGTTTGCTCCCATACCTGAATGATTTGATAAATCTAGCATTGGATTCTCTCAACATTTGTAAAGTCTCATCAAGATGTTGTCGAAATTGTCTCAACGATGCTCTAATGATGGACATAAACTTATCTAGCTCAACATTCAACTGATTCTTCAGACTATACAACCTGAAAAATAACAAAATTGTCATTAAGTACTCACTGTAAAATAATACAGACGAACCTCTCTATTCTAGACCCCTTTAATCTGGAACCCACTAATCTAGGTATCACGTTAATACAAACAAATTTGCCAGACCAATTTTTCACATTCTGTAAAGTATCATACACCTTTTCCTAAATATTTGAACCCTCCTAACCTCATACAATTTCAAGACATTTACAAATTCATAAATTAAATTAACATCCTTCTTACTTTGAAGCTTTCGTAGCATTTATAAACACTATCTCCAGAGCCTCAATTTCTTGTCGGAACTTGGCAGCTAGATCATTGTGCTCATTAGTCATGTTTGTGAAACGATTGCGGACCTCAGTGAGTGCCTGTTGAATACCTTTACAATGTCGAGTCACTCTCTCAGAATGCATCACTAACTCAGCTGAAAGTTTACAATGACACTTTTAGTAGAGAATTTTTGAATATGTATTATTAGTAAGACATGATGAATGTAACACAAAACAAAGAATTTGAGGTAAAATAATCAGGTGGACTAAGCCTAAGATTAAGGCCTGACATTGACATATTTATGTATTTTATAATGAAACAACATGAAAGACAAGACACCGATAAATATGTGTATTCATTAGCATATAATGTGAAGAGCTAGACACCAATAAATTCATGTACTTTATAAAGCAATGTGAAGGGCTAGACACCAATAGCATATTTATGCAATCAATCATGTCACTTTTTCAATTCAGAATCAGAAAATAATTCAGTAAAAGTGTAGAACAAAATATGAGTGTAAAGTCCAATGCCCCAAAAAGAAGTCATTTAAAGACTATTTATGTATATATCTATCTTACTTACCAGCTCGTACATTATGTACATCATACTCTGCTCGGCGAGCTCGAGGTTTGTGGAGATGTAAACGTAAATCAAGTTCACTGTTCAATTCCTCACACTGTAAACATAAATATTTAAGTTATTATGAATTCAAATCAAACATTCGTTTTATGGAAAGTGAGTTTATCAATTAAAATTTCATAAAATCATCAATTTTATCCCAGTTTTTGCTGTGATGTTTAAACAGGGGGATATGCATTTTCTGTACCACATTATCTAAGCAAAGTTATTTTGAATGCGTTGTTCATGAGAATCATTCTGATCAGTGATTTTTTAAAATATATTTTACAGCCAAATACCTGCTGTTTCCCCTAGCCTGAGTAAGTTACATTTCCCCTAAAATGCTATATAAATATGTGATTGTTTTTCAAAATTCCCCCCTTTTTCTTATTTATTGTGCTATAATTTCCCCTTCGGAAAGCCATAAGTAGTTTTGTAAATTCCCAAAAAATCACTGCCGATATTTGCTTCCAAAATCCAGATTCAAAGAATTTCTTTATGGGAAAGGTTATAATTTGCAGACAAAAATGTTCTACGAATGATATTGAATAAAAAGTGGAGAACCATAAATTTTCTGCACTAAGGTGTTTTTATGATAAGGAGTTTCCACTGTGTTTGTTATATATTGCAAGAATTATTTTTTGTGGGCATCAAAATTGTTACCTTGGCAACAACAACACTTGAAGCTCTTTCAGAGGCTTGCTCAGACCAATCTTCCATATGATTCAAGAAGTTCATTCGAATACTGAAAACAAATGAACAAAAAACAAATACAAATATTCATCATACATAAAAATGTTCATTTTCTCACAAAAAGTAATATTTATCCAGCAGAGAGGCTAAACATGTCAGCCAAAGCCAGCAGAAAAAAAATTCCAACAGATCAAAATTTTCAAACATTTGAGCTGCAGAACAGCAGTGCTTTCTTTTTCTTCTCAAGCCATGCAAACTATGTACCCTCAAAATAACACACAACTATGTCATGTATCTATCAGAGGTATAGTGTTCAGAATATATGCAGACCAACTAATACAGTATTTAGTAAATCTCATCATATTATCTGTATCAAACAAGCACATACATTTTCTTGATTTCTATCAGAAGAGAATCAGATATATCAATGGTGCGGATATAGTCTGGTCTTTGATCCACATCAGCTGACAAGTTGGAGACTTCAGTCATGAAGGCACCGGGTCCAGAATCTGCCGGTTTACTTGGTTCCTTAAGGGCTGGCTTTTCCGGCATGATGCCATGTTCCCCAGCAACAGTAAGAACATAGAATTCTGTCCCCTTGTTTGTCTGTAAGACTTCATTGATGGCAGATGGTAGGTCCTTAGCCTGAAATGGTACAAGGTACATAATATGTATGGTACAAGGTACATTATATGTATGGTACAAGGTACATTATATGTATGGTACAAGGTACATTATATGTATGGTACAAGGCACATTATATGTATGGTACAAGGTAAATTATATGAATGGTACAAGGCACATTATATGTATGGTACAAGGTACATTATATGTATGGTACAAGGTACATTATATGAATGGTACAAGGCACATTATATGTATGGTACAAGGTACATTATATGAATGGTACAAGGTACATTATATGTATGGTACAAGGTACATTATATGTATGGTACAAGGTACATTATATGTATGGTACAAGGTAAATTATATGAATGGTACAAGGTACATTATATGAATGGTACAAGGCACATTATATGTATGGTACAAGGCACATTATATGTATGGTACAAGGTACATTATATGTATGGTACAAGGTACAATATATGTATGGTACAAGGTACATTATATGTATGGTACAAGGTACATTATATGTATGGTACAAGGTAAATTATATGAATGGTACAAGGTACATTATATGTAGAAAAACTTGAAAACAGAGGCTACCTGGAGAATGAATAATGTCAGACCTGTTAATAAAGGTTTAATGATAATAAAGGAAAAGAAAATATACATGTACAGGAAATCTTGTAAACAAATGCAACTTGGAAAGTTATAAATACAGTCAAACCAGTGAACAAAAAAATCAAAGGGAGAGAATACAAACACGAGTTAATCATTAAAAATCCCCTAACCAAAAATTTGTTTAGCCATTTTGATATTTTCAGTTTTTATTCAAACTCTTCACTTCAGTACAAGCATGTAATGTCAATAATTAAAACAACAAATGCCTTCTGATAAAAGATTGGGTCACACAATAGCAAACTAACATTTTTATAGGATAGCCTTGGGTAAACTTATTTCAACAATAGGCCTTTGAACATCATCACAAAATTGCAACACTGTCAGCAGTTTAAAAACATAAAGAAACAAACAACAGAAATAGTTAACAAACCAAATTTGTCTTTTTTTATACATTATTTTGTTTGTACAGGGTGTGACAATGTTAACTTACACTATTTTAGCTATATAACAGCTGACATTTAACCTAACTAGAGTTTCTAAGTTACCTACAAGTAAAAACATGCTTCATTCATTTGGTAAGCAACTTCCTTCTTTCCGAGATGATGTATAAATAGGAGGGTGACAAAGTTCAAGAATTTTGTTAAATGTAATAGGTGATGGATATACTTAGTGTTTAACGGCCAAACTGATGCTGTATCGGGGATCATGACAGAGTTCTTGAAAACTACAAAGGCCTGGAGAATAGTTTAGGTATGATAGTACCGAGGGCGAACAATGGCTAATTAACAGAAATACCAAGGTTAAGGGGTTGAATTGAGTGATTTTGACACTTTGTGTTATTTAAAGATACCAAAAATGACACACAGTGTAATCTTGGTATTAAGAATTCCAGTGGGTGATATGGACTTAACATTGAGGTGGTTTCATCAGGCATAAAAAATCTGGTTTCTGGTAACCTGACTAACCCCATTCCTTTCTGCCAACACTAGACATTTTTCAGGCTCATTCAAATTTTTTATGAATATTTTCATTTTTTATATCATCTATGTCCCCGACCTACAAAATACATACAAAAGTTCTGTTGTCTTACTGATCCAATATTTTTGGGGATGGTAGTGGAAAAACTAGGCACATGTATTTTTGTGACCTTACAATGTTGGAAAATAGAGAAAATTTGAAAACTGGTCCATGTTCATTACAAAGATGCAGTTTTAATAAAGAATTGATGATATGGGAGGGGGTATCTAAGCATACTTCTATTAAATATTGTAGAATGTAATACTTGTAGGTTTATTTAATCAATACCATGACAGCATTCTTACAAGTAGGTGTCTGTACATGTAATTCACTGAATTGACTTCAAACTGAAGATATTTCACTTCCATTTAAACTGATAACATTTAAACGTATCCAAGTGCCAATCTGTATGCATTCATTTTGTATGAAGAGTGTAGTGCAAATATTGAACTTATAATCAATACAGCTCCACCCAAGCTATCTTCCTTATTCCAGGTTTTATTACAACTCAGAGCAAAATTAGTCAAAACAAGTAAAAATACATGGTCCTGACAATGCTACAATGATTTTATTCATTGTTTTGTAGGTTTACAGTCAGGCAAACTTATAAAGAGGGCAATCAAATGGAGAGAAAGATGGCCATTATGCACAACTAGCAATTACTCCACGGTGAAACAGTTGGCCAGTTTTTCAAAGTTTATTCTGTCTATCAGGGAATATTTAAAATTAGCCCTAAGCTTACATATCAGCCTTTATTCAAATGTGGCTTTCATCTAAGGATGAAATCTATCATAAAAAAATTACATGATTGAGATATAAATCTACAAAAACTCTGGGTACATAAACCAACATGAACTAAGGCATTTTTTATGAAAAAAAATACATAACATGCTTGAATTATTCATTTAAATTTTTACTTGTTATTATGTCAACTGTTTCCAGCGATTAAGTTTTTCTAAAAGGCTTAAATGCTCCAGTACTCCACTAGTTATCAAGTCAAATCTTAGGATAAAGTTTAACTCGGGTGTGACCAGATTTTGTATTAGGCATTAGGCAAATTTAACAAACTTATTAGTGTCTATGCCTCATCAATACAGTACATTTTTTTTAATAGGGTTTTATGTCGTACCAACAGTAAGGCCATATGGTGAATTCCCAGCTTTAAAAGTGAAGGAAAACACCAGGCATATACCTGAGTAGATCCACTGACCTTCAAGAAGCTAGCTGGACAGCTTCCTCACTTGTGAAATTTGGTCCCAGGTGGGACTCAAACTCACAGCAGTGAAGGGCTAGTGATTATGAGTCGGGGAGACCATAACCACCCAACCACTGTCAAGCCCCTTCATATGCAGTATTGAAGATTTCCATATGTGGTAAGAAACATTTACATAAATATAACATCAAGTCGCAAAGCATCATTGGAGTCTAGAAAAACATGATAAAGGGTGTTCAAAAATTAATTAACAGTAATGATTCATGAACATATCTAAATCTAATTTCCACAGTCATTTTATATACATTAAAAATATAACTACGACATTCCTTTGCCAATCCATGTATATTAAGCTGATATGAAAGTCACTCCTGAGTATTGTTTTTAGTAGATAAATATGAATTAAGATGACCTTTTTTAAGTTAAAATTCCTGCCATTTTAGCTATTTACTTTTCACTACTGGCAATAAGCTTCAAAATCAAATAATTAAACACAGCTACTTAATAGATGATTAAATCTAACTCAGACAACAGGGCTACATTTCAAGGACATATCTGAACTAAGACAGCACATAAAAAATCATACTAATGGTACATACTTCAGTCATTTATCTTTAACAGTTAGTGGCAATAAAACCATGGAACAATTCGTAGCATTAAACATTTTTACAGACAAATGATTAAGATTTTTCACCCTAAACATAGACAACATAGCAATGATAGGTCTGCAATTGTACATGAAGTTTCTACACCCATAAACCAGATAAGAAACATTTCTTGGCCTTTATATATAAAGGTTTTCTTTACATGGTTGTCTGAATATCTTAACAACACACGCATGGCTGAGCTTCGAAAACCTGTTTGCGTTGATTGTAAAACCGTCCGATGACTGTACCAATATATTACATTACACGTAAATTCTACACAGGTTCAGTTATTGGATAGACATAAAAATCGTGACATTTTCGACACTAATTGTGGAGTTTAAATAGTACTTGGAGTTACAACAAATAGTGTGGACATTATTGGATTATTTTTTAGAGTACTGATCGTCATATAATTCATATTACATGAACATAAGTTTTTTCTCTTCAAAGAATTGACAGAAAACATGGATATGTAACATGAAACTTTCCACACAAAAAAATGAACTAAATTTTGATCTTCGTATAATGAAAGGTAAATTGTACATCATTGATTTTGTTGGAATATTCTTGAATTATTCAGTAGTTAATGACTGATATGGCTCTGTGGAACTTGGTTCCTAACAGTTAGTCCTAATTTCAGCACTTAACCTAGAGTTTCTTAATAAATAAAAGATTCCTATTTGGCCGTAATGTTGAGTGGATTCAAATATGGTAAGAATTCAAAACCTTGTAAATATGTAAACTTGGTTGATAGGAATGTATTTGTTATTCTAAGAGACTTTATCTGTACAATTTGATAACAAAACAGCTTGTAAAATGTCATTCATGAAATAACATTGGACTAAACGGTATAAATTAAAAGGCCTCAAGCTTTTCAGATTGAATATTTGATAAAACAATAATCACTATACGTATTTAAAAATTCTTTATTATATAAGCCTGACTGTGATAAAAAATGTTACTGCTTATTTCCTTTCATCATGGAGTCTGTCTTCAGGATGTATAACACTGTTGGGTAAACTCTTCAGCGAGGGGGTCGTTCATCTGTCTGCAGTCCCATCCTTTGTTAGGATCAGAGATTTACCCTCACAAATTAGCTCTAACAGTGTCTCCTTGTGAGCGTTTTATTTAGAGCCTGTCATGGGCCTATGGTTGGTCTTCATCATGACTGTAAAAGTAGCCCCTAATCCCCTTATTAGGCCCCATTCATTGCTCAATATACTATTTTGACCTTGTATATGTAACCTTAACAAAATGTAAGAACTATTTAATACTTAACTAACATTGTATCATATTGAACACTTAATCATTATTAAGCTGTCATAAAACTACTGTATAGATCTTAGATGGATTAAAAATGAATAAATACCCTACTAGCAACACAAAGTGAACTCTCGCTGACCCAGAATTCATAGAAAACTTATTTTTAATGTGTAAGAAACTAAAATTATCTATAATTATCATACTGCCTCCATACTAGTTTCATTCCAGATCATTAAATCGATAAAGCTAACAGTATATTGATTCAGTATTCCTTGTAGGTTTTAATGTTTTTACCATAGCAATTAAGATAGACTGGGTACTTGATGTAACTAACATGGGGTATAACAGGTCAATGCTTCAGCCATGTCTGATATTTTTACTATAAATGTATAAATACACAATTTATTCACTTAGCTAAACATACAAATAATTACATTGCTTAGTTACAATATGTATAAAAAGTAAATAGTTGGACCAGATGTCAAAGATTTCTTACAGAATAACAAGTAAATATTTAAACATTCACTCATTTGTGCTTCAGTAAACATGACAAACAGTAAGTTATTTGGAAAAAATCTTAATCTCATTTAACATCAAAAAGATTTACAACATGCTGATCATCCTTGAAAATCAACAGAATTGTGGATCACAAGAAATACAGCATATTGTTTTTTTTTTCCGAAAAATACTTTTTTGAGTGACATTTATATCAGTCATAACTAATCAAATACCTGACAAGTATTGTTTACGGTACAGTTGTATTATAGGTTTATAGCGGGTTATTACAGAGCTAGCATTTATCAACCAATCCTACCATACGGTCATACGTATCAATTAATTACTTACATATGAAATCATTATTATTAGATAGATATGGTTTAATTACTGCTGGATGTCATAAAACCATACTTATATCACTACATGAAAAAAACAACAATCCTTATGATCAGGTCCTGGTTGAGATAGTTGAGATAGTAACATCATCTTTGCAACAAAAAATTAATCTTTGTTTATCCTTTGGAAGTGTGGGTCTCATAATTAACTTGAATTTAAAGAGAAAATATTGAAATTCGGTCTGGAAATACGTGGTTGTAATAATGAGGTGGTCATAATGTTAGAATGGGCCATTATTTAAAGTTTCACTGTATTTGAAGTTCACTAATTTGTCTGACAGCCTAACGGAATTCATTGGGTCATGTTAGAATGTGGGAATTTTACAATAAGCAAGGAAGAGAATACCTACTTAAAATATTCCCTAATAAATGCTCTGTCCCCTAATTACAACCCTATGATCACCCTAAATGTGGAAAAATAAAAAAAACCTGTCACTCATAATGAATTATTTTATTCTTAAGCTCTTCCTCCTAATTAATACCCCTCCCACCTTTTTTGGAGAAAAATGAAAACGATTAGAAAAGGTTTTATGCTATATCTATTCTGCCATCAGCTCAATGCTAAACAAAATACAACAGAATATCGAGCTTGCATGGTTTTCATCAGGGAAGAAAATAATCAGGTGACACTGTCTATAAATCTTTATACAGCAAACAAATAAGTCATACAGCAAGTATTACCATGCTAGGTAATTTCAAATTGTAAAGACTGCTTACAAAAGAATATTATTACTTGATATACTGTGCCACATATTCAATGTGACAGTGACATGAATAGTCATGAAATAGATAAAGGTACATCCTAAAATGGGTTAATAATTGAAGCACATACAATATAAATCAAGAGAGATACTAACATATGATGAAAAGGATTTTATGATGGTTTCTGAATCTCCCAACCTGCCATTCAAATCCCATAGGTGTCTCGTGATGAAACACTAAATTATTTATTCTTCAAATCATACAAATTGTATTACTCTATGGATAATCTAAATATTAGATCTAAACTAATTATGTTGAAATCTCCTTGTCTCACAGTAGGTAAAAGTTTAAGAGTTTCAAAGGCACTCAGACATGAACTGAAAAGGTATCAGACTTCAAGAGGAAGGCTGTCTGGAAACAGGTTTAAACTGATGATAATTATGAACAAAAAAAGGGATTTTAATGCCATGTTTTCTAACAAAACCTTGCTTTTTGTTTTAGAGAAAAAGCCTAAATTGATTGTAATTCAGGATGAAAAAATGAAATCTTCAACTCAGATATATTTAATTTTCATTGTCATAATACAAGTATACAAAGAAAACAAACATTCACAGACAAAACTTAACCATTAATGCAAATTCTCATAAATATTCTGATGACACACTAAGTTGAGTTATTTTAACAAAAAGGGGGATAAAATTTCAGTTAATTCAAAGATCCTACATAATATGAGGTTCACAAAGTTAAACTCATCATGGTAATGTAACACAGTACAAACAATGTTCCATTTTTTGTTATTGGGTTTCAATGTTGCACCAAAAGCCAGGTGACTTCCAGTTTTAATGATGCAGAAAGACCCAGGTGTAAACCTGAGTAGAACCATTTACCTTCTGTAAACTAGCTGAACAGCTTCTTCACATGTGAACTATGGTCCTGGATGGGATTAAAATTCACAGCAGTGATATGCTTGTGAGTACTAGTCAGAGACTATAACCACTTGACCATGGAGGTCCAATTAAACTATGTTTCAAATGAGGCTCAAGTACCCAGAAGTTGAGAGACAAATTTGTGTATTTTGAAACTTCATGATCTATCATGTTCATTACATTTGAAAATCATCAGAGCTTGAAATTCTAGATAAATATCTACTGGTGCATTGAATTTAACACGTAACAAGCTTATTGCAAAATACCACACGACTTTAATGGGGTTGAATAAATAAACCATCTTTTCACATGAAACTTTAATAAACTTTAGACATATGTGAACTTACATATCTAGGTTTCATAAATTTATATCCCTTTTAAAAGCACAAGACATATATGACATATGAAATAAGAGGTTTGTGAAAGATTTAAGTATTTTTTACCAACCTAATTCAGCATTTCAGAAATAGGGCTTCAATATGCCACAAATCATGGGGGAATGTAAAAATAGCAACATTTTGTAAGCTACTCAAAGAGCAGAGAAAGCTTTGTATTATATGACACAATAATATTACCCTTTACCCTGCATTCTGCTATTCCTTATTCAGTTTTTTCTAGATCTTGTTTAAAACTCATTTACAAATGGAACTAGGAATTACAACTACAGCCAAAGTTGAGTTTACTGCCACCTGTGAGCAAGGACCACTCTTAAAGAAGAACATTTATTGATTTCATATACCTATTTGACCTCTGAATTTTGCATTAAGTTCTTAATTTGTCTCCTTCCAGGTGTCTTTCTTTGCAGGTTTATCAGTATAAAATGCACTTAAACACTACATTCATTTTGGTATTTAAATCTTGGTGCTATGTTCATTTAAGTAAATACTCAACAATGAAATCATACGAAAATCTTTACACAAGGTGTGTCGTAATATGTTTTACACAGCAACCAGTTTATACAATATACAAAGAGTTCCTTTTGTTGTATCAAGTTTACAAATTTCTTTCTTTTTTGTGAATAAGTAGAAGGTATGTGAAATTTATGTTAATTATGAATAAAATATGGGACAAACCATTAATCATAAATAATTTACAACCACTGGTACTTTACAATCATTTGTCAGTAAATCAGTTTAATTAACAGAATTGTTAACTCAATATTTGAGAAAAGTGCGTAACCAATAACTATACAGTCTCTGCAAAATTCAGGTACTCGGATTTGTCTACACGAGTATTTACCTTCACTTATCATCATAAGCTTTTCATAGTGAAATAATAATTATACTGAATTCTACCAGTTAACAATAATATTCCCCACCCACTTATTTTCACTTAATTACTAGAAATTGCTTAAATATTCATTTTCGGTGTTGGTTTTGGGAAAAAAACCTTCTGATGGATGAAAACATGTTGTTTATTGCCTTACTGTTGTAATAAGCAAAAGCATGCTCTGACTAAATGTTATATTTATCATTCAAAACAAACAGGGTTAATAATAAATTATTCATTTTGTTTACAACAAATCTTGCTCTTCAAAAAGGAACACCACAAATTCAGCCCTTCAAAAAGGAAAGGTATTTAATTATAACTGAGTTGGTTGAAATATATGATAAAATCAAGACAGTTGATAAAACAATCAATATAGAACATTTTACCAGATTTCATCATGGCTGATAGAAAGTTTTATAAACTTATATAACATGGTAATCAACTTTTTTATACTCAGTTTTGAATTTTGATTGACCATTTGAAGAAAACCTGATAATTACATTTAGCGTTGCACCTGAAGTTACGACCACACGTAAATAAAACTAACCATTTAGACAATGGTCACTCTTCATCACACATTTACAGATATACTGTGAAACCTTGATAATGAGATCACCTTCAGGACATGAAAAATTGGTCATAATAACGAGGTGGTCTTATTATCTAGTTGAATTATGAGGAAGTTATTGGTAGTCAGTCAGAAAATAAGTCGTCATTACAAAGAGGTGGTCATAATACTGAGGTGGTCATCGTAAGGTTTTACTGTATGAGACAAAATACACCTCTTAATAAAGGAACACTGGAATTCTTTTTCTCACCCTTAGTAGGCCTTTGTTTACAGACTTGTAAATCATAGTAAATAATAGTAACTCAGATAATTCATACTGTATTCAAAAACTTCATCAACAATTATAAATCCTGAGCAAAAATTGAATAAGTACACAAAAATGTTGGGTTGTTTTTAGTCCAAATTGTTTTCATGCAGATATCCATAGATAAATAGTTGGAATACATTGTGTCAGTGAATTTGATGGAATTTTTTATACTAAAAATTGGATAAAATCCAATATGATCAATCAATATATGAACTTTAGCCAGCCTAAATGTTCTATGAACATCTAATACACAACAGGTCAGCAACAATCTACTGCTTTAATTCATTATTGTAACCATACAAAATTATCTTAATTATAGAAAAGTTCATTCAATTTAGTAGATAATGCCAATAAATTATCTAAACTATGTAAAAGTTAATTAAATTTACATCAGAATGCCATTAAAATTATAAAACAATATAAAATTAAATTTGATTTATTTCAGGATTCAGTGACTGATTTTTGACCATTTATAACCATAAACAATGGCAGCTGGAAGACCTACCACTCAAGAAAATGTTACAATTCATTTGGAACACGATATTGATGAGCAGTATCAGTATCAACCAGGGGAGATAATCAGGGGAAAAATAGGTAATTTTGATCTTATGAAAGGGAGACAATTAGAAGAAATTACTATTTTTTACATTATGAATGGGAGACAATTAGAAGAAATTACTATTTTTTACATTATGAAAGGGAGACAATTAGAAGAAATTACTATTTTTTACATTATGGAAGAGAGACAATCAGAATACAGATGATTATTTTTTCTATAAAATTGGATATGATTATAGGAAGATCAGAGAAGTAATTTAGCCTTAATAAAGGGAGCAACTCTAACATCAATTATTATAGGTAATTCTTAATTAAAAGGATGACAACTCTCAGTTCAATACTAAAACAAATGCTTCTTTTCAGATATACTGGCTTATGGTAGCCTTAATTCAGGGGTTGTTGTTCAGGTCGGACTGTACTATTTATTAATGAACTTCATTCAATTTTCAGCAATTCACTTGCATCGAAACACTCTGATAAATACAGTGTTTATTACAATAACTGGGGATGGCTTATGTTCCTGGGAGGAAGAAGATTTTGGTGCATTTCAATCCAATGAAAACTACATCAATGCTACAAAAGTGAGTAAAAATTATTCCTTTTACCAGATAAGAAGAATTATTGCACTTTTATAGCCTCGAAATACATCCAATCATCAATTTTTAAGCTTGAAGCTTTTAACTGTACACTGAGTAGTGCTGATAATTCAAGTTGAGATGCTGTTTTCAGAAACATTTATTTTTTTAAAAAAATGACATAAATTAATAAATTCAATGAAATATATACAGTAGAACATGGTTATAGTGAATCAAAATTTCTGTGCTTCATTACATCCATATTACATCTACAACAATGAAATAAAAGTAAAGTGCATGTTTGGGATAAAGCCAATACTTCATCATGTTTGATTCTTCACTACATCTAAGTCAACCATGTGTAACTTTACCATATTTCAAGAAAGTCTAAATGTACATTTCATATTGATAATTATATTATCAGTTGTCATGAAGACTATTAGTACTACTATTTTCACTAGCCTATGAAAATTTTATATACACTACAACATAGTTAAAATACATTTCAGGTAATCTATGATGCAGATGGTTTAGCCCGGTATTTAGACAAGGGCTTCCATGATTTCCCCTTTGAGTACCAACTTCCAGACAGTATTCCATCATCATTCATTGGAAAATTTGGAAGCGTAACTTACATTCTAAAAGCAACGGTGCAAAAAGAACGAACTGGTGACATTACCATAGCTACAGAACCATTTTTAGTAATGCGAAAATATGAACTTCCTGATGAAGTTTGTGAGCCCCAGGATTTACAAATAGCAAAAACATTCTTTGCTATGTGTTCTTGGGGAAAAATTAAAGCCAATATAGAGTTGAATAAAACAGGGTTTGTTCCGGGTGAGGATATGACCTTGCAGGCTGAAGTTCAGAATCGTAGCCCACTCCGTGTAACAGCAATCCAAGCATGCATTATGATGAATAGTAATTATCATGCACAGAAAAACACTGTTTCATATAAACAGATAGTAAATAAACGAAGAGACGATAATGAACTAATGGATGGTGATGGACGAAGATGGCAAAATGTTCGGTTACCGATTCCAGCTTACATACCGGAATCCTTTCTCCAGTGTTGTGATATAATAGATCTATCATACATGTTTCAATTTCGCATCGAGTTATCAGGTGGCAAAGAGTTAAAAGTTGAAGTGCCAATCATAATCGGGGCTAATCCTAAAGGACTCGAAGTCCCTGCAGAAAAGGATGACAATGTGAACATTCATTGGACGATGGGTCCACGTGACCTAGCCAGACAAAAAATGGAAGAACAACGAAATGCTGGGAACCAGTGGACATCTCAAGTTCAATCTCCGGAATTTCGTGACAGCAACACACAAGTTATGAATCCTTTATACAGAAAAGAAAGTGAAAGAAAAAGCAATGGAGAAACACCTCATCATGATTGGTTGGTAACAAATGAACCTGATGAAATTGCACCAGACTATCCCGGTAGTCAAAATGATACCAGATTATAGATGAAAAAAAAAAGTTTGGCAAGAGTTTCAGTGTGTACTCATCTGAATAGACACAGACTTTTGTTACAACTAAATCTCTGGATTGAGTGAATTGTATCATTCAATAAAAATATCAAAAAAAATGGAGTTGCTGATTTTGAGTAAGACTTTTATATTTATTGAATGATAACCTTTTAAAGAAGTTTGAGATCTTAAGTCTCTAGATAAGGCCATACAAGCAAGTGTTTATGGACTGATTAAAGTCAGCATAATAAGCTTGAAATTCTTCAAGATTTGAAAAATTTTGTTTACCAATTAGAGCAGAGTGTAACAATATCTTTTAAGTATGTTGTACTAGTCTGTATGCTTGAGACAGGAGTTCAAGAAATTTGTGTTGTTCAAGATTATAAAATTATCATAAACTAGAATCATTTACTTTGTTACTGGATACTGATATGAATATTATCTATGTAATGCTGTTAAATTTACTTTGTGTAATTCTTCCACGTAAAAAATGAGAAACTATAAACCAACTTAAAACTTAAGTTGATGAACATCAAACATATTTAATGAAAATGAAAATACAGATATACTTTGAGATAATTTTTTTCAAACCAAGAAAAGTATGTTATCATGAATGAAGTACCATATATTCCCCACTAAATGTCCTTGAGGGGTGTTACATTTTATCAATTTCCCCCCAATTAGTCAAGTTATTGTTTGAATAATTTTGTGGTGCCCTGAATATGATGTGAAATTTATTAAAGACATTAATGGTTTGTTATAGTTATCTTGTTCTTAAATGATAGGAACATACTGATAATGGAAGGGGCATTTATTAAGGAATGTCTGGTATTTGGGTGTTATACTTCGATCTGTCATGGATGGAAAACTTGATAAAACTGATGCATTTATTTTCTGTATGCTTTCCATATATGAATAATTAAATTATATTTGTACATACGCATTTTTATTTATGTCTTACTTTGATGGACACTATTGCCAGAACAATTAGGTTACTGATGCTTATGAAATAAAATATACATGTTACTTCCACATATTTTGGCCAATCAATTAAAGAAACTGCATCACTGACTTACATATTTGATATGGTTAAAATTTTGTTTGTAGTTAATGAGAATGGCTGAAGTGAAATCTAACATCCATTTTTTCATTAAATTGGTTACTTCAGTCATTTATGATGCATAATTTCTATCAAATTTGTGAACAAGCTAACTACAGAGAGAGAGAGAGAGGAAAGGAGAGAGGGGGAAAGAGGAAAGGGAGAAAAGGGGAAGGGAGCGGGGAAAGAGGGAGATAAAGAGAGAGAGAGGGGGAGCAAAGGTGAAGGGAGCAGGGAAAGAGGGAGATAAAGAGAGAGAGAGAGCGAGGGGGAGAAAAGGTGAAGGGAGCGGGGAAAGAGGGAGATAAAGAGAGAGAGAGAGAGGGGGAGAAAAGGGTGAAGGGAGCGGGGAAAGAGGGAGATAAAGAGAGAGAGCGAGGGGGAGAAAAGGTGAAGGGAGCGGGGAAAGAGGGAGATAAAGAGAGAGAGAGGGGGGGAGAAAAGGGGAAGGGAGCGGGGAAAGAGGGAGATAAAGAGAGAGAGAGGGGGGGAGAAAAGGGGAAGGGAGCGGGGAAAGAGGGAGATAAAGAGAGAGAGAGGAAAGGAGAGAGGGGGAAAGAGGAAAGGGAGAAAAGGGGAAGGGAGTGGGGGAAAAGGGAGATAAAGAGAGAAGGAGGGAGAAAATTGGTCTAATGCACACCAAACCATAACTCAATAGGTTGTTTTCAGCTTATTTTGTCAAAGGGTGGCCTAAGTTCAAATGGTGGTCTTTATTCATAGGTGACAATTAGCTAAGGTTTGATTGTATATGCACAACAATTGTAGCATACATTACTGATAAGGCTGCATTTCTGTCAAGATTAGATGCAGTAAATCTCACTGAGCTCTACCTCAATATAACAACCACTTCATGATGACAAACATTTAGTTTAGGGCCAGTTTTCAAATATTTCCGCCATATTTCAACTTATTAATGAAACTACATTAATATTTTATTCATCTCAGATTCCGTTTGGTCTAAAAGGTGGACAGGTGGTCTTAATTTTGAAATATTGATCAATAATTATAATTTGGTGGCCTTAATATTGAGATGGTCACTAAGTGAGGTTTTATTGTATTTGACTTAACTCGAGAACTGGTATGCAGCCCTAATTACTACATCTAAACATGTACTCACCATCTCTTTCTTCTGTGGTTTAGGAGTTGGCCCCTTTTTCTTTTCAACCTTAAAAAACAAGGAACCAATGAATATGTTATACAAGTAAACAGAAATAAATATATATATATATATATATATGTATATATATCACAATATATAAAATATATAAACATTCTAAATACACTCAGTGTCTGATCTTATACCCATATATACAAGTTTAAAGGGACTGAACACCAGATTGGTGTTTTTTTCAAAGTCTGGAAACTCCTTCCATTTCATACTAATTGCAATAAAAAGTGAAATTAAGTTGGATAAAGGATTCAAATACTTCACTTATTTAGGCCTCAGTATGAGTAGAAAATATTTAACAGATTATAACTTACACAGTAAAAATATGCTAAAATTAAGATTCAATTCACCAACATGATATTTTCATATTTCTTAAAATAACAAACAGAATAAGATTTATGAATGACACTAAACCTCAAGTGACTTGTAAGATTTGATTTTACGATTTTCTGAAGTCAATCTAAGGCCTAGTTCCTTTAAAGTCAGCCTATACACGTCAGATAGTTGTCAGATAGAAAAAGCCATGGTCAAATTATATTGTGTATAAAAATGTGCACAGAATAAAATTGCAAAATAAAAATAAATAACTTATTTTTATAGCTTTATTTGGTCTATTTTTTAAAAAAATTGACTACTTCAAACAGAACTGAATTAAACTTGAATATTTTTACATAGAATTATTTTGTATCAAGTTACATTTTAATGACAATGACAGATCAAAAAGAAAATTGCATGAAATACATATAATATGCAAATATAAAAACAGAAAAGCACAATGCATGTAGCATGCAATCCTTTGTGTCATTTTAAATGTTGTAAGTCAATATCTCCCCTTATCTATATCATTGGCACTGCTTAAGTCATTTTTCTTTGCAGTGTTCAAATTTGGACTAATTCCTATTAAATACAATAACAGAAAAACAATATAGATCATACCTTCCATGTTTACTTAATTTGAACTGACAATAAATTACCAACAAAAAAAGCAAAATTTGAATTTATTGTCCATTTGTTACCATGACAACCCAAATTACCACAGAATGATTGCAATTTTGATAATAAGTGACATTTCTTTATTTGTACAAATTTGTATAAATATAGCATTTCAGTTGAATGGAGTATTTTGTAATCAAATACAAAATCTAGTACGTCATTTTAAGATGAAAATAAACATTTGGTAAAACTGAAATATTGTTATCATAAATAGAATCAAAATTAAATGCTTCAACAAAATAGTTGTGTAATGACATAAAATAACAGTCTGTGAATATTTTAGTAATTAATGTACTTTTTGGTAACATTCAATTTCATGCAAAACAACGACTAAATGCATGCACATTTTTTGGGAGGGGGGGGGGACAAACCTGTTGTCAACAATATTTCAGATATATAGTAGTTAACCTAAAGTGTGTTCCTGGATTCTGTTCCAGTACTAACCTTGTTCTCCGCAAGTAACTGCCAACTTCTGTACATGAATCACTCAAATCATGGAAGATGAATGGCTTTAGATGCCATGTTTTGAACTGAATCATCACAGAGAGCAGGGTTCACACCCAGGGTCTATAGACTTAATGGTGTTTTACACATTTAGCTGAATTAGTCTTTCAAAGAAAGTGATACACAACTACAATACCAAAAAATTATCTGTTCCATAAAATAACTAAAACAAATTTGGCAATCCAAAATACTACACAGGCATGATACACAAAATCATTAAGCAATATCATAACAAGTAGGCATTGCATAAATATTATTTGTTTTCTTTAAGCTACAAGCCAAACCATTATAAACCATAAGGTCTTAAGTAACTGTTTAAATTGGCCTTAAAAAGAAATCTTAGCAGAGCCTACTCTTCTGCTTTCAAAGGATATGAATTTCAGTTCATTCCAATCAAAGGATATGAATTTCAGTTCATTCCAATCAAAGGATATGAATTTCAGTTCATTCCAATCAAAGGATATGAATTTCAGTTCATTCCAATCATAGACTCTTAATTACTTGGATGTCAAGATAAGATATCACAAATTTTCAGGGTAATCTTATTTCTTGGGTTTTTGTGGGTAAGCTTATCCATATCATAAAGTACCCATGAATTAAATTATTCATAAAAGTACAAATGTATCCTTGAATAAATCTATAGTTGTACACATGTATTTATATGTTAATAGGAAGTATTCTGTTTCTATACAATATATACATCTGGAGCTAGTTTCATAGACAATCTTTGCATTTTTCAAAGCCATAAATTCTTGTCACATCTTGTTTGTAAATAATAAGTATTTTATCCTATTGCTTGTTTTGGGTGTCTTTTGACAACTGTTAAAGATAAATATCTAAAATGTATACCAGCAAGATTTTTAAGTTCAAAAATTGCTGTTTGAACTCTGAGATTATGTCCATGAAACTGACCCCAAATACTGTATATAATATTCACCGGGAAGCCCAAAACTAGTCTACAGGTTTTACACCAGATGTCCATCAATTTATCAAACCCATTAAATTCAGTTCTAATCAAGCTCTGATACACTTAATAAATGCCAGATCAGGGTGACTAAATGTACCATAAAACTGTGATACTAAAATCACCTTTTGGATCAAAGAAAAATGGTCTTAATATTGGAGAGGTCTCAATACCAAGTTGAAGTATAAAAGAAATAAGGATATACTGACTAAATATGTGTTATTTATAATGAGTTGGTATTTCTATTACAGTAGACCATTAAGTGAGGTTTTACTGTACATTGTATGGTTTGTGTATAACAAGCAGTTTTGTTATAATCTATTGAGTGTAATATCAAAACTTATCAATATTTGATGCATCATCGGTGTATACTAGAGACAATGAACTATCACTAGGCAGAGGACTGACTACATTGTAATTAGAAAACATGGACATGACAAAATATACTGGATCACAATATACATATATGTTGAATACAATCTCCAATAAATCAAAGAAACTGGACGTGGGGGCTAGTAATTCTCAAAATTTTATCAGTAAAATATTTCCCTAAAAACTGAGGTCTGACAGTCTTTCACATCAACTTGCATCATATGATATTAAAACTGATTTAGTACATTATGTAATAAATTCACAGCTTAACAATATTACTTTTAATCTTCTATGTGATTCTTTGGAGGAAGTATTTTCAAATTCATTAGAAACTTATGTGGTAAATAATATCTACTTTCTTAAAGAAGAGTCTCCAACTGACAGGGATTACTCCCCATTTATCAAATGCCATTAAAATAGGATTTGGGTTTATTCTAATCACCTTACATGATAAATTAAGGAATGAAATGTTCTAATTTTATGATCTGACTTTTTTATTAACAAACTTCACAGAAATATTCCATTCAATGTATTTATCTGACTCTAAATAGAAACGTTTCATTGAAATCTAGAACTGGCACACATACATTGATTAAAACACTCTTATTCAGTACAGACTTTCCTCTGTGTAATCTAGTTTTCTTACACATCTATCAACAAATTTATCTTAACCAGACTCAATCAGTTCACATTAAAGGAAGAAACTGCAAAGTTTAAACAAAAATCTTATCAGAGATAAGAAAATGACAGAAAAATCTACTTAGGGATAAATACAGCTACAGTAAAAAATTATTCAGTGTTTTACATCACAAATCCACAATGAAAATTTTAAAGGTATGAAACTGCAACATTTGCGCAAAATATCATCTTTGGAATAAAAATGCTACAGTGATAATTTTTTCAAGTATTTTACAATAAACATCAACATTGAAAATTTAGTAACAAAAAAGTCCTGTTTTGAAAACTGAAAGATGTATCTTATTCCAGTGTCTCCTCAACAATAAAATTGTTGACACTGACAACAAAAGCAACAACAAAATTATTATATACAAAGTAGAAATAACATAATAAAAGATCATAAAACCAGTATTATACTATTATAAATATTATTCTAGTAAGACATACATGTTACTACATGAGGTAATATTCCTGATTTGAATATGTTTAACAAGTGGGTTATGGAGTAAAGGGTTAAAATTACAAAACTGTCTTTTCTTAAATTTTCACAGTAAAAAAAAAGTTATTTTTTCAAATTTTTACCCTGTTTTTAAAGAAAAATAAAATTTTTGGAAAAATTCCAAGCATGTTCCCAGCTATCTGTTAAATGTCTAAAAATGATTACAATATGCTAGGATGGAAATATCGCCAAATTTCACCCTGAATTGTATAGAACCATAATAAAGCCACATACACAAGGAATAAAAATTTTCAGTGACCTTAACATCATTTATCAACACAGGCAGTGTTATCAACATGTAAGAAATAAAATCCATGCAAATAATCAGAATGGATGTGTATACTACATTTTGTTTATACTGTAGTATGCACTAAGCCTCTAGACCTCCATATTGTATTTTATAACACTGGAAGAAGATAGATTCTAAATATGGTGAAACATAAAATCAATTCACTTATTTTGTTCTTCCAAGAATCAAGTTTTATAAGGTGGATGTTTAGAAACACTGTATTGACACTGTATACATACATCAGCTCAACAAGGTAATAATCTGTGATTTGTTCTGAACCATTCTGATACAAATTTATGATCACAAGTCTGTTAACAGACCCAGTGTCTATGAGAAATATTTCAGTTCTATACAGAAATCCGTTGATTAGGCCCAGTGTCTTGGTTACTATGGTAACAAAATCAGTCTCAAACTAATTAAAAACAGTCGAAAACTCCATTTTAAAGAAATGAGGACATATATGGTAAAATCAATAAAAAGAAAGACTCCAAAATATAGTCCTATCTATGGAAGCAACTAAGTAATTATGCAAGTACAGGGTACAATGGTACCTATTTTTTGGGGCGTATTTAGTCTACTGGGTTTGTTAGCAGCATATATTCTACCAAGACATATTTCTGGTTGTACCATTACAAACAAGTATAAGCCTGTCCACAAATACAAAACATCTTTTACAAGATTTGCTATACCATTTCATAGCTGTCATTTCTTTCTTCAATTTCTTAATACAAAATAGTCTCATGAAATTACACACTTCATTCAATAGTAGTTAGATGACCAAAAACAAACTGATACTTGAGAAGTTAGTTTCTCTTATGTGTGTTACATTGTTCAATGTGAAATGAGTTTTCAAAACTTATGATAATCACACTGATTTGGAATCTGTAAGTTCATTTATCATGTTTACCTTATCAAATTGTTAAAAGCACTTCCTTAGACATTTCAAAAGAACTAGATCCATTAGAAACCATTAGATTGTTTTAACAAGCTGTGCAGTCTTAACACATCAGTGCATGATTTATATGTGTACATGGTTTCTTTTTTCTTCATGACTTGTGACTTAAGTTAGCTCATGTTAAAAGCATGCAAAGTCAATGATTTTGGCAATATTAATACATTAATGTGGTTTGAAAAAGTTGCAGCTGAAAATGAACAATGAAAGTTAAATATATTATAAAAAATGAACTAAGTTATCATCAAAAATGAGAAGATTGCTACAATATTAAAATAGGGTAGGTAGCATGCATCACTACATTACAATGACCTGTCTTACCCCATCTTCATCAATGGAATCTTCCTCCTGCTCGAATGGTTCTTCATCATCCTCATCAAGCTATTCAGCAGTTTAAAGTTCATTGTTTTAGTTAAATAAACCAACAACTAAGAATTCTAGACCCAAAAACACTTTTCCAAAGTAAAACTATGGACTTATTTGATAACAGTCAAACTGCGAACACTTGAAATTGGCACAGAATTCATTGAAAATTACAAATGAACCCTTTTTTTCAGTTGACCACATTTTCAACAATTGGGCTTCATATAATTATTTGATTAAGGAGTGAAATCCTATAGGGTCCAAGGTTATGAAATTTGCTAGCTCAAATCTCACATTTTTTTAATGTTTCTACACTAACTATAATAAAACATAATGATATTAATCATAAAATTCCATCAGTGCAACTTATCAAAGAAACACAAAGTAGTACAGATTGACAAAAAAACAGTCAAATATTAAAATCAACCTTTGTACCAGAACAGTAATAAGATAAAATAACTTACTAGTTTTTCATCAAGAAAATAAGTACCAAATATCCACTAATAAATGCCCCTTATATCATTGATGTCCCCCTCCCGCTACTTTTAGAGAATGAAAAATCATGACTCATCATAATAAATGGCTGGATATTTATTCCCATTAAACCCAATGCATCTAAAAATCATTAAAAACAATAACTGGACAAATTGTAAAATACCGTAAATATATATATAACACACCCAGGGGCATTTATAAGGAAATATTCTCCAGGAAAAATCTACTTTACTTACAGGTTTATTTCTGTCAACCATGAACAATCTACATAAAGCTTCATCATAATTCTTCAATTCAGATTTCACCATGTCTGGGTATTGCTTCACAATATTGGTTTGATCTTTGTGAAAAATCTCATAACTGAAATATCAATGGTATTAATGATATTAAAACTAAGTTTAATTACAAAAATCAGTTGTTATTCTATGACCCTCACTCCTAAGACCACCTTTGGGACTAAAATGATGTTCAACTGGTCTCATAATCAAGCTGAAATAGGGAAGAAATATAGAAAACTGGTCAGTGAAGACGTTCTCATTATAATAAAGTGGTTGATATATTGAGGTGTTGGCTAAGTAAGGTTTTACAGATTTACATCTGGAGAACATGTGACATTATATTTACAAAATGAGAATTGAAATAAAACAATATAAAGAGTTGGTCATGTAACCATGGATACAACTCTTTTTCTGAACTAATCAATTGATAGTTCAAGGCTATACTTACGCATGTCTGATCTTTTCCAGCATTTCAGTAGCTTTAGTAAGGCTGTCTTTGAGTGCCTTTTCTGATGCATCTTGTCTCATTCTGTCCATAATGATATCAAGATGTGCTTCCTTATCCTGTAACAACAGTTGTAATAAGTATCTAGAGGTGTTTGTGACTTGAATTTAGAAGCAGTTGTTTATACTATTTTGAACAAAGGGAGGTAACTAAGATGATTATTTAGTGGTGTGTTACCTGTCATTCCATTAATATTTTAGAACTATTCTTTATTCTTTAATCTTCTTTTTAACTTTCCATCATACGAGTGAAACATTGCTTATAAAAGACATCAAATCATTCAAAACATGGCCGTTTTATCACGTTTATAAATAACATCTAAATAACAGTCAAATTTAGACCATTGTTTATAAATTTATCAAAATTGCAAACAGACAATTCAAATAGCTAGAACATCAAGATTTGGCTATGAACCTGTCATAACTTGTTAAACAAATCATGAGTGATAAGTTTTTTACCAAATCCAATTTTGGTTTCTACAACTAAAAGAGGCAGCTGGCACTCAGTTAAGTTATAAAACTCAAATAACACAGGTACCCAACTTCAGTTTACAAAATTTGTAAAACTTGTGCTATTAAATAGAAATAATTAAACATTTAATAAATTTTATTATTCTCTCATCCTTCGATTATAAACTACCATTACATAAGTTACCCAAACATATTACTCTTTTCAGCCCCACCCACCTGATTCTGGTTGTCGTGAGTCTGTCGGCACTGTTCCAATTTCTCTTGAAGAGCTCGTTCCTGTCTGGCCAATCCGATCTCATGAACATCCCATACGTGAGCTGCACCCTGGGCAAACTTGAACAATGACTTCAATTGTTCTGATGACTGCTTATTCTGCTCCTCAAGTCCTTTCTGTTAATTTATAAATAGTAAATATAATTATAATGAAGACCGAAGTTATACAGTAAAGATAATTTAATTTATTTTAGAGATTTCCAGTCATGTTTGTTTAATAATGTATAATAATTATGATTAAGATTTTATTTATAAAAGTTTACACGGTTTAGTATTACTAGTCTTCCCAGAAAACTTTTACAAAAATAAAAATTTGAACAAGTATGTTTTAAAATATGAACATAAAAAAATAAAATAAACAGGCAATAATTTGAGATATAAGATAAAAAATAGAGATAATTAGTTAAAGACAGAATAAAGTTAACAAGACTTGCAAAGGAGCATAAGAGATTTGTAAGCAGCCAATGTAGCTTGAAGCAAATTGATCAAATTGTGCCTTAATTGTTTTTAAAGATTACAAATATGGTGAAGTCCGAGTAGTGTTTTTTCACTTTTAGGGGAAATGTGGTGGGCCCTTAGAAAATGGAAAATAGCATCATGAGGGGAATAACATGAGCTATACAGCATATTAACAACAAATTCAGTTCAAGAGGTTCAGTTCTTTCAGCCACAGCCGTAGTCCAGAGGTTAGTGCAGTGGACTAGTAACCTGGATATCTGGGTTCGAATCCAAGTCATGGCAGGTCATACCCCTTCTATGAAAATTTGACAAAAATGTCCATTTTCCTCCATACATGGAAAAGTTGCTAGCTCCTTGTGGAAGGGTAAGTTAGTACTGGTTAATATACAGTCCAGGAAAACTGGTTAGGTGTACTGGTTGGCATAAAGAACTGAAAAATTGTTGAAAAATGACATTAAACCCCAGTGACAATAAATCACATAAAAACAAAACAAAAAAGGATTCTTTCAGAGAATAGGGGAAAAATATACATCTTTAGAGAGGGAATGGGGCCGAAGTTGAACCACAAATCATCTCCCCCACAAAAAAAACAATACTGCCATTAATCTAATCCTAGTACAGTGTTTTTATTTTTAATCTCAATGTTTTCATTTAGGTACCTCCATAGTCTCCAGATTCTGCTCATAAATTCTCTGTCTACCACCAACCAGTGGTATCATGAATTCTTCAACAACAGATGTAGCTCTTTTTTCACTGCAGACACCAGTTTCAACCAGCTCTGTCTGTTGAATACAGTAAAAATAGTTGTAAGTACAGTAAAACCTCAAATAGAGACCACCTCTATTTCACGATCACCATATTATAACAATCAATTATTTTCAGACTGGTTTTCAATTATCCCCCATAATTCAACTTGATTAATGAGACCAACCCAATATTGTGACAGATTTTTTGGGTCCAAAAGGTGATCTCTTATCAAGGTTTTATTGTACATTTACTCTCGATCAATGAATATATACTTGATGGATTTTAAAACACTAGTTTAATATCACATGAGAATTCAAGTTGGTTTAATTTCATTACACTAAATAAGAACAAAAACAACACACTATTTTAGACCAATAAATTCATTTACAATTCAATCACATCCAATTACATATTTTTATTTTATATGAAATTTTAAACAGGGAGGTGTAGAATATCAAATACGAGTTTTCAAGTCAGGCACAAAAAATGCAACAAATTTAAAAGTTGTTGAGTATATATCAAGTCCTTGTTAAACAAAAAATACCAGGCACTGAAGTTAAAAAACTTGACAACAAATTCCAGGCTGAATTCTCAATGTCACTCCCAATATATTTTGGCAGAAAAGATATCAATGAGTAATGTTTATGGTGTCCAACTTGTGTAGCATTAACATCATTGTTTTATAAAAATTGATTTAAAAACATTAAAAAACAAAATTTCAGATTTAAGCATTGATACCAATCTCAGGATTTATACAGTCAAACATGTGAGCAAAAGCCACCCTTTTGAAAGACAAAATGTGGCCTTTATCGACAGATGGCCTTTATTCAGAGGTCAGTTTGTTCTAAATAATCAGTAACGGTTTTCAAAGAATGGCCTCTATTCACAGGGTGATCTTTATTCAAAGGTGGCTGCAAACACAGGGTTGACTGTAACATCAAATCTAAATATATCTGAAAAACATCTTAGAATAATTTCATCTTCAATCAAACAACACCAGTACCCAGAAATTAACAGATTTTTATTTTGTTTTACCCTTTAAAGTAGAGTTCATTTTAAGCATCTCATACAAACCTTGATGGACTCCACTTCCTCGAGACAACGCTGACAAACATTTTCATATTCCTTGTGTAAAGCTGACAGATGAAGCTGATTCATTGTATCTGAAATTCACAAAATAAAACATTTTGTAGATAAGCAGTAGATTTGTGAATCACTCAGGAAATCACTGACTCACAGCCAGAATGATAGGTGATAATTTTGAGGTGGCTTCATTATCAAGTTAAAAGATGCAGAAAACATTGAAAACTGGTCAGAAAAGAAGTGTTTATAATGAGGTGGTCTTAAAATTGAAGTGGTTGCTACCTAAGTGGAGTTTTACTGTACTGTTAGGTCAGATGGTAGATAAAAAGTTAATCCTTATCATGCATGCTGTATTCCAATTTACTGATAAGAAGTGGTCAAGGTTGATCAAGGAGGATGTAGATACAGAGTGACCTGTAATCACAGTAACCATGATTGGGGTTAAGTTTGTAAAATTGTCACTCACCAATTTCCTGTGTCACGTCTTGAACACCCTTATTCCAGTGATAAACTGAAGTCTTGGTAGAAGAAGGTGGCATCAAGTCTCTGGAATATTGTGAGGATCATGTTTTTAAAACAACTTTAAGATTAACTAGACTAATTTGTTAGCTATAAGATTAGCTTTTGATATTGAGCTTTTAACTTTGAAGTAGATGATAAAACACATACTATAAAAGTCTTCATTTTTGCAAGTGCAAAATTAAGTGTTTTAAATAGATTTTTTAAATGGAGCAGTCTTATCATTAAGTTGAATATGTAGAAGGAATGTAAGAAGCTCATGTGAAAATAAGTGATCATGATGAGGCGGTCTTAACACTGAAGTGGTCTCAAAGTGAAGTTTAACCAAAATACCTTAGTTGATTGATAAGTTCAAGTCTTTTATCATGTAACATTTCTTGTTCTTTCAACATCAACTTCATCTGTTTCTGCACACCAGGTGGAGCTAAGATCTGCTCATCCTGCATATATGTCCTGTGGACATAACAATATGTATAAATATTTAAATCCATAGAATGACTTTTTCCTCTGGGATTTGATGTTGTACCAACAGCCAGGACCTCTTTGGAAACTTTTTTTACTTTCACGGTGAGGAAGATGCCAGTCACACATCAAGATAGAACCATCAACCTTCTGTAAACTAGCTGGACAGCTTCCTCATATGTGAAATTTATTTGTAGTTAGGAACCACATTCACAGTGGTGAGGGGCGAGAGATCACTAGTCAGAGATTATAACACTTGACCAGAGAGGCCCCTCCGTAAGATGAAGTGGATATACACATGTATAACAATTTAAAAAATTATAAAAAATAAACCACACTGAACCGCAAAATAAACACACTGGTTGATTTATTTAAAATACAAAATAATTCAACCATAAATTTCTATAATGACAATAGATTATTAAAATATTCATAAACAAACAAGCACAATCAAAGCAAATAAATGTTCAGATTATTTACATGTGCCATTAATAAATAAAATATTTTGGATTTCAGAACAAGATAAAAAATTGACAAAATAATATTAATTCTACGATAGGATGTTTTTTTGCAGTTCAGTGTAAATTTACCAAGGACAAAACGGCAACTACGTGAATAATGAATTACATAGAAAAGTTACTGAAACCATTGAAACTCAATATGTGTGCTTCTGTCTTCTAGCAAACAGCAAAGTTTGTGCACAGCATATACTGTAGAACACAGTCATAGTGAATTCCTGAAGACCAAAACAATATCCATATTTTACTGTATCCATAACAACGAAATGAGGAACAGCAAGCCCAGGGAAAAAAACACTTCACTGAATCCAGTTCTTCACTATATCTGAGTTCCGTATAAAATTCTTTAACTGCACACCTAAATTTTTTCCCTTAAAGTCCAATTTCAATTCTCCACAATCGAACTGCCATGAAGGAGACACAATCTAAATGATGAATGAATGAAGGAACACACAAATGCATGAATGAACAAACAAACGAATAAATAAAGGAAGGAATGAAGGAACGAAGGAAGGAAGAAACGAAAGAACAAAGAATGGGAGAAAGGAATGAAAGAATGAATGATGGAAGGAAGGAACGAAGGACGGAACGAACGAAGGATGGAACAAACGAGCGAACGAACGAACAAAACAAACAAAACAAACAAACAAACAAACAAACAAACAAACAAACAAACAAACAAACCTGAATCTTTTTATAGCTAGTTCTGTTTTCAACATTTTCCAGTCATCTACACGTCTCTTCCACACTGTATGCTGTGATTTCTCTCTCTCTATATCAGTGGACAACAACCTAACATACAAGTCACCATAGGCTCGACGATTACTGAGTACTGTCTGATTTATCAACTGAAAACAATACAGAAGAATTTTTTAAATGTCTCAGATATACAAGAAAAACTTTCTAATTAAAAAACACACACACACCATGGGAGTGAATAAGGGGATCAATATTTGGGTGAAAAATGGTTAAACTAGTACATATATGTATGATGTTTTTGTCCATTATAGACCCAAATACACCATTCTACACACCATAAAACATTGATTACAAAAGCAACTAATCTTCTTTGTTGAACATAACCCACTCCCCTACACTCTTCCATAACAATTTAATACAAAGCAAACACAGCAGACAAAACAACAGATTGCATAATTATTTTTATTATCATATAATCATTAACAACATTATGATGTAAAATGTAACTGCACCTACATTACTAAGACATTAAAAATGTAGATTTATTATAACAGTTTATAATATAATCACATTATTTTCATGGAGATATTTAATTGATCCATACCTGTGACTCTTTATCCATAAACCTGTGAAGATCCGGTGGTAAGACATGAGCGATCTTTTCCAGGGTTTTAGCATAGGTCTTAAATTTTTCACGAATCTGAAAATAAAAAATCAAGCATAGTAAAATTTTCAAACATTTCATACATCATGCAATATTTTTCCACAATAATTATTTCTATGTGAATTCTCAAAGCTGCTCAAACCAGTTAGAAGATAGTTAAGAGTCAAGTTTATGGTTAAGATTTCAAACACCTTGTGACTGGAGTTTGTAACAAGTTTATTGAAAAGGATACAAAATAACCAATAAAATGACCTGTCTCAACATAACCAGACAAGAAATTTCACATAAATTAAGATGTATATATAGCTGTATATAAAAATATTACAGAGTACCTGAAACATAAAAGGTCACAATAACCTCCAGATAAGAGAATAGTATTGTTATAATAAGGAAGTACATAAGGTGAGAGAATCAAAATTGATTTTAATGTTTAGTTTTACTGTCAGATAGTACATCAGGGTTCTCAATAAGGTTTGGTGAACAACGGCAATATGTGGAGAGGGGTGCTGAAGGTCATTTTCAGACCAGGGATGAGATGTCTGTAAGGTTGTCTGGGACTTTAATAGTGAAATTGACAGTTAAATTAAGCATCAAATACAAATTCAGCTTTAAATGTTTGAAAAATGGCCTCTAAATTCAGATTTATAGCCTTAAACGAAATAACTAATCATTATAACTACAATCATCAAATGAATTGAAACTAATGCCATGAAAAGCTCCAAGTTGGCAACTTTCGATGCTGAAGTAACCAACTCAACACTCATTTTTTCAGGTGGTAAATTGTAATACCTTTTCCAACTCAATTTGATAATGGATTGTGTTTAGAATATCTTACCACTTCCATTCTTTTATCTTCGATCTCTTTTAATTTTCCATCAAGATTTGTGATCCATGACTGTCTAAGTTCAGAATAGGACTGTATAGATGTCCACAGTTCATTTAATTCATCCAGAGTAAATGTCAGCAAATCCTAAAACGTGATTAAAAATATAAGGCTAAAACAAAAATGATCATGTTTAGGGTTACTGGACTAAAAATTTAAGGCATGCAGGTAAAAAAACCTTTCCTTTTCTTTTTTTTCTAAACATACTTTTTGTGAGAGTATCAGGTGTTGTTCATCTCAATTGTTTTCATACTTTGGAAATTGCAATTAGAAAAATTTGGACTGATGCAAAAAAATAGTCTCAGTTGGGTAACTGTAAATACGACTATTTTCTATAATGAGAAAAATATTTAAACAAGTCCCACGTAGTCCTAAAATAAGGGGTTTCAGTCAAACCTGACTTAATTACTTGGGCAAAAGTAGCATGCAAAAATACTCAGCATTTTCATCATCAAATTCAGCATTGTCTAAACTTAAAATAAAAGTTTGTTGTCTCAGATAGAATTGAAAATAGTTTAAAATAAAATGAAATATACTATTGAAGCTTTGGAATACAATTAATATGAAACAAAAGAATTATTTTCAATAAGTTATGATACACATAAATTGTTTCAGTTGGTTTCATCAAACATTGGCCGCAACCATGGTCCAATAGTTAGAGTGCTGAACTTGTAACCTGGTCGTGACAGGTCATACCCTTCAATGAAAATTTGAGTTGAAAAGTTGCGGGCTGCTTGTGGAAGGTTAAGTTAGGACTGGCTGTTAGTATACAGTCCAGGAAAACTGGTTAGGTGAACAGGCCACCGTGTATAACTGAAAATATTGTTGAAAAACGGCATTAAAGCCAGTGAAAAAAATCAAACATGGATACATTACGTCATCTTTTTCAATCTGTTCCAGTAGTGGTTTTATAGCATTCACATCATTGTTTTCTAGTTTATCCAACAATGAACTACATGAGTTAGCTATGACTGGCTCCAACTCCTAAAAAACAGAAAAATGAAAAGATTAAACTAACAGCAAACAAGCTTGTACCACTGATGTCTGGTAGAAAGCAGACTCCAGGTTGTAAAACTCAAGAACATTCTTGAAGTTTAAATCTAAATTTCAGTCTAAAGTATTCTGGTTGAAAAGATATCATTGTATAACTTTAACATATGAATTCAGATCAATTTTGCAGACAAAATGACGCACGACTTACCCGGTATATCATTAATGATTTCCCATAATTAACTTTGAAACATTAGACAAAATAAAAGATTTGAGCTTGGAGACTGATCTCTAACTTCATAATCACAGACACAGGTGTTATCATATATTGTTGCATTTAATGTTCAAACAGGAAGCAAACAAAAGGTGAGTAGAAAGTAAACATTTCAAGCCATTTTACCAATACATTTTCTTTACTTTAGTCCCATGAGACCACAAATAAAGGCCTGAGATGAATACCAGGCCAAAGGTTGTAGAACTTAAGCTTAGCCTCTGATCTCAAATCTCAATTCCATTCTCAAAGTATTTTGGCTGTGTAATGTTTAAATACATAATCAGGTCAATAATGCTGACAGAATAATATATTATTATCATATTTTTATCATAATTAATTTAGAATGTACAATGTAGGACCACTTACAGTACTGAGTACACTGAGTTCTTGTTGCATCTCCTCAATAGTTCTTTCATGTCTTTCCTTTCTATTAGCAGCAATTCTTTCAATGATATTAGATTTTTCCTCTGTTGTAGCTGAAAAAATGAAAAAAGTATCACCATGTTGAAATTTACCTTAAACGTCTCGGCATAAAAACTCTCTAAATTCAAGTATTCTTGTTTAATAACCAGAAAAATATGATCATCTTATGTGTGTCATTCCAGCATAGTAGAGTCATAAATTTAAAAAATTGTTAAAGTAAAAATTGTGACTTATAATAAATGCTTTATAATAATTCTTTAAGTAATGACTGAATCATCTAAATATCATTTAGAAAATATTGAAAAAAAACTTTGAAATCCAAGGTTCATAGGTGCATTTACTAGGAAGGAATCTGTGTTTACAATCATTTAGTGGAATATTTCTGCATACATTTAGCAAGTTTTTGTGAAAAAATGTTTTATTTTCATGAAAATATATTATAGCCTACTTAATAAATACATTTAATATCTGGTGAAGAAATCTTATCATGAAAAGTAAATGGATTTTCATGAAAATCTCGTAGATTTTTGCAAAAATATTCTGACTATCTTATGCAGAAATATGCCACCATACAATCATATTATTTTCGCTTACCAACTACATCTGGTAGACCTCTGACTTCTTTGCCTTCTATAGAACTGACTGGTTCCTTCATTTGACTACCCACATAGTCAGCATATTGCCTGCAGTTCATAAATAATTTGTTCCAAATTAATCTGACACAGAGGTGAAATAAAAATACAGATGAAACATTCGGTCTGTAAGTTTTACAGTAAAACCTCACTGTCAGGTAAATAAATTATTTTTTCAGGTGTTAACATTACACAACAAGACAGCATGGAGATAGTCTAGGTAATTCACACTTAAAGCAAAGCCAAAGGACAAACATTCATGTTTAAAGATATCAAGATAAAGATGCTTGTAATAGAGTGTAAAAAATACATAAATAAGACAAAAACTGACAAGACTTTAAAAACTCCTTGATATAGACAAAGTGCTCATGATGTTGATACTCATGACAATTAAGTTTTACTGTCAGTGCTATTTTCAACTTAAGGGGAATAGTACAGGACCTTAGAAAAGGGAAAAATAGCATTATAAGGAGAAAATATCACAACAAAGTATATATATATATATATATATATATTTTCCAACACTTAATTTCCAACCTAGATTTTTTCAGACACAAAAAAGCTATTCCACGGGTCAATTTCACTTTTATTTTGACCCCAAAATATGATTCATCTGAAGGGGAAATTGATGATAAAATGATACCTTTCATACAGGGGAATAGAACCTAATTTCAGCCCTAAATCATTCCCAAAAACACACCATTTGTATATGAAGCAACAACCAGGTTAAAAATCCCCTAAGATATTCAAAAAGAAAGTAATGCTTACTTGTAAACTACTGGATTCTCAGTGTAAGGATCATTAGGAAATCCATCAGCCCATGTTCTTTGTCTCTCACCCAATATGCCATGTTCTATATCATCTGATATATAAGATAATTCTAGTTGAGAATAATCGCATTGGAGACATTCTAATACATGCTCTTGACCAAAACACAAAAAACAACAAATATTAGGATAACTGTCTGGGGCAATGTAACTTCTAAAAATTGATAGCAAATCTGGTTATGTAAACTGATTGCCATACATAACTGAAAAATTGTTGAAAAATGGTGTTAAACCCCAGTGACATTAAGTAACATAAACATAAAGAAATATTATATAATACATGTATAATTATGTGGGAAGTTGGCAAATTTATTTTCAAAAACACGAACCTTTTGATAAGCGAACAACTGGTATATTCCCACTAGAAGCTATTTTTGTTGAGCTTGTATCTCTTTGTATCTTGGTTAAACTTCTGTTGAGTTGAACCTGAAAATGTAACAACTTTTTAACAGATGTTTCTTTAAATGATTTACAAGAATGCTCCCTAGCACATAAAATAGGAGGTCAAAAGATGTGATTTATTTAAAAGATAAAATAATGTTAGCATCTATTACTGGCCATATTGCACAACACTATATAACAGAGCTGTATATAAAATATATGTGTTTATAGTAGTTTGTATGCCTGTCAGAATGATTAGCTCAGTTCGTAGAGCAGCTGACTTGCACGCAAAAATCACGATTTTGACCCCCACACTGGGAACTTCATTTTCTGCCTCCTATCATATTAATTGGTGAACCTCCTATTACATTGAGAATTTTATATATAATATGTATGTATTTAGCATGTCATATGCTTTGCTTCTTCAGGTATTTTAAAATTTAGCCTAAATATTAGCATGGATGAGGAACAGCAGATCCTATAATGACCTTATTTGGTCATTAGGTCTGGAAAGCATTTACTGTTTGCAATTTACATCTATCATCATATACCAGCAAAATGCAGGTGCCCTATTTTTATATCAGGGAAATTATGACATTCAATCTTAACAGTTTGATACAAATCAAACACATTTACAGCAAAATGTACACACTATGCAATTCTGCAAGAAGAAATGAAATAAAATACCTGGGCTTCGAACATCTGCCGATAGATTTTGCCACTTGGCACAACTCTCATTGACTTGGTTTCAGCCATGTTCACTTATTTATCTTTTTAGCAGCACTTAAACAAACTGCAGCCTTTAAAGGCAAATGAATAACGCGGTGTCCTGTCAATTCTCAATTTATCCGCCTATCATATTTATTCCTGGTTAAACTGAAGATCTGGAAATAGAAAGTTTTAAAATTTGTAGTATTGGTATCGAAAATAAGCGAGTACGAATAAAGTTGTTTACATTTCAAAATGGTTGGCGCACGTCCTAGCAGTTATATCCGCTATTCCTAATTTACGAAAACAATATGAAATATTTTGACAATTAAGTTTGGGATAAAAAATAGCCGTTCAATAAGAATCATGCTGAATAATTGAAAATGATTACATTTGACCAACAATGTCGGCCATTTTGGCTTCGTTACTACAACAACAGTAACTACTAAATTCCCGTTCGAGTACCGTTCTACTTTAAACATGATTAATAAGAGCAGTAACTCCTACAAATGTCTGCATATGCTCTACGCATTTATTTCTTTAGTTCGTGTTGCCAAGATGTATAAAATGAACAAAAAAAAAACTGGAGTAACTTTAGAAGAATGCGGAACCAATGGAGTGTATTAAAATACCGCTTCACCCACGAAATTCTACATAAACTTGAAAGTAAATGTATGACTGTATAAATCTATGCATTGAGTAAATATTAAATGTAAACAACTGGATTTCAATCTGTTCTGAAATTGTCTCCAAATTTTGCGATTATTTTATCAAAGGCCTTGAGTTAAATCTATAACACATGCGTCATCTGAAAATTTATGTCTGACAATAATGTAAATATAAGTAATTGAATAAAGATCTAGCAGTAATATATAGTTACGTTTGATTATACCAAATACCTTTACAATACATTTAAAGTATAGGTCTTTGATTATAAATAAATACCTGCATGTACACTACTAATGTTATCATAAGATCCCCTGTGAATGATGTTAGTAGTGATGACCCTGAAAATTTTGGACAACGGAGCATTTGTTTATTCACTGACAAGACATTGTTATTTATTCTAGTAATGTACGAGTACGATGAATTTTTTCGGACAATTCATATCATACGACTATTATTGGGTACACTATTCGCGGAAATTTAAACTTTCTTGGCCAAAATATTCCGAATGATTACTGTGACGTCACGCGTTTCCGGTTGACGTTAGTGACGTTAGCAACGTGAATGCAGCAAGCAGGCAATTATATAGTTGTTACTTACTTCAAACAAACAATGGAATCTTTAGAGTATACCAATGTACGTTTATTTTAAGGGTTTAGAAATAATTAGACCTAATATCACTGATCCAAGATTATACAAATTAACGTTTAGCGTGTGTTTGACTTTATATTCCAATTAAACTAGGAAAGGTAATGTTTAGGTTTACTTGCCAAAAACAGTTTTTTTTCTAAACGAACCATTTGCGATATTCATGGTACAATTCATTCCCAAGCATTCAATAGACCCAAGAGCCAATAGTCGTATATATATATATGTTTATATGTGTGGGTCGCTTTGTGTAATCTTTCAAGCGGTCTGCGCAGCATGGGTGATTTGGAACGGTGCAAATCTCCACCATGGTGTCATAAGCGACAATTAGCGGTTGTGCTCACACAAAATGCCGAGACACGCGTCTAACAGAAGAACCATTATACAGTAAACCTGTAACCACGTGACGTTACTGATGTTATAATGTTGTCATAGCAAGGCGCTTTCCCGTTTCAGAAAATTTCAAAGCTGTCGTTTATTCACGTTATGGTAAGTGCTGAATGGCATCAGCCATAAAATGACCGAGAATATATTAAATTTTGTATTCGTCAACGCTTAACATGCATAGAATACAAATAACACTACAACAAGAATACGGCGAATACATTTTGTTGCTTTAAACAATGTTCTCTGTGACCATTTTTTGAAGATTTTATATTTCAGGCCATTCGTCCTCAAAAACTGATTCGAGTCGTTCATGAGGAGAAGTTGAAAACAAGGCTAGTAGTGTTACATAATCCAGTAAAATTAACTGGCTTGTTTAACTGCCAGCCCGTACGTCATTGTTATTTTGCTTTATGTCTTAAAAGGTTTAGGCACAAAATAAGTAATAACAATACGTTTTTTGTCGTTATATTATTATTTTTCATTCTACGAGGGCCAGATTTATTTTGAGGTAGCCTTTGAAAGAATAATGTACGTACAAATGTTAGAATGAAGTGACATTATGTCTCATTTAATATTTATTTAATGTCTCCCGTCTGTTACTCCATTCTTTGCTGATCCCCACGATTCTTACCGTGTACTTTGTATTCTTTTTCTGTTGGTATCGAATTGTAGCGAGTACGAATCGATATTTAACGTCAATAACGTCACGTGTTTCCGATTTCACGTGATTGGCGTAAGCAACAATATCAGCATCGTAGTTGACTATTCTATCGTTCTTCTCCCTTCATGGAAAATGACGCATTTTTTTTGTAATGGCTAGGTAAGAATTTAATTATTTTTTTGGAAAAACTGGTACCATTAAATAGCTGAGTGTCTGATTTTAACATTGAGAATAAAATGTATACTTACGGAATCAGAAAAAATAATGTAGACTTAACATCTGAAATCTTAGTAATACAAACTTTCCTAAAAGTTTCTTCGTGTGAACAGTATCATTCAATGTTTTTAATTTCGTATTTATCTTAAATTATCAGACTGAAGTTCAGTAAAACCTCATTATACAACCACTTCAATACGACGACCCCTTTATTATAACAGGACTTTTATTTTCGCTGTGATTTTCTATATTCCCCATACATTTCAACTTGTCGATGAAACTATCTCAGTATCAGAACTGACTCATTTGTTCACAATAGTGGTCTTAATATCGAAGTTTTACTGTTCAGGTAAATCAAAACATAGAATTTGCACATTGTTACTGCATGTATATTATAAATGGTAGATTTCTACCACATAGGTGTATTTGATTACTTTGCAAGTTATGCAGTAAAACACATTATTTTCTTCCTTATTACCCACTAAATTTACTTTCAATGATGATAATTACCATCATAAAAAGATTTTTAATATATACTCTGTATTTCAACCTGATAATGAGACTTCCAAGATATTGAAACCTTTATTATAAAAGTTGGTTTTAGTATCAGGGTTTTACTGTGCATGAAAGGTAATGTACGCCTTTTATATTTATTGCAAAACAAGTTTTTTATTAGGTGTATTTAACAACCTTCTTTCTTGATATTTCTGGGAGGTACAATCAGTTTGCTGAAAAACCTCCAAATGAAGACCACCTCTTGTTAGGTGGGTCTCTTTATCAAGTTGTAATACAGAGAAAGGACCAGTATTTAAAACATGTCTGAAAACAAGCGGTTGTTATAGTGAGGTGGTTTTGTTATTAAAGCCAACACAAAGTGAAGTTTACTGTCTCTAAAGACTGCAGTTCTCAATAAAATCTGTAAACAAAGATCACTGTTGTGTGACACAAATAAGAGACTTCTGTCAGTTATTATTTATTCAGGTTATGAACAGTTTGGTGATAATTTCAATATATTACCTTGTGTAACATTTAAGCGTGACTCAAGTGTCTATCAATATATATACATTATATGTTGTATATTACTGTCACTGTGTCTGGGGTCTGACCCTCTGCCAATAGACCACGGTCATTCCAACAACAACTGTGGTCTGTTTTTTTTTCTTTTCGTGTTGTTGTTTTTTCCTCAGGGTCTTGTATTTTCATGAAATGGTGTAAATGTTAGTGGGAGCTGCGATGGTTGGTAAATGCTTTGCAGGTTGTTTTGGAAGATGAATTACTTGAAAAAGCAAACTTTTTTTATATTTTCAGGCAACCAAAGAAACAAACAAGCGAAAGATTAAAGTCTACTGGTTAGTACAAAAATATACACTGTCATATTATGTAAAGTTCAAAATACAGGCGCATACCCAGGTTAGATTGACGATTCAGAATATGATACGTCCGGAAAGTAGCTTGTTTAAACCCCTCTCAATTTCATATTAAAACCATATTTTACCATCACATATAATTTATACCACTTATTATCATTTTTTTTTTTAATCTTTTTTTCAAAAATAATGTAGACTCAGCTGCGTACTTGCGTATATAGAGGTACGCGCCAGACATATTTTTTGTTTAGTTCGGTGATAAAGTTCACATAAAAATGAAAATATTGGCGACAAAAAAGACCAAGAACGAAAAGAATGAATATGGTCGACAGAAAGAATATGCTCTGTTGGATTAGTTTTCCCCCCAAAAATGTCGTTATATTGAAGTGGTCTCACTACGTAGGTGGTCACTAGGTGAGGTTGTACAGTATGACAGTTAAGAAGAAAGACGCCAGTATCTATGTTTAACTTTTTGTACATGTGTTCTGTTATCTGATGAACTTCAAACATTGACCTGTATATGCCGTTTTACTGTCAGAAATAAAACGAAAATGGGCATAAAATACCAACAAAAAATCTCACATCAGAATTTATTTGTGGAAATAGTTACTCGGGTATACTTTTATACGTCGTAGTTTTATACTTATTATAATGAAAAAAAAATAACATATTTATTAAAATGTCTCATGGTACTTTACACTTTTATGATTCTTCAGGACAATTCTGTTTTTATGAGCAAATATTATTACTTCTAGATTAAATCTACACCTTTGCCATCCGTTTTAGAGAAATATATACATCTCTGTATATTCATCCAGATACAGTAGAACGCCACCAAAACAGGCCTTCTAATCCGAACAAAGCAGTCGGTAGACTCGGTACAGTTTTTTTTGTTAAATATATTTTATGTAAAGAATTGTTTCAACTCTTCATATCCGGAAAACGGTATAATCCGAACTCTTCCCAGGCCTTACAAATCCGAATCATGGAGATTCCATTGTTCAACATGACAGAAGTGTAAACGTGGCCTTTGGTTGTTTTGAATCAATAACTCATTTCGTTTCAGGTTCACTTGATGGAATTGATCAACTCGAACGACAACTCTTGCATAAAAACCGGACTATTATAGAGAGACAAACTGTACATTTACCTTCCTTGTTTCCTCCAGTATCGCGCGGCTTAGGTAATAATTTCCCCTTTCTCACTTGATTTATTGTTAGAAAATAAAAAAGGATTCACCAGAAGCATTAAATGCATACTTTTTACCTTAACACACAGACAACATAGTCATACAAAAACATAACGACAAACACCGACATCACGCAGCTACATAAAAAAATAACACCAAACAAGACCGCCAGCATGGTTTACACCCGCACCTCCCAAAGTCCAAAACCAACACAAAGCAATGGGCACGTCCCGTTCATCTATCTATACTGCATCTCACCCTTCCGAGTATTTTGGGCAGGTGCTCGTCAGTGCTCGAACGTTAAAAGAACAAATGTACAGGGGATTAAGTAAATACGCAACGTATGTGTGAGAACGGAGACAAGGCTGATAGTGTTAAACACAGGGGGCTAGCACGTTGAAGGGATGGAGTATAATGGTGTATTAGGCTTAAAATGGCCACACGGACCAAAAACACCTACATTACATGTGTACATATACATATACAAGGGTTGCAACTTCCAAAATGACAGTTTCTGTACCAAGTTTGTTTAAACTACGTAACTTTTCAAGAAATCGATCAAATTTCTAATACCTGGTGCCTACAGATAGCTATTACATTATACTACACCTAACCAATAAACATTTGGTCCAATTGAAAACGATGAAGCAGGTATTTCATCTATTTCCTCGGAAAAATCGTCAATTTCGTTTAGTCGAACACGACCTCGCAACACCAAATTGATCAGAATTACCATACTAAATACACCTGTAATGTGGATTACCTCCCTTAAGTAATACTGCAATGTGTGCAATGGGTACGTAAGCTATCTTAAGTAACTCCATATTTCAGCTTATACAGTAAAACCCACATAGCAACCACCTCAATATTATGTCCACCTTGTTATATTGACCGCTTATTTCTAGACCTGCTTTCAATGACTTCACTATAAATCAGCTTGATAATGAGACCACCTCATTATTACGACATATTTTTTCGGGTTCCAAAGGTGGTCTCATTATCGTGGATTTACTGTATGTAGAAAGGGGATGTAGTTCCTTGTACCTATCCATTTTTTTCCAGTTATGAAAAAACGTGTATCATTCCATAACGGATGATATGACTTGTCAACCAAAAGCTCAGTTGCTCATGAGAAACCAACAAAGGATGCTGACATAGAGGCAATTCTGTTCTATTGGAAATTGATTACAAATCCATCATTTTTTTAAGGTCAAGTTCATGTCAATGAGACTGTATAATTATAACTTACGTCAACATTTTCCATACAATTTTGTTTCTAAAAGCGAAATATTGTTGAATACAATGGTTTAGAAGAAAATGACATTCAGTTTGTTACCTTGTACTTACGTTCTGGAAATTAATATATTATTAAGTATGTAATCTGAATGAAGGCATTTAGGATGCTGACTCACAATTATATATCAGAGAAAGCCACCATATTAAAATAATAGGTTTTATAATAGTTTAGAAATAAGAACTATTAATGTCTAGAAATCATTATTATCATTTATTTTCACAGTGTACAAAACTTACATAGAATCATCAGAATGGCAAAACAGACAATGTTTAAAAATCAATACGAGACCGAGGACCGTCACAAGAAGAACGAAATGGAACAAATCCCGGACACGTACGAAACATATAGAAAATCTCCATTTGAAGAACACAATGAAGTACATACCAATGAAAAAAGGCAGTTTAAGAACATTGCCGGCAATACTTCTGTCATTTAGAAGAAACCTAATCGCCTTGAACCATTAAACGTACAAGTTAAAACCAAAATGGCACAACACATGCTGGTCAATGATTCTAAATTGGTACCAGATATAAAACATGTTAGTGTAGACGTGGCAGAGCTCGATTCAAAAGAGAATGAAAGCAAAGTACATACCATAAGTCGTGCGGACAACGGCAACGTAGCAATGGAATATGACTGTCAAGTTAGAGCGACTGATGCCAAAGTAAATGACGAAGAAGTTCGTAAGCATATTTATGAAGATGAAAAATAATTAAGGAATGAACTGAGGCTTGACCTTTCATTTCTTTACCGAAAGAAGAAAGTAAAGAAATCATCAAAAGCAAATAAATATTGATGCAACATATGAAGTTTCTGATCCAGGGTTATTTGAGTTATGGGATTAGACAATGATCAGATAACGATGATTCAGTTGAAGACAGTAGATTATCGGTGATACAGTATTGTTTGGATGGATCATGTTGGTGATGTTGTTTTGGTGCTTCTTGGTAAGCACTTAAATGAACGAAGTTTCTTTAATGTTAACCTTGTATTGTGTTTTCCTTTCTTATTTCATTTCCTTTATGTTAATCTTTGTGATGTATATTTAATATTGTATCAAATAAATCAATCGGTCGTGTCTTAGTGGCTGTAAGAATTGTCTTCTATAACCAGACAAAGTTCAACGTATCCCACATTTTACAGATGATCAATGTTCCATATCTAGACGGCAGATCCTTCCAAATATTGTTTTCGATAAAACATTTCAAAGCAACTAGTTACTAGGCCAGGATCTTGAACCAAGAATCGGTGAACACCAAAGCTAGATAGGAAGAATTTCACGAGCCACTCGTCTGCTGTACATTTTACAGAGTGGTTAAGTGGTTCCCATTTCATGTTGCAAAATAGAGAGGATCAACGCGAACCAGTTCAATAGATCGTCTGCTCTATAGTGAGCTAATAGGAACCAATCCAATGGTGGATCTTAAAGGGAGGTTACTTTCCAAAACATCAGAACCGACCAATTCGCCCGCATTGTAATTTAGTATAATATTTATACATATATATATGGTTTATATAAAGTTTATTTAGAAATCAGTAGGCACTGAGGCTCGCGTGAAAAATACAATTACATACATCAAATTAAAGAGACGTGAAAATGGCAATGGTTAATAATACAAGATATATACACATTTGCAAGATAAATGCCCCGTACAAATACATGAAATAATAAATGCTACATTTTCATAATTCTATGTGCAAAGTTAGAAACAATGGATGTAAAGTAGAGTACTAATATAATATTGAACTGACGGCTTACATGTCAAAGTCGAGCACATGTACAAATCATATGAGTGATTTTAACCAGGAGGCGGTATGCAATGAACAAAGATATTGTTTTTCTACTGTTTGTATTACTACGGCAACAGTTTTGAATTGGTGTGTGAGTACAATACAATACAATACAATACAATACAATACATGTTTATTCGTGATTTCGGCCACAAGCCCAGAACAAAGGATAGGACTCAGATATTACATCTTTGTTTGTCGATAAAGTCCCCTGTCGGCCGTCGGCTCTAATGTGATTTGTTGATACTAGTAACATGTTTTTAATAGAAGCAAAATTGTTTATTAATACTAGCAATATGGAAGAAAGAGGGAATGAATATACTCACGGAATCACGATATAAACAAGACAATGAAAAATCAAGACATGGATATTTCTCGGCGTGCAACACTAGTATCTACAGGTATATGATACATGGCATTGTTCGGGTGAATATGACACAATTGTAGAATTCCAATAATTTTCCACACCATACTCAAACTTACAACTTTCCATCTTTATGAAAATAATACAAATATACAATTTGGTCTCATCCTCTATACAGAATATATAAACAGATACATTTTTATTGCATAGAAATGTTCAAGATGAATATGACACTTCAGCGGGCTTATATTACTTGTAAATATTTCATATGTCGTACTTATCTAACATACCTTTAAAACTTTATGACCACATTTTCATTATAAGTCATATAAACTGCGAAGGGTTGTTCGAGGCGAGAATGGTACAATTGCAGAATTCTCATACATTTTGTATGTCCTACTGAAATATTCAACACTCTTTATTTATCTATTCCAGATTCGCAAATTGACCTCATCTTCGTTGTTAATAGCACAAACAATTGTATAGTGAAGGATTGTGGTGGGTATGGCACATTTACAGAATTAAAACATAATATATATTACATTGATTGTCGTTCTGAAATATTTAACACACTTCCCATCTTTACAGGACTAATCAGGATCTACATCCCAGGTGTAATAGTATTGCACAGAATCCGAAAATCCAGAATTTTTATAGAATTCTGGGACTCATTTTTGCATGTCGTATTTAACAAATCTTAACAACTTTTTGAATGCCAATACGGAGGTTTATGCACAATGTATAAACATTTTGTCATTCAGAACGTCGTATTCAACACCCTATACCGCCTTTCTTAAGAATATCCCATATTTCATATTTTGCATCTGTGTTAATGTTAGTCGCAGACACAATTGAATTATTTAAAAATTTACAGTCTTTGGGTCGTTTTTGACTATGACCAGGAAAGGCAAAGTTCTGTGGAATGAGCTTCCCACCGACCTTAGCGCGTAAAATACCTGAAAAAAGCAAAAAGCGGTAAATATGCATGTTTTGGAAATCAAGCAAAAAACATTAATAATGACGTAATAATCAAAATTCGAATTCAAGATAATCCTCTTATATGGAATGAATCACTGTCATATCTGCGAACAAGGTCAACAAAGGAAGAGAGCATTTCGCCTGAATGCACAGTTGGCCTTTTAATGGTTTATTTATTCTATAAAACTAATAAATGAGTAATTAAGAGCAGCGTTCATTTTGTGGCCTTCATTCAAAAGTGGCCGCATTATTGATAAATTGTAACATACATGTACCTGTTATAAAGACATCTTCTAGGTAGAAATAAGGCAAATAGTGGGAGGCGTTGACAACCAGTGGTACAAGGTTCTTTGATATAACGTAAGTCTGTCCTGATACATATCGTGGGAAAAGTGCAAAAGGATAGTCGGGTATGGGTACAGCCCACTTTCCTTTTCTAAACGGAGCACCTATGACAATTGCAGTCCCACTAACTAATCCGTTGTTTCCCTCCTTTAATGATTTCACGTAATTTACAGCGTTTTTCACATGCACGAAAGTGTCTCCATCCGTTTTTATAATGTACCGGAACCCTGAGCAATGTTCCAACGCCCAGCGCATTCCAACAAGAACCTTTCTAGTCAAATTGTAATACGAATCATGAAAATCAACTACAATCAAGTCTTTGTGTACTTCACTTTCTTTATGGACCCACGACATTGCTTTAGGCGTCGTTGGTCGTCCAAGTATAAAAACTATTTTCACTGTATCCTCGTACTTCGTTTCATCCAACGGCCATTTTCCGGTTCGCACAATGCTCGCCCATGTTTTCCTTATGGTATTCCTGGTTTTACTTTCGCTTGGTTTTGAAAGACACATAATTAGTATCAATGGCGGTGGCAAATGTCCCGGGCAAATACTTAACCCTTTTACAATGTAAGGATGGGTGAAAGAATTCAATAATTTATTCCCACTGTCAAAATACTGCTTTACTAGTTTTTCGATTACTTCGAACGCGTTTGATGTATTGGACCTAACATTCATGATGTTAATTATTTTATCGTCTTTTCTGTCAATGACTAAAGTCTCCCGTTGGCTTGTTTCTAAGTGCATATCACTGGAAATCGGCAATGACGATGATTGATTGATACGCTTTTCTTCGGCATAATCAGTGTCTTTAATGGCATGTCTGATCAGACTAATAGTTCGATCAGTGTCTTGTAGCCGCACTTGTAGTTGTAAGCTCTGATATGTCATGAGTATTATGGACAAGGCACCCATCAACAGGAAAACGAAGAAGAACTGAAATATGAACGGAAGTTTTATTTCGATAAGAGCGTACAGTAAAATCTCAAATAGCGACCCCCTCAATATTACGACCACGTGGTCATAACTATCACTTATTTTTGGACAAGCTTCCAATAACTCCCCTAAAATTAAACTTCATAATGAGACACCCTCGTTATTACGGCGGATTTTTCGGGTCCCAAAGGTGGTCTCATTATCGAGGTTTTGCCGTGTAGCATGTATAGTTAAAGCAATCTCAAAAAAAATTTCAGACCAATCCAACTAGTCAATCTTTGTTTTGGTCTGGTTTTATTTCTTGATGTTTTGTTTGTATGTGACTTATTGTCACTGGGGTTTAACGCCGTTTTTCAACAATTCTTCAGTTATATACGGCGACCGGTTCACCGGTCCAGTTTTTCTGGACTGTATACTAACCAGTACTAACTTACCATTCCACAAGGAGCCGGCAACTTCTCCATATATTGAGGAAAATCGACATTTTTGTCATATTTTCATAGAAGTGTATGACCTGGCGCGACTTGGATTTGAACACGTATCGCCGGATTACTTTTCCAGCGCACTGACCGCTGGACTACGGTCGAGACTTTGAACTAATTAGTTTATGTCAATGCACAATGATATCGACAACTGCGCGCCTTAAAAAACTTATATTGCAAGTTGGAATATTGGAAAGTGAAATATATAAGCGAGATAAATAAGGAGAGATGTTCTGTTAAAAATCGGTGTTTACGCCTGCTTTAAACAGTACACTAAAACCTCGATAAATAAGATCATCTTCGGGACCCCAAAGATCGGTTGTAATAATGAGGTCGTTTTATTATCGAGTTGATTATAGGGGACTTATTGGAAGCCGGTCCGAAAATAAGCGGTCGTTATAACAAAGTGATCTTGATATTGAAGTTTTACTGTAATTTAGTTTTATATATGTTGACAGCCTCATCAGTATACATTGATTCGCTGCCAATAAAAACCTCATTCAGCATAAGTAACTATTAACTTTTCCCGGTGAATCACTCGAATAAGTGTTGCAGGACGAATAGTTTTAGAAGATTAGAACTGTCTTTAACCCAAACCAATCGTCAAAGCAAACTTGTGCCGCGCCCAGGGGTTCGAATTCTCGAAGTCGAGGTCCGTAGACCTAACGAGTTCCTTATAATGCTATAAGAACATGTTTGTATGGAATGTGTGCCTTCCACAACTCCTGCCTTAGTAAGGGGATTCATATTGTTTAAAACAAATCAACAATGATAAATATAATATACTTACCAGAAGTCTGATATTAGTAGCAAATATTCGTCGGCTGATCTAAAAAATAAACAGTTTACAGATATGGATCATACTAATTAGATCTGCATTGACAATGTAAACATAATTGTATGAAAATAACTCAAACAATATACTACAACACATGGTTGGCAGTTCAATTTTACTCAACGGATTATATCACAGGGAGCTAGCACGTCGAAGGGATGGTGTTTGATGGTGTATTAGGCTTAAAATGGCCATACGGACCAAAAACACCTGTATTACATGTATACATATACAAGGGTTACAACTTCCAAAATGGCAGCTTCTGTACCAAGTTTGTTTAACGCAACGTAACTTTGCAAGAAATCGATCAAATTTCTAATACCTGGTGTCTACAGATAGTTAATACATTATACTACTCATAACCAGTGAACACTTGGTCCAATTTCAACTTTTTCCCTCGAAAAATCGTTAATTCCGTTTAGTAGAACGCGACCTCGCAACACCAAAATGATCAGAATTACCATATTGACAAAGTGCTTACTGGTTATATGTAGTATAATGTATTAGTTATCTGTAGACACCAGTTATTAGAAATTTGAGCGATTCCTTAAAAAGTTGCTTAGATTCCTTAAAGGTGCAGAAACTGTCATTTAGGAAGTTGTAACCCTTGTATATGTATATATATGATAAACGTGTTTTGGTCCATGTGGCCATTTTAGGCGTATACGCAATTATACTCCATCCCTTCAACGTGCTAGCACCATGTGGATTATATCCTTGCAATTAAATTGGCTCCTGTCGTCGCGAAATAAATTTCTTACAGACAAGGCCAAGATCTATCTTTAAAAAGATGGCCGGCGTGTTGTTATTAAAAGATGTGATATTTCGTTTGTAGTAGCTTGTGTATTTACAGCACATACACGTAGTTCTGTTGTGAAAGTTGAGCTGTAACTTACGACCCCATTTTACTAGCAATTATCAGTGACTCTTACACTTATAAGTAGTTCATGTCATGTTGTGACAACTTACTGTTTTAACCTAAACTGCAGTATCTACTAAATGCAATATTTTATAACAAATTTATTTTATGTAAACATGCACATGATTGGGACCGAATTCAAAAAGTACAGCAACAGACCCAGCCTTGAATAAGGATTTAATCAAACAGATACCTAATTCATATCGGATAATTGTTGCATAAGTATTAATACTACAGTATCATTGATTCACATGTATTTCTCTGGTTCTTGTTTGAGTTCACGGGTATTTTACGCCGCCGACGACAATTTTTCAATCATATTCGGGGCGGGTAGATTAACTTAACCAGTTTTCCTGGATATTCATTTAGTCTTGTAACCATAACTTGCTCTTTTAATCTGTTATTTATCCATTAGCCTTCTACCTATGTGAATAAGTTTATTCATTCGTGAAGGACAATTTTGCCATGAAGAATATGTGGCCCTACTGAGGATCGAAACCACGGTCTCTCGCTCAGCAGTCCAATGCGCCTCCACTGCGCTAGCCAACCATGCTTCTCTAGTTCTAGTCGCTGGTATAATATACAAAATACACGTAGTTTTGACACTGAAGAACAGTTACTGACAGATGAGCAGTACAAGCTAAAAAATTCGGCTTGGGTGATTTTCGATACCAGGGCCTTCAGTTCACACGTCATACACTACGGAAATAAACTTAACGAAGCAAAAGTGAGTGCATATCACATCAGGGGTCAATTGGTCCCAGATCACACGCAAGAGAAAGATTTTTTTGTAGGATTTCGTTACAAAGTATTATTTGTATTGATTTGATATGTAGACCTATTTAATTAACTTCGAATTGGCATTCGGACCCAAAAATATTTGCGTTTTATTTTTTATTCTTTGTGCAACTTTGAAGTACTCAATAACATATTTATCATGAACCAATTTTCAAAACGTTAACATTTTCTGAACGCTGAGAGATTTAACTCTAATATGAAAAATAAAAATAAGTCGCAAAAAGACCCTAGGGGCGTGGTGTTCGGACCAAAAATTAAGCGACAATTTTTCAGTGAAATTTTGATGAAGTTCATATGGTTCATAAACATATTTTTGGATTAAATATTTTTATATTTTCTAAAAGCTGAGGGCTTCATCTTTAATTTGATGCATACTTTCAAAAATCGATTGAGAAATAAAAAAGACACTGGGCCGTGAAAGTGAAATCAATTCTTTTTCTTATTTCTCGGCGCTAGAGCCGGGGAATACACTTTATATACACAGATTAGCGAGTGCCATGTGCAAAATAGGCAATCTCTATCCAGAGTTGTCGTTCGTTATCACATACATCTCTGTCAACGTCTGGAAAGTAGTTCAAAAACACGTGTCCGTGTCTCCTTTACTTTCCATCTGATACACAGAATCACACTTTTGTTTCTCTAAATGTACATTTGTTGTCATAATTTTACACGATTAACTTCGATTTCTGCGTTTCATTTTCATTTAAGCGGCGTAACTGTATGACCTAATTACCAAAAGTAAACAAATGCTCTCGGTCGGGAAATAGTGCGCTAGATAAATAAAATAATTTCTCCGATTTTCAGGTAAATTATAACATCTTTTGTCTCTAATGTATTGTGCAAAATAAATTGCTTCGCTTAGTTGTAAAATTGTACAATTTGTGGCTTTATTTTTAGTTTTACACGAATCTTGTAAAACGCTGAGACGTTGACAGAGATGTATGGGGGAGATGACGAACGACAACTCTGGATAGAGATTGCAAAATAGGATGTTCTAATTTTCCTTGTTCGTTTTTACTGTTTTGTATGGAATTTCTACGACTCACGAAGCATGAAATGCTTGCACAAGGACGTTATAGGAATGCTATGCGTTTTGATTTATTGTAATAATCGCTAATCGCTCGTACCAATCTCTATCCAGAGTTGTCGTTCGTTATCCCTCACATACATGTATGTACATGCGGGATAACGAACGACAACTCTGAATAGAGATTGCGTTCGTGCATGTCGAAAGGTAGTGCACAGACGTAATGACTTGGGACCAATACATTTTATGTTCGGCCCTTTTGGGGCAATATTATCCAATCACAATGAATTTTACGAAAGGAAAATGCTCTAAGGAAAATTGTTATTTCGTTAACAGACGTTTTCATTGGTCTAATCACAATGTCAAAGGACAACCTGCGTTCGATCTTAAACGGCTACGCCGAAAAATCAGAGATCCTTTGAAAAGAAGTACAAGTTGGACTGATTTGAGGTCACGAAAAACTCGTAGTAATACAAAGAAGTGGAGACTAAAAGCTAATAAAAAAGTAGTCCTAGTTAAACTAATAAGTTGACGTCACGAAAAACTTTAAAAGAATAGTCCTAATAAAAATGATTGAAACTTTATGATATACGTTGTTTATGTACGAAAAGATCTTAGATCTTTCAATTAAAGATTCTTAACATTATAAAATACAAAAAACCACATTTAGGTTTAAAATCGCCTCAAAATCATTCATACTAGACGCCATTTTGAGAAAGTTTATTAAATAGAGGATCTTGAATGAGTGCTCATTCCTTACCATTTTTATTAAACGAGTTGACTAAATAATATGACACGAGGCTCTGCCGAGTGTCATATTGTTTTTGTCAACGAGTTTAATAAAAATGGTAAAGGATGAGCACGAGTGTAAGATTCTATTTATCACATAACCGTGAAAACGACCACAGAAAATGAAACAGACTACAGGATGACGTCAAGATGACGTCAGTACAAGACGTCTAGCGTAGACTGTTCACTACTGTGCGCAAAAAGTTATGCATGTTTCTATTAATTGTTTGGCGATAAAATGCAAGATAAAAGACATAAAATCGTTATTTTATTTACACAAACATCATTTTATTAATTGATAAAATCATTCCGAATCGAAAGTCGACCATGTTTACAAATATCGTAGTAGCGTAGTTATACAAAATATGCAAATATAGTGATTTGGCTAATTGGAATATTTATTGCACGTTTTGGCAGTGCCGAACGATATTTCCGGCACGCGTTTACGGCACTCCGGGACCGCAGGTTATGTGATAAAATAGATTTTGCGGCTTTAATTAGTGGAGTATAAAAGATTTCTGATATACATGGTTCAGTAATACGCTGTTTTAAAGAAGTACTTTTGAAACAAAATGAAATGATCCGATTTGATTTGGTAATATTTTCTGTTTTTTTTTATTGTTCTTTAAATGTACATAGGGGATCCAGGCGTACGGCGGGTCCGCCCCCCCCCCCTAAAATTGCCCAAGCAAAGTTTTTTTCCTATCATGAAATATGATATTTACCTGAATGTATTTATAAATGTCAAAACAATTTCGCACGCTACGCGTGCAATAAGTTACAAGTACGGTAACACGATGACATAACGTACAATTCACAAACAATTCCTTCTCATTTTTTTTAAAGATTTTGTACGTCGAAACATGATCCAACGGCTGTTTAGAAAATTAATTGTATACCCTTGGAAAGAATAGGTGAGGTTCTGGAAATATGCCTGAATCCGTTAGAAATGACCAAACCTCAGGAGCTTCCGGGAGTCTCTGGCCCCCTGGTCAGGGCTTTGTCCTGGGCCCCCTTGAACCCTCATCCTACTTGTTCAGTTTCCGCCCCCCTAACTAGAAATCCTGGATCCGTCTATGATATAACCATACACACTTTATGTGAACTATTTATCTGTTCTTATTTATCTGTTTTTGTAGAAAACTTGTAAAATGTACCGCGTCATTTCTGTACATCAAATAAGCAATCAACTTATCACTCTACTGTAAAAACGTGTAAATGTGTCATAAAAGATGAGCTATTTGAGAACATGGTTTTGATAACTTCAGCATAACGTAAACTTTTGAAATTGTGATAAGATCTTAAGTACGCATCTTGTCTAGACTCCTTGTGAAATAGGTGGAGAAATTAATGAATGGTTACTTTTATACTTTCATAGAAAATTATCATAATTCGTTAAAATAAAATTGGACATGTATTTAAGTCACGTAAAATTATGATATGTAGAAGTATCATATAACATCCCTTTTCGTGGTCTCAACAAAGTTATGTTATTCAATTTAATCATCAGTGGGTGGTTCTTAATGCGTATACGCTCATATTGTCTACAAATTATTTCCAAATAAATTATATTAATATAAATAAATGAAAAGGTAATGTAAATAAATATATTGTTGAAATAGCATAAATTAAAACTCGTTATAATTCAAATGGTATTTTAAAGTTTCTATTTTTTTAAATATTTGAATAAATACAAAATGTATTATACAATGTAAAGTTCTCGGCTTTAAGCCCTTATCCAAAAGATGGCCGATGGCCGCAGGTTTTGCTGTAAGTTACCAGATTATTAGTTGTGTTACAAACGATATATGTTGGTTACCTGCGCAATGATTATACTGCAATATTAAGGAATTAGAGAAAACTATTATTTCTTTCTAGGGGATTTTATGTCGCACCAAGAGTTAGGGTCATTTCGGTGAATTTCTTTGCTATAGCAATGAAAGACGACCCCAGGCGTATACCTGGGTAGAACTCCTGACCCCCTCCCCCATAAGCCAGATGGACAGCTTTCTGACATGTGAATTTTGTCTGGAATACTCACAGCAGAGATGCCTGGTGATTACAATTTAAAGGCCATAAATACTAGAATACGGAGGCTCTCAAACCAGCATACGAGGGTTGTTCGATATGTAATGTGTATTGAACCACAGCGCAATAACGCTTTGCCTGATTTCATGAATTTTAATACACCTGAATAGCTCTATTCAATACCTTTCCAATGGTATAAACTCGAGCCTTCAGCTCTTCGCAGTTTTAAACTTATAGTCATTTCTATAGAGCCAGTCGTTGGCCACTGCTGTAAAAATGGTTGGGGAAGGGGTTGAGAATATTGAAGAAATTAGAAGCTTATATACTCGGTCGTTCGGTAAAGCAAATTTTTACTGTATCGGGGGAAGTTTATGGATGTGATAAGGTATCTTATGAGATATTTCGTGGTGGAGAAAGAAATTTCTCACGGGCACAAAGTCCGTCAAAGATGCAGCAGAATGTGAACGACCTGTGACTGTATCAGGCAAGACAAATGTCTCAAAAGTCAGGGAAATGTTTGAAAGTCATGGCAGGTACACAATTCGTGATATTGCTGAAGCTGTTGGCATATCGCTATCGCGGGTGCATTTCTTTTTGAAGCTTATTTTAAAAGTACGGAAGATTTCTGCCAGATGGATACCCCATATTAATTCAATTAATTCAATAATTCAATTCAAGAAATTTATTGCGTTAAACAAATACATGATTATAGCAAAGTACAAATTATATAAGCAACACAAATACATGGATTTTACAAGAAGAGCATCATAGTTTTAAGGATAAATAATTCTTTACACAATTCGATCTTGTATATATGAATAGTATTTTGTAAATTTAATTCCTTAAAAGGTTAGCATGATATATAACTTTACTTAAACCACTGATGACGTTTACTGATGTATCTGACATCATCTTAATGAACTTTTGTTTTGTCGGCCAGGTATAAATATTTTTAAATTGTTTTAAATATTTTTTCCTCAGATCGGAGAATTTCGGGCAAATGAGCAGAAAGTGGTACTCGTTCTCTATTTTGCTAAATCGACAATTTTTGCAAAAACGTTCATTTCTTGGAATATTAATATATCTTCCATGTTCTATAGCTAAATTATGGGATGATGATCTAAATCGTGGTAATGCTATTCTATACTTGATTTCTTTAATAACGCTTAAATATTTGTCTAAATTAAAGGTATGTTTAAATAAATGTATGTATCAAGACGAGGCGAATTATTAATCAGTTTATCATTTTTCGTAATACAAACTAAGAATTCTTTGTTTTACCGATTTAAAGTCTATTAACATATCAAATTGGTTTTCCTATACCAGTATTAATCCAGACTTGTCTAATATTTGTTTAATGTTATAAGCCCAATTTTTACCATTATAAGACAATCCATTTTCTGTATCAATTCTTGACACATATATTTTAGAAAGTATTCTATTTTCATTAACCGATAGTTTAATCCAATATTTTATCATTATTATTTTCCGTTGAATATGCAATGGTGTTCGACCAAGTTCGCCATACAACACTTTGCGATTTGTAGATATTTTTGTACCTAAAATTTTCTGCGAAATTTAGAATGAATTCAATGTGTGTTGAAAAATGTTTTTATTAACTCTTTCAGGCCGAATCCCGACTGAAGGCGTGATTATATCTGATAAGCAAACGTCGAGTCCCGACTGAAGTCGTGTTTACAATTAGCGATCGTATGTCGAATCCCGACTCAAGGCGTGATAAACATGCCGAATAAAAATGGCTGTCATTGGTTTAAATTCGTGTTTATACGGATTTTATAGTAAATACAGCCAATCGTAGCGATCCTTTTTCTATTGTTTACAACATGATTTTCTAGGTTAAATGAAACAGCGAATTTAATTGGCCAGTTTTTATGCACGTATGTCGCGGGTGATTCAATTTTGTTTACGAACGTAATGGAGTCGGATATCGAAATGGAGTTTGTTTTTCGATCGTTAGTGTTTTAGACTTCAATCTTAAATTGGCAAACATAGAATATAGGGACGAGTCAGACATTTATTTGACTGAAACTGACGATTCTAACGATGATATTCCATTTGTTTGCCTTATTGAAAACAAAATTTTCCGAGACCACGACGTGCCAACAGTAATGCGGAGGTGGGTGGGGAATGGAAGACAAAATTACGTATTGTTCATTTCAGCTGGGACCAATATACAGGTCCCAGATTTCAGCGATTTTGATGACAATGCGGGACCGAATTGATTAAATTGAATTAATTGTGTGTATGTTATATAGGATTATAAATATTAATCTGGAAGAAAATCAAGCGGTAGGATGTTCATAATCACCACTGTTTGCATGAGTTTCCCTCGTTTCGCATGTTCAGCACAGAATAAACGTCAATATTTGAAAGTAAAATCTGGGACCAATATACACATATATATTGGTCCCAGGTAAAATGCAGTAATTTTTACATCAAATTGTCAGAAATTTTATACCCTTTAGTAATATATTTTGGTTTATAATGTTTCGATGAAAATATATTGAGTAACAGGTGTTTATTTAACACAACCCTATCCAATGGAAGATGAATAACAGCTGATCTGATAAAGCTATCGACTTGAACCCCCTAGATAGTCTTAGATCTTATCTATAGATAAACTAATAGGCCTGAAAGAGTTAGAAAATAATAGATAAAAGATACTAATGTAAGGTAAGATGATTGTATTAGTTACTAAAATGCATTAATTTTTGTTCATCTGTTTTCCACCTTCCAATACATCAAAAGAACATTTTTTTCTAAAAAAAATGATGAAATATACAATAACACTTTATACGCATATATACCCATAGATAGAGTAATACTATAACAACAACAATAAGATAATTAACAATGACAAAAATACAATTTTTACACCTTTCCATACAGGCGCTAATTCTTTGAGCATAATTATAAATTACTGTTTTTTGGCATTTCACCGGATCTAGATATAACACACAAATGGCCAGTATAAGATATATCTATGCTTAATACATTGTATATTTATCCTGATTTATTACCCTGATTGCATGCGGCCATAATTTTCCATGCAACTTGCAATACTTACGTACTTACACGAATGGCGCTTACGGAATCAACCGAAGCGAACTTGACCCGAAACGTTTATTTCACCAAAACAAGGTGTTAAAAACCTTAAAAAATACGCTCGAAGATCAATATTTATTTCATTTCTATTTGCACCAATAAAAAGATAAATTATTGTCCTAAAAACTGATATGTGAAAAAAATATGGCATTTCATGTTTTATTTATGAAATATTAAGTTGAAATATGCCTAAATTGCCGATTTCTCATTTTTTATATAGAATATATAGTGATATTTTTGTCGTTTCCCTGCCCTCAAAAAGCGCAAAAAATACGCTCGAAGATGAAAATTAATTTTCTAATAAAATATATCATTTGAAAGATTATAAAATTATCTAAAATGTCCTATGTGGAAAAAAGTTGGCAAATGATAAATTAAAGCATTTATATCAATTTGAAAGTGAAGTCACTCTATAATCTATATGAATTTATCTAAGCGCTGACCGCCAGATATTGGCTTATCAGTTAATTATCAAGGGAGATAATAACATCGATTAATCCAGCTATCGATACAAAATTGTTCCATATGTGACTTCAATAGCCGGTGCTGTGTGTTCCCCATAATTCTGCGGCATAATTAAGTGTTTGTGATACAAGATAATCAAACAGTTTATTTGCTGCGAAACTGGTAAGTCTACTTGCTTATAAATTATAAACAAGTTATGAAGTGTGAACGACACGTGTTGTGCATTTCGCTCCTGCGTTTAATTCCAATTTCCATTTTTAAATACATGTACGCCTAAATACCGAAATGTTTTAACGACATCGATTTACGTGTTATGTAGATGAAAATCATAGTTAGTGTAACGATCGTTTTCATAAATCATTATCTTTTTTTTATTAACATTCAGTCGTAAATTGTAATTATTACAGTATAATTCTGTATCGTTTAATAATGACTGCAATGATTCAGGGTTTTAACAAAAACTACAGCATCATCTGCAAACGACAATAAAAAATATTTACACATAATCAAGATTAATAATTCCATCCATATTGCTTCGTATACTGTCCAAAATATCTTTTAGGGAAAATAAGACGCAATAAACTACTTGATGGATCCCCTTGTTTTACCCCGATGTTTGTTTTACCCCGATGTTTGTTTTACCCCGATGTTTGTTTTACCCCGATGTATGTATTGATCGGGTCTGATTTAACGTTTTTTTTTTATAACGGATAGAAGACTCAACAGAAGTATATATAGATTTTAATGCAACAATAAACTTCGAGCTAACATTACCATTCAGAAGTTTTGCCATGGTATTGTACGGTCAATTCTATCAAACATTTTTTCCCAGTCGAAAAAACCGTCGTACAATTTTCCTTTATTAGATAGTGATTTTGTTATTAGTGCATGTAGTACAAAAATACAATTGATAGTAGATTTATTTTTTTAAATCCGTATTGATTGTCTGTCAGCTTTTCATGTGTTGTAGCCCATTTAATTAGTATCAGTGTAATACCTCGAAAAGTTTTAGCTTCTTGATTTCCGCCTTTAAATATAAGTTTGATTAACCCTTCTGTCCAGCTTTCTAGAAAGTATCCATTATGAAATGTTTTATTATATAATCCTAATAAAAAGGGTGAAATCATGTCAAATGAACATTTAAAAATCTCTGCAACTAGATTATCAAGTTCTGGACTCTTAGAATTATTTTGAGCAAAGACTGCATTTCTTATTTCCGAGTCTGTGAATTCATTATCTAAATCCTCGTCCTGGATATAATTGCCCTGACTTTCATTTTTATTAATATTATCTTCATATGTTTCTGGATGTATACCGTATAAATTATTAAAATGTTCAAATAAATCTTCGAACTGTACATTCACAGCGTCAAGCGAATTGCGTTTATATTGCAATTTAATATTTTTCCAAAATGATTTCGAATTATTTTTAGCGCGGTTTGCAATTCAAATACTTCCCGATCGTTTCAACTTTAGTTTATGGTTATTTAATTTGTGTATATAAACATTTCTTATTCAAGAATTCTGTTTTATTTTCAAAGTCCCTATTTCGTAAGTATTTATTTCTTTCCTTATTAAATTCTCTTCTCGCAAGAAAACATTCGTTATTAAACCACTTCTTATTACTTGCGTGACTTTTCGGTTTGTCTTTTGGCAACCTATATTTATCAAATAAATTAAATGTATTGTCCCATAACAACGTTATAAATGAATGTAATAATTCTTCAATTGATACACTATTATTATTTAAATTTGTAATAATTCGATTCAAACCGGCGGAATGATACAACAGGTTGTCACGGAACTCATTTGCGCACGACACCATTATCCCCCCTTAATCTACAGTTACATATTAGAATGTGCAACAAGGAAATACATTAGCATTAAAGTGAAATAATGATTTGCACATTTTAACCCAAATAATTCCACACTTATACTTTTTAATTTGCATTTAATCCCAACGTGTTGAGGGGAGATAACTCAGATATATTGACAGATGACTTAAAAAAGGATACGAGTACAAACCGGGGAATAATTGCTCAAAATGTTTCAAAACTTCAATCAAAGACAAGTTGCAAACATTATTACTGGTGATGAAACATGGGTACACTATTTTGAACCAGTTAGAAAAATTGGAAACAAAATATGGCTCATGGTAGAAGGCCTGTAGTTGCCAAAAGGACCATGAGCACACAGAAGGTCCTTTATTGCATATTCTTCTCTTGTGATGGTATAGCCGTACAAATTCCGGTTGCCAAAGGGCATAAGTGTTACAGGTCGGTATTACCGAGATGTGAAAACTCAAGAAATTTTATCAGGAACGATGCCCTGTCAGGATTTAGGCATGTTCGTCTACTACATGATAATGCTCCATCACATACATCTGAGATTGTGAAGCAATTTTTGAAGTGGGAGAAGGTTACCGTCTTGCCACACCAACTATGCTTTCCAGATCTAGCTCCATGCGACTTTCTCATTTTCAAAAACTTAAACTTAAAAATGTCTTATCTGGTCGTCGATACAAGTCCCGACAGGCCCTTGGCTCAGCCATCAGTCAGTGTCTCAGAGGTATACCAAAATCAGCGTACCGTGACACAATTCAGACATGGATTCAAAGATTGAAATTATGTATTTTCAACCCGCGGAGAATACTTTAAAGGGATGTAATGTTCATTTCACTATTTGAGGCGAATGCTTTTGAAATATCTTACAATACACATTACATATCGAACAACCCTCTTACAGTACTAGATGCGTTGAATCATCTGCAAAAAAGTTAATCTTTCAAATACGAAGAATGCCCGGATTATTAACGAGACTTTTCAGTATTTAGCGTTTTCAAAAGAAATTAGATCCCCCATTTGAAAGTTCACGTAGTTTTAAGAAAGAAACTATTACCTTACTTTTCAAAGTTGCAGCGATATTTATACCATTAGGTATGCCAAAATATGAGTATTTAATTTTAACTTGAGCTATTGTAACCGACACAAACGGTTGTTAGTCTCAAATATACCGGAATATTGTCATTTATCTCAAAATATCTTCGAAGAAATCCGAACTTCCTATTTGTCATTTAAAAATAAATTCGTCATATTAAACATACCAGATGACATTGTCAGAAACTATATTTATATAGGCGTTTTAGGATTACTGTAAAACCGCACTAAGCGACTATCTCAATATAATGACCACCTTATTAGAACGACCACTTATTTTCAGACCGGTTTACAATATTCCCTCTGTATTAAGGCCATCTCAATATTACGATCGATTCATTTAGTCCCACGGGAACTCTTAATATTGAGTTTGCAATTCGAATTTAAATCATCTTTTTATTTACAAATATATATACATGAGCATATTTGTCTGCACCTGTGATAATTTTTGCATGCTCTATTTTTCATATGCACAATATGTATATATACTGCATATCATTTTACTATGCTCTGCTGATAGTGTATGAAGATATATGTTTTCATTGCGCGCACTGAATGTCACTTAGTTATATTAAATTTGCTACAAATGTGCTTTATATGTTTTTACTTTATTCATGTTATGTTATGTAAAATGGGTATAAATCCATGCGTAATAAATTGACAGTACAAATTGAGTAATAGGCCACTTGTGAACAAAAGACATCACGTGAATAGCTGCCAGCCAATCAGCAAAAAGCAAGGAAACCAGCAAAATGTTAATGAGTAATTAGTACATAGTCAAATACATTAGGATAAAGATTATCCGAAATATCTTGGAAAGTTAATGTTATATGATAATCCAAGGTATCGGAAATTCAGACGTATTTAAATTCATACAGTCTGTGTTGTATAAAAATACTGGCTGATCCAATCTGACTCGAAGAGTTAATAAATCAAATAATGTGGGCAAAAGAGTAGCCCTAGTGGCTGGTGTTCACTGACTCAGGATTCGGTATAAAAGGTTGTTCGCAATATCGGGATGTCCCTCGAAAATCACGAATAACGAAAACAAAAATTCGCGGAATTATATCAAGTCTACGCATGAATCAAAACCAGCGGAAACCAGACTGTGCCTAAAATTGAGCCTAGATAAGTACAATAACAATGCAGCGATTCGATCCGTTGTTTTCCTTCAAAGTGGAAATATTTGATAAGGCGAAAAAGGGTCATGCTTCCTACTAACCCGATTGACCCTATTTGTTCTGCCAACCCTAGATCCTTTTTTTGTTCCCAGCTATTTTTCTGTTTTCATTTTCATTTGAACTACATTTTGTATATTTCTGAACTAACAATATGCAGTAAAACCTCAGATAGCGACCGCCTCAATATTGCAACCACCTTGTTATAACGAGAATCTATTTTTGGACTGGCTTCCCATAATTCCCCTGGAATTCAGTATTACGACCGATATTTCGAGTCCAGAAGATAGTCTCATTATTGAGGCTTTACTGCACTTAAAAAAAAGAAAAATGTGCCAACCTACCGACCCTATAAAATTTGCCAACCTTCCGACCCTATAATATTATGTTTGTAGAATGTTAGTGGAAACCAGGTGATATTTTTACCTTAACTCTAGAGCTCTCATTTATCTAAACATATATCAGCCTTTTTCGTGAATAATGAATGAATTTCTGTTTAAAACTTCTTGCGTTTCGGACTTTTAGAATTCCGAGACTGATATACATGTATACTAAATCCAAAAAGTAACGCAACTGTTTAGAGTATCATGCATGTAATTACATGAATCTGCTTCGGATGAGACTCAAAATAAATGTATGTACTATGTAAAATTATCTTATTTTGTCTTCTTCAAGCTTTAATCTCCATCAGGTCATTAGTTTAAATTGTAATGGACAGGTGACATCTTTTAAATTCTGAACGAATTAAGTAAGATTTATTTGTATTTCTATATCATTTACATTTCTTTTCGCAGTGAGAATAGATATGCTCCGTTTTCTATGAGCAGACAAACATTAATTATCCTTAAACTAATTTCTTTTGTATTAATTATCCATCCCACGACCAATACGTCCGTTTTAAAATGATAAGGTGTTGTTCAGATTAACTTGAAAACAAGTAATTTATAAATTATTTACTTATTCTATTTTCAATGAATTCCTAAATAAATACGAGACTTTAAAAACAATGGCAAAGCTAATTGAAGTCATAAAATAAATTTATTGTTACTTTTGTTATGTTTCGCGTACATGTATCCCATGTTTCAGTTGACTTTTTATTCAAATCAATCGTCATGACAATTCGTGAATAATTTATTGAAAACAAACGCGATGATTGTTATCCGGTTACAAAGAATCACAAAACCCCTTATTTGAAGCGTTCATTCGGGGCACTTCGAGTGACAACGTCTAATCATGGCTGTACCTAGTTGGCCAATAGTGAACAATTTGGAATTTCCCCGATGTAAAACTGACACATATGGCGGCCTCCAAGAAAGAAACGCCTGTCAAGTTTGTTTTTCTACATGCACGCATTTCCCCAGTAAACTTGTGGTAAATTAGGTCTGAGACGATTGGATTGTAATACGATATGATGCATGTCACGATAACCTCTCACAGCACGATTCAATATGCAGGAACACATTGTTAAGAATATTATTTTTTCATATGGTACGAATTTTATTCTTAAAAGACAATAGACACAGAAATGCATTATGTATTTGACAAACGTGGTGGCAAAATGATTTGTTAAGAAATATTGGAAAGAACAACATCAGTTTGTTTTAACACTGAACACGGTTTTACCGTAGTTTGGATGTAAGCAGGGAGTACAAGTACTAAAACTAACCAAACAACCGAAGCAACAGCAACGGGAGTGGCAGCAGCAGCAGCAGCAACAGCATCAGCAACGACATAGCGGTACCAGCAGCAAAGACAACAACAGTTGCAAAAACAACAACAACATGAGTGACAGTGGCAAGAGATGACGAAACAGTTTAAATAATGATGGAAGATAATAAAGAAATCGTTTCTAAATATACCTTTATTAGATTGCTAATAATGTTAAACATACTGTCATACTGAGTTATTCATGCACAAAAATGTTATTTTCGTACACACCCAGATTTTGTTTAAGATTTTGCAATTCACGAAATATTTCCAAATCGCTCTCTCGACATTTACGTTAAATTTTCGTTAACACGAAGTATTTCAACTGTCCCGAAAACTTCGTATTATCGAGCGTCCACTGTGTAAGATACGATAGAATAATTCGGATTTACAGAAACATGTCATTAAAATATAGCTCTAAACTATGAATACGCCAATGTCTACATAACAGCAAACCAAATGACGTGAAATAAACTTTTTATTGATTCTCAACATAGAAATATTAGACAAAGCTGTTGTTGTTGTTGTTGTTGGCTATCAATATTTACATATATGTGTTGATTTATCTGAGTGTAACTAAACGCCTGGTTATTAGAATTGATTTTCCACGAGATATTTAATATATCTGTGTGTATATATATATACGTCCCAGTTGATATTGAAACTTCTGTCTATTAGTCTGTATGAGTGTCGTTTCTTTTATGCAAATAGTGACAATAAATAAGTAAATATTAAATAATTTCTATCACTATATTTGGTTTTAAGTTTGTCTTTAACCAATTTTTAGTGATATACCTGTGAACAGTTAACGTAGCCAGTGGTTCAGGATTCTATGCCAGAACCAACAAAGTAGCTTTCATCAAGTGACTGATAAAGCTTCAATCTTCTAATCCAATCCTGAAATACGCTTTACTGTTACATTTGTATTTATTTGTTATCCGAAATATGTTTGATGAATAAGTGTATATTGAATAGATTTAAATAATCTTATTTCCTTCTATCTTATATGTAGCGTCCCCTTTGTTTGTTTGTTTGTTTGTTATATGTTTTTTTCACCAAATGTTATTTATACAGTACGCTTTGTATGGCTACTTATTTGTTCACAAGTCGATCAATGAAATTCGCTTCTGTTCTTTCAAATCTAAGAATGACCATGCGTAATATCACATTGTAAACAGACGGACGGATGGACGGACGGACATATAAATAGAATAGATAAATATAAAAACTAGATAGATAGATAGATAGATAGATAGGTAGGTAGGTAGGTAGGTAGGTAGGTAGGTAGGTTCTTTTTACAGAAATTATCGCCAGGAAAAATACCCAATGCGAAGGTTAGAAATACATGCATATGATTTCACCCCGTTAGGTAATAATTTTATCGACAAATGCTTGTAGAAAAGAAATGATCATCATCCGGTAATCAAAAATGATTAAATCAATATCCTACCTGAAAGCTGCTTTAAAAACACAATTTCAGCATAACCCCTGAAAACCGGACCGCTTCCGGACTGGGCCAAGAGTCCGGTTTACTGAGAATTCCGGTATTCAGAGAACACTTGATTATAGAAGAGAAAAACAGAGGATTTCAGTTTTCAGGGAATCTTTGTTTTCAGGGGTTATACTGTATTGTTTTGACACTAAAAATTTGAATATATTAAATACATTTTTTCATAAGTAATGTTTTCATACACATTAGAATCCATTTCCGTTATTAGGTACTGATAAATAGTGTTTTACGTGTATGCATTACAAATATTGTATCCGATCAGGCCTTTGTTAAAAAATCTTAGTTTGCGGTTATGTTGCTCAAAGTTATTATAGTGGGTGGGTAGGTAGTTAAGCGTTTATTTGCTAACAGTGTATGCTTGTATTGAAAACTAAAAACTAGAATAAACAACGAAAAAATAGTTTCAGTCGATGGATTTTGAATGGGTCGGTATTACTAAACCAGCAGTTTTTAATGTTTTGGCCTCATTTAAAGAATTCATTTCCTAAGTAGAACGATTACAGATACGCAGGAGTAAGATGACCAGCTAGCTTACGGAAGATCGATGGTTCTTTCCAGGTGTTCGCTAATGACCCTGGCTGTTGGTATGACAAAATACAAAAATAAGCCCGTAAAAAATTATATGCTGAAGATTGGATGGGAACTGTTCAACTTAAAGAGCGGACAAGGTCTATTGTATCATTTTCGTTGAGTGCCGGGGTTGGTTTTGATTATTATTGAACTTGGCCCCAAAAATATACCCGGGTTCGAATCCCGGTCGCGGCAGGTCAGACCCTTCTATGAAAATTTGACAAAAATGTCGATTTTCCTCCATATTTGGAGAAGTTGCCGGCTCCTTGTGGAAAGGTAAGTTAGAACTGGTTAGTATACAGTCCAGGAAAACTGGTTAGGTGAACAGGTTGCCGTATATAACTGAAAAAAATGTCGAAAAACGGCGTTAAACCCCAGTGACAATAAGTCACATAAACAAACATTATATACATTGTAATTATTGGAATAGTCATATTCTATGAAACTATCATATGTAATTATACACCCATGTTTTACGTAAAATCTTTTACGGATTAACGGCAATTCTATTTATTTAAAATTACAGTTAAAATAAATTTGAAATGAAATCATAATATAAATGCTTATACACATTATACAATGATTTCATCCAATGTTCTTGGACACATGTGCATTAATAAATCTCTTAAAATGAATAAAATCAATATACAAACCTTATTATAAAAGTCCATTTTCGCATGCAAATTACTCCCAAATAAAGAAAGCGCCGGAAAGTTATCTGTAAAAGTCGATTTTTTAACGAGTCTTGCTTATCACAGTTATGGTCGCTACGCCGAACGAATCGACAGAATAAGCGAATAGCGTGGGGCGATCCAAAAGTAACAGAATAACGATACAAGCAAAAATAAATACACAAAACATGATTTTTAAAAAAATATGCAACATACAACGAGCAAAATGCATACACTCAATGTTACACAGTTCTTTTTAGACATAAAGGGATAACTTAAAATTTCATGTGGCCAGACAAGCACAAATAAACATTTAAAATATCTAAGCTCTCAGTTTACTTTCCCTTCAAGTTGTGTTCACATTTAATGCAGAAATGAATCACTTGCAGTGTGATATATTTTATAGATTTATTACAGATACAATTATTACCGAGAATTAAATCCTGACCATGCCATTATTTTTGTTATACTTCATCACCTCGAGTAGAAATCAAATATATACAAGTGTTGTTTCCATGGAAACTCGAATGACATTTCAAATTTTAGATATTGTGGTATTTACTCGGTTTTATATCCATTTAATCATTTTATCAGATGAATTTGCAAGTATGCATGCATTAGACTTGACAATTACATGCATGGATAAATCAATCAGTTTTCATACAGCAAAAGCAAAATTGGTCTCTGCCACACTTCGCCGCCCACGAATATCTGTGCAATGTTACATAAAGGTGATCGATAAAGATTCAAGTACATGTATTCACTTTTCAACCGTTTATGGTAAACTTCTTATGATTAGAACCCGATACAATAGGTATGTTATGTATGACCCTTTTATTGTCCTGTTTGTGTTTCTCTGCTAGTATCGGGTTACTTTGTCCATTCATATATTGCTCAGCTGGCTTTCATTACTAATATCTCAGGCACAATAGGTCTTGAAAGTCAAACAAAAGTCACTTAAAACAATGCTTTTAGTGATCGACTAAGTTCACAACTATTTCAATGACATTGTATGTTTATTTATCAATTAATCGTTGTACATTTTAAAATCAACATAGACTATCGTTATCACTTCTATGATCGCTTTGTCTCGCACAAATATGGAGCCTCTAAAGTGTTTCTCCTAATTTTAGAATAATAGAAATATTATATCGAAATACGAGGTACGTATATTATATTTCAAATAAAACTAGCAATCACTAATAAAACGTCTTGAGTATTTTTCAGGGGCGGATACAGGATTTTTGGTTAGGGGGGCATAAAGACTAGATGTTTATGTAGAACAACCAACAGGTAACTGTCGTTTTTTACTTATGTTTGAAGATTTTAAAGGGGGCGCACGCCGGTTCCGATCCCCCTAAGCCGCGCTTAGAAAACATCAGACTGGATGTTTATGCACCAAAAAATGATGGAGATCAGTGGACATATAACAGGATATATGAAAACATCTAAAACAATATCTATACAATAGAAACACCTTCATTTAGCGGTTGATTATCGATTTTCTGCAACGTTTTCGTTTCCGTGTCACGTGATTCACCCATATGCGACTTTCAGTTTTCATAATATATCTACACATCAGCGCTAGGATCTATCCATGTGTCAATTTAGTATGTTTTATTTCGGAAGTTTGAAATTTCTTTGAAAAAGCGACTTAATCACTGTCAAATCAATTACTTTGGATATATTTAGTATAATAAATAAAAATTTAGGTCTTCTAAAATAATATATTAACACAAATTTGATATTAGTCACAAAAATGTAGGCTTCCCTGTCGGAAAACTTGCCTGGCATTCAGTCAGACAAATTTAGAATTTCTGCCGGACCGAATGAAAATTTGTCTGGCCGAATGTCTCATTTATAATAAGCGTACTTTGTTTATTTTTCCGTTTCTTCATCGCACAATTTTCTTTTCTTTCCGGGCGATGCACCTTCTTAAAACCTAAGGAACGACATTTTGGATCGCACGTGGAGTCGTTCTATACAAAGCTGACAAGGATTGGCAGGCATAAAAACTACTCACGAATCAGAACGTTTGTTTAAAAAATTTTGTATGAAAAATAACCGTTCACTGATTTTAGCGAGAATAAATGCCGTAATGTGACGAACATCTGATCTGGTACTCGCCGAAAGTTATCGGACCTGCTCGATATTTGACTGACGTTCCAGCAACTTTCGGGAAGCCTGATTAAAGGTGGTTTATCTAAAAATACCTAAACTTTGTGCGGAACTGTCATTTTATCAAGATACCCAGCGAGCGGCACGTGGTTTTTTTGCGCGTGATCATATTCTTCCAGGGGAAGCAATCACGGTAAATGATAAATTTTATCGACAGAGTTGTCTCCCTTGGAGGTACACATCTAGCGCTGGAAAAAAGTCGTGTTTACGATAACCCTACCGACCAAACTTTTAAATGAAAATGTTTGTAAAACATTTTGATATTAGCCACGGGGTCCACCGGGTGGAGTGGTTATGGTCTCAGACTAGTAGTCACTACTATATAAGTTCAAACCCCACTAACGACCAGATTTCACGTGAGGAGGCTGAGTAGGACCACATTCACAGCAGATCACATTCGTCACAAAATACATTACGTACTTGCCTGATTTCCGCTATATATGTGGTCACTTTTGTAACTCCTGTTACAAATGATCAGTTACGAATGTGATCAGACAAAGCGGTTTATCTAACAAACGGATGATCGATGGATCTATATGGCTTTGTGACGTATATCAAATGTAACCCATATATAATAGAAAGAAATAACATACATTGGAAAACTACAATTGTTGAAGTTGTTTCCCTTCTATTTTACATGGGTAGCCCCTTTGGATGGATCTACCTGGTGTACGCCTAGGGTCTTTCTCAACCGTTAAAAGCTGGAAAAATCGCCAAACGACCCTAGCTGTGATGCGATGTTAAACCTTAGTGAAGAAAATGACATCGTTATTGACGTACCTGTACGAGCATTCATCTATCATAATATAAACGGTACAACATCATAACACGGGTCTGATAAGGGAATATCTAACGCCAAATAGCACACCACTCGGATCAGAAAATTTATGACCACTTAATACCGCTGGGTTGCTAAGTTTAGTGAATATAAAAATGAATTCAAGTGAAATAAATCTCGCATCAAAATGATAATGACAACGCAGACGATCGTAATATTGGTGTTTGACAAATACATATACAGTTTATGTATATTTACATTTGTCCATTTAAAGTACAAACTTGATATTCAGTCAAATCAATAACAGAAACAGAACAGTTTAGTTTGTTGTTGGATGGATATGTGGTGTTCAAGTAAGTTTTTAGATTTATTCAACTTTGAAAGTCGTATTCTAAGTATTATACCAATAATTAGTTATCTATAATTTTACTTTAGAATGCAAGGGGTCCATTTGGAAATAAGGGGCTTTGAGTTCCTTTACGGGTCGTCCCTAGTTACACTTATATGGTTATAAATTGTTTCCTATTCAAATTTGACTTTTCAAAATTTGATAGTTTTATGTGCGTATTATATTTTATTTTTTTTCATTATTTTCATTTTATTTTAGCTACAAAACTGAAGATGTTCTTATCAAGTTTTATTTTTACTTATACCACTTTAATTATGAATTAATGCCTTGAAATATTTGATAAGAATATGTACGCGTGTTAGTTAATTGTATAATAAAAATAATAATGAAATCTTTATTTAAAGGATAAAAAAGAAAATTGTTACGTTTTCTGTCAACAAGGATAATAATATATATTTTATGTAAAGCTTCTTAGTAATATTATAAATATCAGTATATTATCAGCAATTAACTCGATGTAAGGTACTATTGTTTGAATTAACCGTCACACCCGAGTTAACTCCCCTTCTCTTGTGATTAAAAGCCACCAGGTGAACAACGGCAGTCATCAAGCACACATATAGCAATTGTGATGAACCTCTGAACAAAGACAAACTGTGTATAACGGCCATATATTTATTCTTTAATGGTTTTTGTTTACAGATTTGATGATATTTAAAACAATAATAAACTCTATATTAATATTTAAATCAGATCGCTGTTTAAAAGACACACCTTCATTTATTTCATTGTTGTAGACGTAGTGAAATATATATATAATGAAGTGATTAATCTGGTCCTCAGGAATTCAAAACCGTGTTCTGCTGTAATCCGTCGTCTGTTTGCTGGGAATCGAATATTGATAAAATCATATATTTCTCAGACTTGACCATAATCCTAGTGTGTGAAAATCGAATTGCTATATCAGATTTATTTCACTATAAAGCTGACGTTCTTTTAAAGTATTTGCATGTAAAAAGCAACATATTTAGTTGATCTCACGAAACATGCCAAACAGGTTTGTTTATCATAAATAAATAGCAAAAACACAGAACATTTTAAAGTGGTGTCATAATATCGATAAAGTTTTTACGTACACTGAGGACTGTTTTTGGAAGCTAAGTATGGGGTGAAAGATTTATAGTATTTTCAACTCATTGAAAAGAGAAAACAATTTTATAATTTATAGCGAATGCACGAAAATTGGATACAAAATTTATTTCGCCACTCCAATTGGAGTGATCCATTTGTGTAGCAAGTTTAACGTTTTGATTTCTATTTTCGACATCAATTTAATGCTGCATTTCCGTTAGCTCGCGAGTAACCAACAGAACGGAGTTATAGTTACAATTGTAAATATTTAAAACAAAATATATTGTTTTTATTGCAAGTAACGCGATGTACAGAACATGCCATTTACTATAGCCCGTCCAGTCAGCTCAATTGTTAGGTCTACGGACTATTAAGCTAATTGTTAAGTCTACGGATCTCGGGTACATGCGTTCGAACCCTGTTCTATGTGATGATTTGACTGACAAAAGTGCGTCTCGGGCCATTTGTCCTCCACCGCTAATCATTAAAGGGATGAAGTTTATTTGCTCTGAACAAGATGAGTACGGGTACTAAATCATGGAAAACTAGTTAACTGCTCACCATACACATAAATACATGACACCAGGAGTAAAACCTGAAACATTTGGTTTCAACCAAATCAATACAAATAAAGCAAGAAGGAGAAGAAGAAGAAGTAGCAGTTGAAACAGTAACAAAAATAACACGAACAAAACCACCAACATCAGAACGGTGATAACAACAACATCATCCAACAAGAAACAGCTGCAACAACAACATCACCCAACCATAATAACAGCAACAACAACAGCCGAGCAATGACAGTAGCAGAAACAAAAAATAACATCAGTTTCAACAACAGCGGCAGCAAAATTAGCAACAAAGGCCACCACAATAACAGCTCAATAACATCAGCAACAACAAAGCATGGAGAAAACAAACACAAACAAACAACAAGAGTTAAGTAAGGAGTTAATGTACATTGAACTCGTATCTAATACTATGTTTACATATGCGAGTGACCCTTCATTCACTTACAAGTTTGTCCGTACCTTTATTTGGACTATAGGTGATTGATGTACAGATAAAATCATAATAGCGAATTTACTCTAAAGCTGGCAACAAAAAGATTCAATTAAATACCAATAAAGCCGTACAGACCCAGTACTAAAAACCCATTTCCCGTTTAAATCCATTTCTATGAAAATATTTACCGCGCGAGTGCTTGATGGAACTGAATCACTTGAATGGACCGATTATTCTTTATCAATGTGTGTATCGATTCCAGTCAGAATGTTTAGTTTTAATAAGTGGCGGAAATAGGTAGCACTAAGCTAACGGATGAACAGTGTCGACAATTTACATATTATGAAATACCTTTTGTTGGGATGCGCGCAACAATGAATAAAATTGTGAGTTGTTGATGTCTGGGATTCGTGTAAGATTCTACTGTAATTTAAACACGTACTTGAAGTTAAAAGTTTTTTTCCGTAAACCATATATGGCTGAAATAATTGGACACCTTTCGTTTAGGAAACGAGAGGAATGTCAAAGACTTTTTTGTGATGTTCAGTTTCAATGAAGTTGTGATGGGTTTTGGATTTAAATTTAATGCTGAAATATAAAGTACATGCATGTATTGTTCACGTTTTGCTTGATTTATTTCTACGAAAATGTCAATTAGTGTGTATGTGGTTTCGGATTGATATTTAAGGTATTTTATTCATAATACTGTACTCTTTTGACGTATCTGCTTATTGCTATTCAAAGATGTTAATATTAAAAAAAATAGTATCATCCAGTTATTGCTATTTTCTTTTTAAATGACCCGGGATACTTCAATTTATTTTGCGGCACATTTTAAATTTTGTAAGAGTTGTTGCCCTTGTTGAAGATATTCAGATGTAGCGGTGATCTAAATTTTTCTTCGTTAAATTATATCCATACTGTGATTTTAGATCTTTTTACGGTAAATTATCATTGGAATACTGCTTAAGCTCTTAATAATTCAAAGCATTGTCATCGTTTTTTTGAAAATCTCGCGGTAAAATAATTTTCTATCGAAGAAACCTACAAAATAAAGGTTCCCAAAATATGTCCGCTCCATTTTGAAAAAAATATTAAACGTTACTAGTATAAGATCGTAATGCCCAATTTTAAGCGATATCATTACACAGGATATCACCAAATTTTTTGTCATTAACAATATTTTCTACAAAAAACATGATAAATCGCTTTTGGAAAAGAAACATCGGGTTTAATATTGAGGTGGCTTATTATCAAGTTGAAATATAGAAAATCCATATTTACTAAGAGATATGAGCCTTTTGAATAATGAAGTGTTCACTAAGTAAGATTTTATTGAAATTTTTATTTAGGGCAAGGAATGATTAAATTTTGAAAATAATAACATTAACTTGGAGTCTAGCTGCCGTGGTCAAGTGATTAGTATGATGGACTTGTAACCCGGAGATCCAGGTTCTAATCCCAGTCTCGGCAGGCCATACTTTTTTATAAAAAATGTCAGAACATTGATTTTCCTCCAAATGTGGAGAAGTTGCCAACTCCTTGTGGAAGGGTATTATTAAGTTAGTACTGGTTAGTATACAGTCCAGGAAAATTAACAGGAGTATATTTAACTGAACAATTGTTGTAAAACATTAACCCCAGTGAAAAAAGAAAAGTCTGGAGTCCAGCTGTCACATTGTATCTTTCACATTGGAACAATTTTGTTTATATTAAAATAAAATTGCGGGCACAAACATTAACACATGTATAAGAAAGTGACCGGTCACTTCATTTTCTGATTCAGGCGCACCGGCAAACAAGTCCTGACCATTAATATAGCAGGTTTATTTATCATACACATATATACAGTAAAACCTCACAAAACGGCCGCTTCAATATTAAGACTATCTCATTATAGCGACCAATTATTTATTGGACCAGTTTTCAATTAATCCTTTGTATTTCAACTCAATAATGAATTCATCGTATTATAAAGACCCGTGTATTTGTATTAAAGTTGGTCTCAATATCGAGGTTTTACTGTACGCCTGTTTATCAATTAATCAATTTATAAGACACGAATAGTGCGTGTGCTGGTGTTCGACCACCTTGTTATAACGACCACCTTGTTATAACGACTACCTTGTTATAACGACTACCTTGTTATAACGACCACCTTGTTATAACGACTACCTTGTTATAACGACTACCTTGTTATAACGACCACCTTGTTATAACGACTACCTTGTTATAACGACCACCTTGTTATAACGACTACCTTGTTATAACGGCCACCTTGTTATAACGACCACCTTGTTATAACGACCACTGATTTTAGGACCGACTCTCAATAACACTTCTATTATTCAACTTGTTGATGATGATGATGAGACTACCTCAAAATTACGATCGATTTTTCAGGTCCTGAAGGAGGTCTCATTATCGAAGTTTCCCTGTACATAATATACTAACCTGTCTGTTAAGACAGCCACCCAGTGATATTTTAAAATGTGGTCTTTAGTGAAGGTGGTTCTTCTTCAGGGGTTAAATAATCTTCTAACACTTTTTACTGGAAAATTGATAAAACCATTGGTCTTACAGCTAAGAATGTGCTTTTTAAAAATGGCCTTAAAACACTGGTTTAACTGTATTTAAATACATGTAAGTAATAAAACAACTGTACGACAAATGTTAAGTTTCTGACATACTCGCTAATAAATGTACGCTTTGTATAGTAGTAAAAGCTAATTCTATAACGTATGTGCGATAATTTATTTTTCAATTTCGTTCTTTATTGCGTGCTATGAAATTTCTCGTTGGTTTTCACTTCTAAAGAGACCGTAAACTTTTATTTGAAGCAAATAGCGAAAGTCAAATAGAAACGGTATAAATCAGAGAGGTAGATACACAAGATATGTTTGACGAAGTTTTGTCAAGGGGGTAGAGAAACTTTCATTGCTATAGTCTGACAAAATATTGACAAAATCTGAAAAATCGTGCTGTGTGTTCATCAGCTTAGAGCTTAACCGCGTTCAATGCATGAACTTTTGTGGTCAACACGATTTTCTTCTGTTGTACATGATATTCATGTACAATGAATTAAAACTATCAAAAGACATTTCAGAACTATTACAAACGAAATTCATACGCAACAATGTGATAAAAATCACGACTAACAAAAGGCGTTTATGAAACGACTGAAATTTCAGATTAAATGAATGAAAAGTGAAATGTTTGTTCATTCATACGTACAGCTAGACTAAGTTATATAAGTGCATCAGTTGTCTCATTTTAAATTTTAATACCAGTGGTGTACACAAGTTTTATTTAACGATCTGAACCATTGGATTTACGGGGTGTCTACGTTAACTTTTAAGCAATTAAATTGTTTTTTAACCGTGGAATATGTCAATTAAGTAAATATCCTTTTATTTATTTTAGTAATCGTATAATTCCAATGGAATCTTCTCACATTTCAGTTTAAATTAAACAACAGACTACCACATTGATCAATGAACACGCGGAGTTAAATTTATGAGCGGGTATAACAAAAGGGACACTATGAATAATTTGCAGAATTGTTTGTCAGACTAAGTCGAATTAGCCTGACAGTGCTTTGTGATGTTTAACTGGGTAATCTAGTTTATTCATGGATATTTTATCCAAAAAATTGAATGCATTTCGAGCAAATATGCGTCGTTAACTGTGGATAAAATACAAGTTAAGGATTGTATATTAAGTATTTTATTCATTTGAAATATGAAATTGATATGCGCGTGGTTACGAAATCAAAGTGTAAATACTGGTTCTATTTATATTAATCTATTCGTATAATTGTAAGTGAACGTTAATGATCCGGCAGAAATACCATCGACTGACTATGATTACGATGTTTTTTTTTATTTTATGATAATATTACTTTTTTCCGCTTTCTTTGAAATCTTTTTTTCAGTCCCTGGGACTGCCGTTGTTTATTTGTATATTGTGTCGAAAATTGACGAACATATGTTGGTTTCAGTAAGTTTTTTTCTTGTAAATTACAGATAATGATTTCTCTATCTTGGATTACTAAAACCCTGAGACGAATTCAGGTTAAGACTCAGTGTGAATAAATGGATTATTTCAAACATCTTACTCAAGTTTAACAAATATGGCGAACACTTTTGAGAAAGTTTTGCAAGTGATTTCAAAGAAGCCGGAACAGAGACAAGATTTTGAAATTCAAGGACTGTTGCCTTGGTTGAAGAAAAAGTCCAAATTGTTCTCAACGTTGAAAACAGGTAAGAATTTTATTTTACAGTAAAACCTCAACTCTGAGGCAATATTTGTCATTAATACCGAGGTAGTCTTAATACCAAGTAGAAGAAATGTTGAAAAGCGGTCTGAAAATAAGTGATTGGTACGTTATGGAGGTTTTTATATTGAATTGGTCGCTATGTGAAGTTTAGCAGTATAATATTAACTGTATAATTGTATAAATATAAAACTGTGTATAGCGACAACCTTAAGGAAAATTACAAGTGGTCTTTTTGAAAGATGACTAATTCATAGACGGGTGTAAAGTACAAGGGCTCTCTTCTTCTTACACCCGTCTACTCCGGACTGGAGCATACATCAATCGGCATGTCTGTCTATTTTGTGCTTCGTTCGTGATGGTATTCTCATGTTTGCTCTCCAACACCTCCTGTTATTGGCTTCTGCGCCAAGTGACCCTGGGTCTCCTTCTTTGGGAATGTTTTCGATAGATTTAAACAATCGATCTGTACAGATGGATGATCTATATTCAATATATTGAAACCTGTAAACAAAGGCCACTTTAAGTTAGGTAAGAAATATTGGCCTTTAAGCACAGGTGGTCTTAATTTACAGGTTTCTTTGCTCATTTTAATCGATAAATATATTGTTGAGTGTGGCAGTGGTTCATGTGGTGGTCCTTGTTTACAGATGGCCGTTAATGTAATGTCAAGTTTGACTGTAATTAGTTTCATATTGTTTGCTATAAAATCCCGATTCCAATACCACCCACTGTTTGAGAAAATCTGTTATAAAACTGAGGTGGTCTCAAATTCAAACTAAAATTTATAGGAAATATTTAAAACGAGTCAGATAATGATTGGTCGTTACAAAGAGATGGTCAATATATCGCAGTGTTGGCAAAGTGAGGTTTTGCTGTATCGCGCTTTTTGCAATCATGTAAATATTTACTTACAGTTATTTGTCTAAGGAGGATTGATGTTTAATAAGCATGTTATATGATACACATTAAGGCTTGAAAAAATAATCATGTTTTGGGTTACGTGACAAAAAATAGGTAGGTCGGTTGAAAACTTTTGATTTTTTTCTTAACACCTTTTGTTAAATTAAGATGTTCCATTAAATGTGAAATAATTTCCAACTTTAAAAACTTCAGATTAGGAGGGTCAGATAGCCGGAAGCACAACTAGTTTACCGGGTCTAATAGTAAGGGTCCTTATATATAGTAGAAAACTATAGACTAGAATTTTTAGAATATTATTTTCTGTCATTATTGAAAACTCATTAGATCATCACGCCGGTGCATGAGTTTAACACGTCTTCATTATCCTACGATAATATTCTCTCACATATCTCGTGGGTTACTTCAAAGGCAGCATTAATTATTTTTACAGGATTTTCTTGTAAATGGAAGGATTATATTTCATGCACGGCTCATTAGTCTCGTGGTTGTGATTAAAGTTTCCACGAATCCATCTATGAGACGTTCGATTAATGTATCGATATAACTGCGGGGTATGTACCGGCTTATCGGCTTATTGCGATAGAATCTAAATATAATAATAAATATCGCGATATTTTTCAATATCGCGATGAAATCTAGTTTTTAATAAAACAGTGTTGAAACTTGCATGTAATTCAAGGATTACGAGTACTAGTGTTTTGTAACAAAGATTTACATAAAAATAATTTGACAAAATATTTTTTTTGTAAATTCAAACATCCTAAAATAAGAAAACAGAACAAAATCACATTTGTTTGTTTGTTAAAATAACTATTTTAAGGACACGAATTTATTAGAAACCAGATAAATAAGCATTTTAACTCATGATTATAAAATATCGCGATACTTTTGCGACTCGGTACGTCTTATCGCAATGTGTTGTATATCACGATACACTTTTTAAGACGCGATATTATATAACAAATAAACCTACAATTGAGTCAGAAGAGTGAAAAGCCAGGCATGTTATCTTAAAACAAAATTTACATATTTAAAATTTTATTGCCATATCAGGTAAAGAAATCTTGAAGATTGGTACTTGGTCGATGAGTATACATACAGTAAAATATGGATCTAATGAAGAGACTATTCAGGTCTGTAGGAATTCACTATAATCATGTTGTAGGGTACAAGCAGTTTTTATGAACCATGTTTTGTAATCCCCGAGTTAACGACTCATTATGACTAAAGTTCATCTCGTAAATAACGACCACCCTTCGGAAGAACACATTAGTTGATATAAACAAACTTCTTAACTCAGTGAACTCAGCTAAATGGACACATTTCTTCTCTCACCTGTTCACATGCAGAAAAAATGGGAAAAATGGAAAGAAATTGAAAGACGAGTAGCTTATACTACTTATAGGGGCTCCATGGTCGAGTGGTTATGACCTCTGACAAGTATTCACTTGTCCCTTACCGCTGTGATTTAGAATCCCACTTGGGTACAGACAATTTCGCGTACGAAGAGGCTGCCTAGCTAGCTTAAAAAGCCCGATGGTTCTACCCAGGTGTACGTCTGGGCTCCTCCTCCACATTTATAGCTGGAAAAGTGAAATGATCATGGTTGTCGGTGCAATGATAAAGCCTAGTAAAATAGTAATTATGATAAGTGATTAAGATGATTTAACTTCTCGCCGGCACTAAATGATTCTTTATTTAATCAGCAAATTATACAGTAAAACCACGATTTTAAGACTATTTGGAAAAGACACTTAAAACGACAACCAGAGAATTTAAAATCATAGTACTCCAAACACTTGTATTATTCCAAGCTGGTTAGGGTAATGATAGGAATATAATATTAAAGTTATCAATGACATGAATTAAAATATTTTATAAGTGTTATCTTGGCAAACATTTATCGATGAAACCACTACCAGATAATCAGTCGGACGTGTTTCTTTTGTAAACCTTGATAACTATTTACTAATCTCTCCAGTCCTTAAACAGCTCTAATTACACTTACACAGAGTTTTTATACTCAATTCCGATGCTTCTTATGTTACATTAACCGATTTTTCCTAGTCTCCGAGAAGTGAATGACACTTAAAAATAACCTAAAAGTCATTGAACCCCTGTAGTCGATAGTTTTGTTTGGTTTGATCTGGGTCTTTCAGCGATATCATTAATTATTAGATTTTCTCAGAAGCCTACTAGCTAAATATTGGATTTTTGTACACGCACGGCAACAACCCAAATTCGAAACACGGTCAAACCTGTGAACAAAACCTGAGCTCATTTTTAGGCTCTTTAGAAGTTTTCGTGACCTGTAAATGAATTATAGTCGAACTCTCTGCCCGCCCCTACGTTTGGCACTGGTGTATTAGATACCAATTGACTAATGGACCCAGACAATTTTCATTACGATAACATTCGTTTTTGGAGAAAATGATTTCCCCAAATATTTGTTTCTGGGATGTGGGTGGGGTGTTTTTTTTTTTTTTTTTTTTTTTTTCAGCGCCGTATATTAACATTATTATTAGAACATACGACATGCACTAAGTTAAACAAAACGTCATTAGTAAGGTTCCTGTCCGATGGGTTGAACGGGGCAGTAAACCGTGTTTTATCTTGAGATAAGTTAAGGGGCGACTTCTTATATGTTTTTGTTGGCGATGAATCAGATAATGTTGGGATCTGCATTTGGCGTTTGCTCGCAGACTGTATGTTAAATTCTGTAGTCAAAATCGTTTTAGCTCGTTCATTTTCAATTTTATTAATCGTAGTATGACAAAAACTGTTCAAAACAAACATGATTTGAATTGTGCGGTTAATCTTACAGTCAGAAGTAATATGTACATTAAAGAACAAGTCTCAACATGGACGTTTTCTCTGTCGCTCGTTCAAAGAACATTATACTGCACTCCCGTCACATGTCACATAATTATATTCAATAAATCTATACCATATGTTTTAATATACTTGATTTTCCTGTAGCCGTGAGCGACATTAGTTGCAAAGCCCATGTACTTCATGACGTCCCATTGATTGAACTTTATCGATAGTTAATAGTGGGATTAACTTATGAATCATTGGATGGTTGCATTTTTACGCAATATCGTCCTTATCTTTGAGTATTTCCTTTGAAGTTTGAGGGAACACGTGTTCAAAACGAGATGTGTTCTCACAATGCTACAAAAATATCGAAATGGCAACACGTTAATTGATAAATCATTTTAGCGCAGAACCAAAAACGTATTGAGGCCAAGGGAGCTGCCATATTCGGTAAATAACTGTGTCCAAAACGTACTGCAAATCATGGGTATTGACGTCCTCAATAAATTGTTGTGCCGAAATCCATGGGGTACCGCGAGAGTAGCCGTGCTAAATAACTGCTTTGCCAAGGGTAGGATGAACGTCAGAACAACATTGCGAGATAAAGTGCTTTGCCGAACATTCGGATGTCCATTTTGAATACTTAAATTTTTTTGAATGGCTTGTACTAACTTATTTATTATTTAAATTCGCTTGTTTTAAATCAAAATGTTAACAAAGTCAGCGATTCAATGCACGAAATAGCTTCTCTGAAAGGTTCGGTGTTCGATGCAGAATTTGCGTCAAATTTGAAATCCTTAAGCTAAATGCTTACATATGAAGTTTGGATATGTGCCTAATCTTAAAAATAAATATGATTTGGATATCAATTAAAACTTGTGGATGTTTGATTTCGACGTATGAACAGACATCATACTGTAATGTTAGCTAAGAAGAGTATAAACATGTATATATATCTAGATTAGTGTCATGTGGATGTTTGACAAAGATAAATAGTCCTGCTTTGGTGGGCGGATAATATTGAACAAATCAACTTTAAAACCTCGATATTAAGACCATCTTTGAGGCCAAAAACAAAAAATATTCACCAGGCTATAAAGGATAGTCATGTTTACGGTTAACCGACTGACCTGATTTTTGGCACCGTCCCTTAAGTTTCCTTAATGTTAAAATCCGACAATGTTTGCGGACGAATCTTACCTATAAAGTATGAAAGGTGTGTTTAGAATAAAGTAGAACTCAACCAGCCCACAGGTACTATTTTTGTCGGGTAGCCTTCATAAGACTTTATCTAGCGTGATTAATTTGAAAATAGAGAGAAATGTTGAAAACTGGTCATAAAATAATTATATTGCAGTCGTTTTAATGAGATGGAATATCCAGCAAAAATATTATAACCATATTTTTGGTCCCACATATGGTCTTAATATCGTGGTCTTACTATATTTCGGCAACAAATATGCATCAACGGGTTAGTTAACCTATCTTGTTTAACTGGATTCTGTACCAGTATTACCCACGTTCTTCCCAAGTTATTATGAACTTATCCGTTGCTATCCAGAGTTTATCGATTCGTTACGCAATAACGAATAGTGCAAATGAGTGTAAAATTAAGGAAATTGAACAGAACATAATTCACAAACCTTCAATACCCTTTCTCTTGTCTGCAAAGTTGACCGACAACTTTTTCTACAGTCTGTCACGCCCTGTAATCAACTCTGTGCAAGCCTGTAACCGACATCTATATAGATTTTGTGTTTGTTGAACATTGTATCAATTATCTTTTTATGATTTACTATGAGAGTTAACTGCCATCTCAATATAATAAAGAAACTAAGATTTCCATATTAATATCAAAGTACTCGAACTAATCAAATATGATCGTGAGTACTTATCATAATGTAAACAGAATATATGACAGAAGACTGGGTCTATAAATTGTCTATATCATGAGATAGTGGTCCTTCATTGCTATTGAAGTACAGGCGAGCTATGGTTAAGAGGCAATAACTGGTCGAACCAATTAAGAAATAAATTATAAAGCACTAAACATGGATCTTGTTTTCACAAATAAAATATCATAGTCGCGATGCTTAAGATCTAAACAAACACCAATATTGTGGGACACTATTAAAAACGTCTTGGAATTATTTTAATGCAAACTTTGGTCTGATAATGTTTACTTTTTATTGCTATGAAAATAATCAAATGTTTACAAAAAATGTAATTTCGTTAAGTATAAGAGCAACAAACTCTTGTCAAAGTGTCTAAACATATTATAAATTACAACTATAAACCCGGATTTTATGAAGGAAGTGAACTTATGACAGTGAAAACTTAAGTATTTAGTACCGCAGACAGTAAATATGGGAAGTCGCGGGTCATACAATACGGTGTAATGGTCGGCGTTTCTGTAATGATGCGGTAACCAGCGTGCTTTAAAAATATGCTTGCAGAAAAATGAAATATAATCATTCTGAAGTTATCTTTTTAAAACATATTGTGAACGTACCATACATGACATCAATAACAATGGGCGGTACAGTCTCAGTGAAGTAAGACTTTGCGCCAAAATTGACCTTAACGGAAAATATTTTGAACTCCGCATTTACAAAACAACTCGATCAAATTCAAATGAAATAGCGGAATGAAACAGTACATAATAACAAAAAAACATCATTCTGGAATAGTCAGACTTTTTAGAGCTTTCTTACCCGTCCCATAAGATTCCAGGCGCGACAGATATTCTATGTGACGATTTGGTTAATTTGTTTTTGCATTTAAGGATATTCGTCTTCCACCGTTAAATCGAATTCATCATGGGGAGAAGTTGGCAGTTACTTCCGGAAAACAAGGTTAGTGCTGGTATAAACAGGAACACTGATTAAGTTAACACGCGCGCCGGTATACAGATGTAACCACAATACAGTTAAAATAGATATAAAAGGCAAAAACTGTAAAACTGTAGGCTAATACAATTAATTCATTTATTCATGAATGGCTGTTACTTTGGCCTGAACGAACAGATGAAACATAACTAAACACTCACGTTATAGAATCGATATGTGGACAAGAAATCTTGAACAAACAATTAAAAGCACTCAACATGTTGTGTAACATATCAATTGAAGCCATCGTCAAGTACTGAGTCAATATTGTTCACGTTAATAATCTCCGACATTTGACTTAATACAAAAATGACCGGTCAAGTCCGACGTCATCCGAACAGACTTAAAGTGCATATTATACGTGAAATCGCAATAGATATATTTAATAAGGAAGTCCTGCTTGGGTGGGTGGCAGGGCGTTAGAATAAAATTAAGGGACTAGAATCTAGATTTATCATCACTTTCCGTAATCAGTAAAACCTAGATATTAAAATCAACCTTGTGACCAATAGAAACGATCTTAACATTTAGGTGGGCAATCTAAAAAGTTGAAATACATGGAGAAAATACAGTAAAACTTCGATAATGAAACCACCCTCGGAACCCGAAATATTGGCATAAATAATGAGTTGGACTTATTATTAAGTTGAATTATATGGGACTTACTGAAAGCCAGTCCAAAAATAAGTGGTCGTTATAATAAGGTAGTCGTAATACTGAGATGGTCGCCATGTGAGGTTTTACTGTATTGAAACTAGTTCTACTGTAAATTGTTGTTAAAAAAGGATCGTCATGATTATCATCATCAAGTTGGAGTTAGAGAGATATTGAAAACAGGTTTAACAATAAGTTGCTGGTTTTAATACTGAGGTGGTTTGTGAATCAAGTTGAACAATATACTAAATGTTGAAAACCGATCAAAAGATTAAACGGGATGGCCTTAATATTGAAGTGGTCGGTCAGTGAGGTTTCATTGTATAATAAAATAAAACGATTAGAACATGACAGAGCGGTGAAAATTTTATTGACAACGCGAAAAACACTTAGACTTATCAATAGAAATCTGAAGAATTATTGACGAAATAAAACCATATTACGGTTAACACAATGAACTTCGTACGAACATAACCAATATTAGCAGATGAATAATGATTCGTTGTTTTCTTAACATTTGTATTAAATCCCTCTCCTTTTGGCTAATTTCAATTTTTAACATACGAAATCGGGTACAGTACAATACAGTACAGTACAGTCCAGTACAGTTAAACTTTCATCTATAAAAACACCAACACGTGAATTAAATGTGCTGGTCATTTGAAGTGTCGTAATAAAGAGGCTTAAAAAGTTACATATGTTTGACATGGAAATAAAAACCATCTGGTCTTTACAACCAGGGAGTTTCTATTCGAATATGGTCTTTTAGCACAAATTCGACTGTATCAAGTTAGTTCTTAAATATTCATATAAACTGTGAATACTAACTTACCCTTCAACAAGGAGTCGGCAACTTCTCCACACATGGAGGAAAATCGACATTTTTGTCAAATTTAATAGAAGTGTATGACCTGCCGCGACCGGAATTCAAACCCGGATTTCCGGGTAACAAGTCCAGCACATTAACCACTGGACTACGGCCGGGGCACCCGTGATTGTTTGAAGCCTAGGAATGAAATACAATCAGGGATGAGTTGAATGCCATTAGTTGAGAAAAAAACAGTTACTTTCCGCACCAATATTGATTTGTTGCGTATTTAAGTATCGTTTGAGTAAACGATGGCCGAAGAGCTGTCTGTTTGGTCAATATAATTTGTATCTATGAGCGGAGTGTTAATATTGACACTTGTAATGTTACGCCATTTAACATCGGTGGATTCACACGATTTCCGGTCCATAGTACTATAAATGTGTCAGTTATTAAACACTAATTGTTATTGGCAATATTTGTAATTATCGAAGCTTTGGAATCTAATTGCTTGTACGCAAAGACTTGAATTGGAAGTACATGTATGTGGTTATGAATTCACTCAACTGATTCATCCTAGAATTTCCCTAGAAATACCCAATAAATGTCATGTATGTGTGTGCGTTTGGTATAAGTTATAAAAATATTTTGTATCCCAAAACATTTGTGTTTAAAAGGAAGATTTGAATTAATTTTACTCATTGTTTTAACAAGCAGTACTACAAGGATCTAATAGGATACACTTATAGGATTATTTAACAGTCCCTGAACACGATTGTTTGAGATGATAAATTAACAGAATTTCAGCCATGAAAATAGTTAACACCGAAAAAGTAAAACACCGACATACATTGGTATTTGTAATAGAAAAACATGGAGCTTTGAAACATTGAATACCTTTTTTATTTTAATCAAATCATGTGACACAAATACACCATTTAAGGTTTTATTTGTATGTTTAAGATGTTTTAATCAAAAGTGCAATCATTCGTCACGTGACAAAAGGCAATAAACAGATAGAATGTAGTACTATGAAATACGACTACAGTTAAACACGGTTATAGTGAACTCGAAAGTAGAGAAGAATGGGATATAGTGAAGTATTTTGTCTCCACTATACGCGTTATTCTTTATTTTGTTGTTATGTATAGTAAAATATAAATATAACGTAATGAAGAAATCGTTCGGGTCCCCGGGAATTTATTACAACCGTACCCAATTATGAATGACAGAAAAGACGCTTTATAATTTGAAAATCCGTATATTGATTTATCCATCAACTTTTATTCTTATAATAAAACACTTTCCGCCATACGCGAAAATAAAATTCCTGCATGTTAAGATTTCATTACTTGAGCAAATTGTAAAAACGACATAATCGTGTAAGTCCGGGCGATAATCGAGGTTTAATCGGTTACTCCAGGGGAGATTTCATTTTCCGCTACGTAAAACCATTTCATGATCATATGATTCAATTGAAATTGAAGTTTGATAACCGCGAGTCAGATTATTTATTAGCGGATATTTGCATTTGATTTGTCGCGTGATGTTCTTTTTTTGCTGGGTCCCGTTGACTGATAGAATCTTAATGTTTTTAAAGAATGGGGGACTCTGAATATGAGAAACCGCGACCGTGGACCAGTGGTTAGTGCGCTGGGTTTGTAGCCCGGCGATCCGGGTTCAAATCCGGTAAATGTAGCTCATATCCTTCTATGAAAATTTGATAAAAATGATGATTTTCCTCCATATGTGGAGAAATTGCCGTCTCCTTGTGAAAGGGTAAGTTAGTACTGGTTATTATGCAGTCCAGGAAAAACTGGTCAAGTGAACTGGCCGCCGTATACATCGCAACCTCACCAGAGCGGCCCTCTCTTGGGCAACAACCGTCCTTCAACAACAGCATGATTTTCCCCACTTCACGATTTAACTATTAATTTAACGTCTCTAGAGCAACAACCTCTCAACAACAACGTAATTGTGCTTCTCCCATAGGGTGATGCTTTGGAGAGGTTGCACTGTATACCTGGGCGTTAAACTCAGTGACAAATGTCACATAAAAACAAACAAACCAAATATAAGATCGTCTTTAATAAGCAGGTAAAAGTTGGACGCCTCTTAATTCAAGTCAAGCATCACGATAGTAAAAACTATTAAACAATTTTTTAGAAGGTCAAAGTTTACTAGACTTAACAAGACTTGGCAATATAAAAACACAACAGTTAAGAGCTATAGATGTCAGATTAAACGCATATTAATGTCCTTAAAATCTAGACACAGTAAACATCATTTTAGGTGACAGAAAACTTTAAATGAGTGAAATACTTCAAGGACCAGTTTACAGTCCTGTATTAAGTTTTCCTGGGTTTGAACGTTCACCAACAGCCAGGATCATTTGGCAACTTTTCTCAGTTTTAACAAAGGAGGAAGACCACTGGCGTACACCTTGGTAGAACTACCAACTTTCCTAGGCTAGCTGGACACCTTCCTCACACGTGGATTGTGTTTGGTCCCGCGTGGGATTCGAACTCACAGCGATGAGAGGATAGTGAGTACTAGTCAGAAACCATTTTTAAACCAAATTTTATGTTTCAAATTTTGTTTCGGGTTAAACTTTATAATTATTTCAGACAATATATTCAGTTATATACCAGAGAACATTTAACTAGTGTAGTTTGATTCTACACCAGTACTAACCTTGTTCTCCGTAACACTAACACAAACGTATTCAAAACTGCCTTTAAAGGCCACTTTCTGAAGAAGGTAAAATGCAGTCTGTATTGAAAGCGATCTTATTTTAATATTAGTTTATATAAACGGCAAAGGTAGATGCTGGGACTAACCAACAAGTCTTTAAACGAGGGATAGTGGTCTAGCGTTAAAACGTCTGACCTCTGATCCGAAGGTCTTGAGTTCGAATCCAGGCTTCGACGGGTTTCGTTCATGAACTTCACAATCCCATTTTACGGACGCAGTACTGGTGCAGTGTCCGGGAAGCGGACTCGATCATGATCAATATAAGCAGTGTTTTTTCACAATCGAGCTAAAATAAATAAGTATAAACTAAAGCTACGTGATCTCAATTTACAGGCGGTCAGTGCAGTAAAAGTTCATTATATGTTGTATTACGCAAATGTTAGCATTGAAACCCCAGGCATGAATATCCACACTTTAAGTTAATATGTATAAATATAACCTAATTTATAAGACCGAACGTCAGAAACCAAACCAATGTTCTACTTATACGGGTGTCTCTATTTGATGTCGCCTCTAATATAAGTAGTTTCACTTTTAAATCACTAAACGACATAAAAATGTAATCCACTTTCACACTGCAGGGGTCGTTCCCAGGTGCTTGTATCTGTGGTGGCAAGAATGCTATGTGAACGAGTTTTAAGTTATATTGGCGAAGTTGTAAATAACATAAAAAGTGCATCTAAACCATAAAACGCTATGTAACATTATACGTTTATTCAAGTACATGTACGCCACTTTATACTCGGAATGAAACTTACTTAAAATCAAAGTGCTGTAAGGGTTGAACTTAAATGACGTATTCTACAACGTCGAATCAAGCGATAAAAAAGTAAAACCTGGGTTAAAAATCACCTGTAAATTAAGGTCAGTCATTCACAGGTGTATAATAATTCAAACATTGTCGCACGGTCTTAAATATGCGCATTTTCAATTTTGAGTAAAATAAACATTAGCGGGTCGAAAATTCAGACACCGATCTTTTTGCACAATTTGCGAAAACTGGTCCTGCGCACGTAATAATGATACCACAGCAATTGATTATACCCTAAATGTGAACTTGGACAAATTCATCCCATTGATGGCCATTGTGAACATATTTGACTTTATTGTTAGGGGAATAAATTACAAAAATGATTTTTTTCTCGACTGCTAAGTTTTACTTAAGTTAGGTTTGGACTTCGTTCTTATAATTTCAATAAATAAACGATAAAATTACACTGAGTCCAAAAAGTAACGCAAAGTTTAGAATATAATATTTTCTTGCTTCGAATGAGTTCCGCGTCTACCATTGTTTTGTCATTTTTTATCTAAAATACCTTTCCTTTATGTTTTAATTAGTTTGTTTATTTTCTGATCCTCTCGTAATAAATGTCGTGTTTCTTTTTAGGGAGAGTTTACATTATGCAAGGTCTAAAAAATAATTCATTTGTCAAAAAGTTTCGATGTATATTAGAATTCAAAATACGATGTAGATGACAAACGTATTACGCTATGAAAATATTCTTGTCGGCACTATTTGTTTAAAGATCGCCGCATACTAAACTTTTACCATTATCCAATATCTACGTTACATATATTTGAACTTTATATTAACTGAGGTGAAGTTTATTGCTGTTCAAATTTGTTCAAGAAATCTGATAATCCAAGGATTTTTAACGACACAAAGCATCTCCGAGCTTTAAAAGAACTCAAACAGTGTTAAAAATTAAACCAAAGACTCCAAGATTCAAAAAGGTAAAATAAAAAGAACAAAGATTTACTGCAAATATTGGTACTCGCCGGTGTTGACATAATTTTCTACCCGTAAAATTGTTCGTACGTTAAAGTGCACTCACTTGATTTACTTAAACTCACACTTAAGTTTATTTCGAAATGCTCTGTTTACACAACACGTGCATTTAATTAAAGCCAGGAAAGAACAGTATATGAAATAGAGAATGCAAAAAGTAGTACGTTAGAGTAAAAGAGTAACGTAATATATAAGTTGAGTAGAATGAGATTTGAGCGCTGTATATAAGCACTATAATACAGAAGTTATGTAGAATGATATATAAGTGTTTTATTAAAGTACTATAATATAGAAGTTAAGTAGAATGAGATATAAGTGTTGTATTAAAGTACTATAATATATAAGTTAAGTTGAATGAGATATAAGTGTTGTGTTAAAGTACTATAATATAGAAGTTAAGTAGAATGAGATATAAGTGTTGTATTAAAGTACTATAATATAGAAGTTAAGTAGAATGAGATATAAGTGTTGTATTAAAGTACTATAATATAGAAGTTAAGTAGAATGATATATAAGTGTTGTATTAAAGTACTATAATATAGAAGTTAAGTAGAATGAGATATAAGTGTTGTATTAAAGTACTATAATATATAAGTTAAGTAGAATGAGATATAAGTGTTGTATGAAAGTACTTTACTATATAAGTTAAGTTGAATGAGATATAAGTGTTGTATTAAAGTACTATAATATATAAGTTAAGTTGAATGAGATATAAGTGTTGTATTAAAGTACTATAATATATAAGTTAAGTTGAATGAGATATAAGTGTTGTATTAAAGTACTATAATATATAAGTTAAGTTGAATGAGATATAAGTGTTGTATTAAAGTACTATAATATATAAGTTAAGTTGAATGAGATATAAGTGTTGTGTTAAAGTACTATACTATAGAAGTTAAGTAGAATGATATATAAGTGTTGTATTAAAGTACTATAATATAGAAGTTAAGTTGAATGAGATATAAGTGTTGTATGAAAGTACTTTACTATATAAGTTAAGTTGAATGAGATATAAGTGTTGTATGAAAGTACTATACTATATAAGTTAAGTTGAATGAGATATAAGTGTTGTATTAAAGTACTATAATATATAAGTTAAGTTGAATGAGATATAAGTGTTGTATTAAAGTACTATAATATATAAGTTAAGTTGAATGAGATATAAGTGTTGTATTAAAGTACTATAATATATAAGTTAAGTAGAATGATATATAAGTGTTGTATTAAAGTACTATAATATAGAAGTTAAGTTGAATGAGATATAAGTGTTGTATGAAAGTACTTTACTATATAAGTTAAGTTGAATGAGATATAAGTGTTGTATGAAAGTACTTTACTATATAAGTTAAGTTGAATGAGATATAAGTGTTGTATGAAAGTACTTTACTATATAAGTTAAGTTGAATGAGATATAAGTGTTGTATTAAAGTACTATAATATATAAGTTAAGTTGAATGAGATATAAGTGTTGTATGAAAGTACTTTACTATATAAGTTAAGTTGAATGAGATATAAGTGTTGTATGAAAGTACTATACTATATAAGTTAAGTTGAATGAGATATAAGTGTTGTATGAAAGTACTTTACTATATAAGTTAAGTTGAATGAGATATAAGTGTTGTATTAAAGTACTATAATATATAAGTTAAGTTGAATGAGATATAAGTGTTGTATGAAAGTACTTTACTATATAAGTTAAGTTGAATGAGATATAAGTGTTGTATGAAAGTACTTTACTATATAAGTTAAGTTGAATGAGATATAAGTGTTGTATGAAAGTACTTTACTATATAAGTTAAGTTGAATGAGATATAAGTGTTGTGTTAGAGAATATGAGCGCTTTAACAGAAAAATGAATACAATCGTAGGGTGATTGAGAGCAGGTAGAAAAGTGCTATAAATCCGTACGTCAGAATGACTCATAGACAGGGTAATCTATGAGTGCTAGGACTGAGAAATTGGGTGTTATAATATAAAAGTGGACAGCTCTACTGAGCATTACAGTAAAAAAGTTGTTTTCCATAGAATGATGAGTACTGAGCTAGGATGGTAAAAAGGTTATAAGTGTTGAAAAGCTTTCACTAAGATGAACATCAGAAGGATAGAAAGGCAGACAGTCAAATATTAATAAGAGTACTGTACTGGGGTAACTGGGAGCTATAATTAGCATTCTCACAGACTGCTTAACACTTAGAAGACATAAAAGAACATGCAGTCCTTCATTATGAAATAAAGTTCAAACGTTTTGAAATAAATCTGTCATCTTCCTGTTTCAGTTTATCTGAAAGATATTGTACGAAACTGCAGTGTGGGTAAATATCGTCATGATGACGTCATCATCCGACAGGGCGAAGTTGGTGATTGGTGAGGAATTTTGATTATTTATCATTATAATTGATATTAAATCTTGCAATAATAAACAAATTACACAAAATAATAACTAGGTTCACCTAATCAGTTTTCCTGGACTGTATACTAACCAGTACTAACTTACCCTTCCACAAGGAGCCGGCAACTTCTATATATGGAGAAAAATGGACATTTTTATACACCAGTTAACATGTTCAGTTCCTGTAAATGTTTAATGTGTATTAATTAACAACTACTTTGGAAGTAAGAGTAAAATAAGGGAAGCTGGGTGTCTAACTATGACCGGGTACTGAGAAACGGGAGTAGCAAATAAAAGTGGGCAGTGTAGAATTTATGTACAGTGCAACCTCTCCAAAGCAACACCCTTTGGGAGAAGAAAGAATATGTTGTTGTTGAGAGGTTGTTGCTCTGGAGAAGTTACATTAATAGTTAAATCGTATAGAGGGAAATAATCATGCAGTTGTTGAAGGGAGGTTGTTGCTCAAGAGAGGGTCGCTCTGGCGAGGTAGCACTGTACATGTTTTATTTATGTAAGATTATTCACTTATTGAAAAAAACATAATCAACGAAAATTTCTTCTCTTCCAGTTTTTATATTATTCTAGCGGGAAAAATATCAATCTACATAATAAACAAAGACAAGGAAGGTGCTTCCGGTGATGGCGATGAACGGGATGCTTTTGCTTCCATCGGTATAAGGAACAAAGAAGGTGGGCTGGACCGATCTAAATTAGGAAACTTCGTTACCAGTCTAGGTGAGCAGTACCATTCAGACTGTGTCTAATTATTAGTCATTAGTGACTATAAATCTAATAATTTTTGAACCTGACTATTTCCCTTAGCTCGATTATTTTAGCTTCTTTTTCGCAGAGTCAAAAATCTGCTTCAGTACTAGAAGCAAGACTTCTTTGTTGTGGTTTAATGTCACACCAACAGCTAAGGTCATTTGGATATTTTTCCAGCTTTGTGGTGAAGGAAGACCCAAGACACACATATGGTCAGTCAGAAAATTCGCAATTGAACTTTTGAATAAACCCATTATCAAATAAAGAAACAATTTCACTCACCCGGAAGTGGCGATAACAAACAAGTTTGATGGCATCATTTCATTCATTTATTAATAACTTTGTGGTTTTGTTCAAATTCTTTGATCGGGAAGAAATAAATTAAATAATGTATTCAAAGAATAAATAACATTTGCTGAATTCACTTTTTTTCAAAATTAAATTTGCAGGTTCCGGATTTCCGTTTGGGGAGGTCGCTCTTGTTTCCGACGATGCCGTCCGAACAGCCTCGATTGTTGCCGAAGAGGAAACGGATCTTCTCGTAGTAGATCGTGCTTTATACAACAGAGCTGTTCGAGATGTGTTAGCGGCTGAGTTCGAAGAGAAACAATATTTTATTAAAGAGAATCCGTTATTTTCTTCTTGGATAGCCAAATACAAGAAACAATTAACAATGGCGATGTATAAAGAAACTTTCCCGTATGATTCAGTTTTAGTGAAGCAAGGAGAGACAGTGAACAATATTTATTTCATACTGAGGTAAGTTTTTTTCAGCAAGCGATGTTACTAAATATCGCGATATTAGACATCGATATTTCGGTACATAATGTGTCTATCGGATCATTTTATAGCAAGGAATCTATTAAGTGGTCATGTTAGCTTAAACATTTAAAAAGTGGCTGTGAAAGCAAGCGTTAACTGGCTGTATTGTTTCTGACTGATGTGGTAACAAGAATCTTAGATATTCTATGATTATTAATTATCCATAAATTTTATTTAGATATGAAACTCCAGATGTTATCTTTATCGTAAGTACCGATTGTATGATTGATACTGACAAATCGCGGTAAATCACGATATTTTGTTTTATCGTAATCATCAATTTCTTCAATATCTGACTGATTCTTGACGACAAATATGGAGATTTGTACGAAACTGGGTAATATTTTAATGCAACATTATCAACAAATCGCGGTATATCACGATATTGAACGAAGTAATCGATATAAAGGATTATCTGACTCAAACAACCACGCACAAGCACAAACAACCACGGATGTTCAGTGAAATTATACACTTAGTTTCATCATATAAGCACAGTTGGGTTCGCAAAATACACTCGCGGAATATTTATTCCAGACCCATCCATTTACTCCGATCATTGGGCTCTTAATGTTTCATTGACAACAGTAAACAAAATACAATTAAATGAAACGCCGGGAAATTCGTACCTGGTATTGAACGAATAATTTTACGCTTCAATACAAAGAGAGTTTAACAATATCTGTACTGTATTTACTCGACAATTTGTAAAACTATTCTAGGCTGAAGATTCAGTAAGGCTACAATAAGCTCAAAGAGTTTCTGATTTTCGCAAACCCGATCCTAACAGAATAGAAGTGTACACATCAGGTTCTACTGATCTACTAAACCTATATTTACGGGGATGCTAGCGGAAGCCATTTTTTTCAAACGTATCATGTTGTTTTTGTCACCCCAATAATTATTACACAGCTGTAAAGGCATGTCGAAAACAACCAGAAAGACGCCATTTAATGTTTGAATTTTGATATTATTTTCCGCGCTTTACGTCAGTTTTTGTCAGCATTTCAGTTATATAGATAGATAATTTATATTAATATAAAGAGACTGAAAGCCTGTGAGATATAAACACATACATACAAAACATGGGTAATGACACGGAATATAGTCGAAACAAACAAAACATGGATACAAACAATTAAAGTCTGCATTTAAATATTATTTTCTGGGTTTTATGCCAATTTTGTCAGTATATCAGTCATATACCGGCGGACAGTTAATCTAATCGATGTTCCTGGATTCAGTATCAGTAATAAACGTGTTCATTGTAAGGAACCTCTTGACAAAAATCATTTTAATCAGTATAGGAGGTGGGTGGAAATTGTCTCGGACCAAATCATCGCTTATAACATGTGTCCTAGGTTCGAACTCACGATATTGATGATCTCCCAATTGAGCTAAAAGAGAGGCAAATTCTGTATCCGAATTGTTCTGGGTTAATTCGAGTCTCCTCTTTTTGTCAGACTTACACCTCTAACAATGATGAACTGGGCCTCACACTACTAAAACGTCCTCAAACTGAAAGACTGTCCATGGATTTGTTTCATGGGAGTAAAACCGAAATATTAAGACCACATTTGAAAATTAATCGGTCTAAATATTGAGGCAGTCTCATCTGCAAATTGAACTATAGAGGAAATTTTTAAAAAGAACATATGTGACCGTTATGATAAGGAGATCATTACACTGAGGTGGTCGCTGAGTGAGATTTTTCTTTACATTCAAACAATTCTTTCTGCTTTTTCAGTGGCCAAGTCGAAATACGATGTGATACCGGCTTACATCAAACGCAATATCCAAAGATGTTCAAATTACTAGAAGATGAAAGAGAAAAGTAAGTACGAATATTTCTCTGTTGACATATCAGAAAGTCAATGTTCAAAATTCTTAGTTCACAGTCAGAATTCCTGTTTCACACTTCCATAGACTTCAGGGAGTCCTAAATTAACTGGTATTCAATAAATACATAAGATCTATGAAAAATCACACAGTCCAGAAATGTTATAATTAACTTTAAACTTAGCTCAAATCAATGAAATATCAACACAGCATCTGCTACATTTTAAGCTGTTTGTTTCATTTCGCTTTTGTTCAGTTTGTACACTGTTTGGTTACTTTTACCTCTATTCATAGATAAAAATGGTTTATCATGTTTTCACCTGTAATGTCTACATAAAATAGTATTTTTAAAAGAATATCATTATTTTAAGGTGTCATGGAGATGGCCACGACCCCATACCAACAATGACGAGACTAATAAATGGGGTTTACACCCTCCCCCCAAAAAACTAACACTTATGAAAGGCACTATTCTAAGCTCACTATATCCAAATTCACTGTGTCCGTACTATATTATATCTGATTATTCCCAGATTGCTCAATGAAAAAAGAAGAAAGCCAGTGACCCAGACGCCAGACAGCACTAACATTGTGCTAAAGAAAAAAGACGGTATCAACAAATTTCTAAAAATGTGCTATCTCGGCAAAAATGAAACACTAGGTGCGTAAGTATATTGTGATATCACATCCCCGCAAAATGTCACACTTATCATTAAACGTCGCAACGTTGTCGTTAATGTCGCAACCACCGCTAAATGTTGCAAATTTATCTGCCGTAAAATGTCGCAATTTTAACATTAAATGTCGCAATTTTTTCTGCCACTAAATGTCGCACCCTGTAATAAATGCGCTCTTAAACATTTCACCGCGATGCGACATTTAATAGTGCCACATATATCACCATGGAAATACGTGACTGGTGTGTATTTATGTATTTATTGTGAACGTGTTATATTAACGTGTTAAAAACGTCACTGAGTAAATCATATGACTGTTTCATTATCAAAATTATTATAGTATTTTCGGGCCTCAATATTTCATCTTGATAATGAGACCTCCTCAATTTTATTACTGTCTTTGTGTACTCAAAGAAGTTCCAAACAAGCACTGTATGATCCCTAGGTTAATCAATTAACTCAAAGTGCGAAAAGAAAAAAAAAGATTTTAGTTTTGCGGTTCTCTACGAGCTCGATTTTATAAGCAAGATGTACATGTATGTGGTGTTAAAGTGGTTGTTAATTGAGGTTTTACATTATTGTAGACGACTTCAGTGACTTCCAAATCTTACTGTACTTCAGATTTCCGTGGTCGCTGAAAACATGTTACGTTATATTCCCATGTCTTAGACCAGTCTATTTAAAGCATTAAACCGGTGTCGTAAACAACGCGTCAAAAGAATAATTTTGTAACCAACCATCAATAATTTTATCAGCCATGAATAATAAATGAGTCTCGGTTTTTTGTTCACAAGTTCAAACCATTCAAACGACGAGTTTCCTTTATCTGTGGCTATAAAACACCGATAAAGTACCTCAAACGTTCTATTGTATGTAAACAAGGATTATATGAAAATCCTGAACACCTGAAACAATACTTAATACTTCGACAGTTTTCATGCATTCAAACAAACACCAAGATCACAGATAAATAAACACTATGTAATGTCTTTATGTAACTTCTTAATGTAATTTCTTTATTACTGAAGTACAGTCGAAGCTGTATACAAAGGTCATCAAAGGCTTTCATGCACAGTTTGCTATAATTTCTGCGTTTATTCTGACTGTTAAAAAGTAGTGTATAAATTTATATCTGCCGAGGCTAGATAATACAGGTGTCCGCTAATCCGGTGGGGCCGCATAACTTTCTTTTAATGCATTTTTAAGTTTGGAGACACAGTTCGTATGAAATATCGCCATAAAAGAATTGACAGAGGCCGAAAAGAGTCTGGAAATGGCAGAAAATAAATGTTTATACATGTTTCTCTACGTAAGTCTGTCACGATGAAAACAATATGTTTACGACGCTTTATTTGTCACGTGACTCCTAGCCCTGGGTGAAATATTTTATATTTTTAGTTTCATACTTATTTACACATTTGCCCTGATTTCTTTTTCTTTAACAGGTGAGACAGAAGTCCTCACGGACCATTACGTCATAAATCACGTGTTTGACACGTGACAATTAGCATTGGGATATTTTGTATTTCCGGTTTCATGGTTTTTTATTTTTATCATATTTTCTTTCTTCCATCAACAGGTGAGATAGAAGTTCTCATGGACATGGAAACGTACATGACAACAGCGGTATGTACGGAGAAAACTGAAGTTTTAGTATTGGAAATGAAACATTATGAAAGATTGTTTGTGAAAAAACATCAGCGGACTATTGATACAATGCGGAGAAATATGGAAAGGAAATTATCAACAAGAACCTCGGTGTTAAAGGAATATGATGCAGTGCCTTTGTTAAAACTTTTGCAATTGAAGTTGCATCAATTGCACAACCCTCCTCCAGCACAAGATGATAAGAAGAAAAAGAGACCTGAAAATTCTGTCCAAATAGCTGAAAAACTATTTTTCAATCACCAAGGGCCGCTGCTAGATATAGAGGGTCCTGGTAGCGTGTTTTATATGATACGCGCAAGAGAAAGATCAAGGTTGCGGCTCCAGGCGCACCAAAAAGAAAGAAATAACGCGCGACAAAGAAGGCAAAACGGACATATTCATTCACTGAGACTTCCACAGAGTTTAATTATGGCGGCTAACATGAGTGGTGCTACAGAATCTGATGATAAGAACTTAAGTTTAGATTTTGGAAATGATTTTAACGTTAAACTATCTAAATCAAAAGAGGGGTACACTGAATCCAATGATGTAGCCAACAGGAACAGTCCAGTGCCTGAAAACGAGCACGACACGCCTACGATACAAAGTGACAGACGTTTAGAAAGTGTTGATTTGGAAAACACTAATGAAACATTTCCAAAACCGTTAAGGCGCATTCAAAGTGCTGCCAAGGGAACAAGTCGCTCGGTAGAATTCGATGTTCACAGAAATGTGGCACAGGACGATTTCAAAGTGACTTCTGTACCTTCTTCGAGGCCCCTCACAAGATTAGACTCATACAAGACGGAGACGAAATTAAGACACCTGGAATATAAAGTGGCGGAGTGGTTGTGGAAGGATAATCCAAAATCTGTGCCTAACGTGTCAAAACTACGCAGATTACAAGTAGAGGTAATATGGGTTTCTTTTAATATTCAATACATTTCATGCTTAAACTGCAGAACCTTTTCATTTACATCGTGAAAAATAATTAAAAAATAATTTTCTGTACATTTTATAAAAATATAGTCCTGAAACTATTTTCTTTTCGAAATTCGAGTCATTTTAGACAAATACATTTAGCGATATTTGGAGAATTCCAACTTTCTGTGCAATATTTACAATTAGGCATCATGTAACAGGCCACGTTACAAGACATTTTCACAAAAATGTTTTTGTTAAAATGTTAAATGCAAAAAATGATTGTACAAGTGTGAACTCTTGTACTCAAGTGCAAAAAGTCACGGCAGATATTTGTAAAGATAGAAATAGATGTAAACATACATACTTGTTGTATACGTTGTTTTGTTTGAGGTAGACAGAACTGTGCATCACATTGTATAATAATTAAAAGTGAAGTTTAATGGAAAAAACTGATTATGGGGCATAAAAGTGAACCAGTGGAAGATCTTAAATATTACAATGATTGTTAATAAAGTTATTAATAAGATTACCTATGTCATTACCCCAAAATACATGTACAATAATTGTTTCATCGTGTTTTAAGCCCAGTTGTTTTTCATTTAGAATTAGCTTGTCTCTTCATTTACATTCTTTTCATTATCATTATGAGCTTGTACCACGTGATACATCTATCATTGTACCACGTGACTGAACACGTGTTGCCACGTGTTTATTATTATGAGATTTATAACAGGGCGTGAGACAGTATGACAGAGAAAAGAAACGTCTGGATAGGTAATTTGTGTAACAAAACAAGTCTGTGTGATATTCTGACAGTAGATAGTCACTGAGTTGGTTTGTTGATGGTTCTTGCGCTTCTTTCCAAGCAATTAAATATTATCAACTAACATTTTTTCATTCCGAATGCCTTCAATTAACAGCTGGAATGAAGAGGTGTTGTTTTATTTTCTTGTAACCTAACATGAAGCATGATTTACTAAAAAAAATAAGACAAACTAATATTGATTGGATAAGCATGCGCAAAGAGTGTGTTTTTAATGGTTGGGTCGCTCTTCGATAAGTGTCATGGTGTTTCTGGCATACATCTCCAGGTGACCCAATTAACTACTAACGGCATGTATTTTAATAACCAACAATGTTCTAACAACTGTGTGCTGACAAACAACATAATAGCAACCATTTTTTCTCTTTAAAGAATGTTGATATTTTTCGTTATACATCATAACTGAACACATTTGCTTGGATGTTAAATATTGGCTTCAGAATAAGTTGGTATTAAGCGTCACGCATATAATTCAAAAGAATATTTTTACATAGAATAAATTTGATGTAGAAATTTGATTACAAATGGTTTGATGTAGCTGTGCATGCGTGTGTGATTTATCATATTTACATAGTATTATCCATGTTTTTATTTTTCAATTCTTCCGTTTTACACCACAATATTACAATTATACCATCAACCGACATCATACAACACAAACAGGAACCGTTTAAGAGGTATTTTAGCTTTGGCATCACTTAAAAATGCGGGACCTCCATGCTCAAGTGGTTATGACTTCTGATTAGTAATCACCAGCCCATCACCACTGTGAATTCGAATCCTACCGGGACTAGAAAAAAATTCACGTGCGAGAAAATTGTCAAGCTCGCTACCAGAAGGTCGGTGGCTCCACTGAGATGCACGCCTAATGTCTCCTTTCACAATGAAAGCCGGAAAAGTCGTCAATTAATCTTGGCAGTCAGTGCCACGTTAAACTTAAAATAAAATGCGGGGCGCGCACCTCCTTTCTTAGAAAAGAATGAATGTTATATCCTGACATTTATTCCTTAGGTATTTTGTTAGATGACTGCCACATCCAAAACCCCCCAGTTATTATACCAACATTGCTTGATGGTGACCGACTGGGAAAGAGGCGACGCATTTTACATATGCCCTTTTCAATGTGTTTAGTGTGTATTTGAAAGAATTAGATCTATTAAAACAATTATTGTAACTCATGTTGATTCGACCGCATGCAAAACAGTGGCGCGTTAATTAGGAGATAGACGTATACGGGAAATGTGATATAATAATTATTTGATTCTGATTTTACAGGAAATGGAACCACCACCGAAGCCGGGAAACAGAATAGTGATTCGAAGAAGAACGCGTGGCCACCAAATAGACATATCCAATGAAAGTTCACGACAAATCGAGGACCAGACGAGTGTGCAATCGGTGAACCAGGACACAAAATCTTCATTTTCAAAGATGTCGCGAAGTGAAGATTCATTAGATAGATTTAGAATTTTATTAGCGAATTAATCAGTTAAAATTATAGTGATCAAGCATGTGCATAATTATATACTCCGAAGCTTTATGCTATATTGTATACATTTATCAGTAAAATATGACGTCATTGATTACGTCATAATGCCGCATTATATAGTGGCTTACAGATTTATTGATGTATAATACAGGGCCCCAAGCATGATGACAAAACAAAGCCTTGCTGTTGTCTTAAATACTAAACGCCAAATTCAGTAATCAGATTAGCAACGGACTATGTCATACAATTCATGGTCCTACATTAATGAAGGTATGTTAACAGGTCTCAAGAAAGTCTCAATGTTACGGCCAGAACAACACCTGTCATATACCATGTTGTATTCGGTATGACTCTCGTGCTTTCAGACCCGAAACCACCCCCTTAGGCTCAATCGATAAATATCACACTTTCAAAACATCTGTGGTATGGCTGGGCTCCAACAACAGGACAACTAAACCATTCTGAGTTAATACGATTTGTCTTTTTAATGATTTGCCCAAAGCTGCATCTTTTCACCGTAAGGCTTCGTTCACCTCTAGGAGATATCGTTCCCAAACCCTCAGAAGGGGGCATTCTCTCCTCCCAACCACAATTTCACTCAGGTCCTTAAATGACAGTTCTGGAGACAGTATAAAAACTGTAAACATTTCAAAAAGACATGGTTCGAAGGCCTAACACAGCACAATGGGACTAAATTACATATATTTTTTATACATAGAAAGACTTGTTCATAAAAACGACACTTTTTTGTTTCAAGTTTTTTTTACAATAAGATTTTAAGCCTTCTGTATACATGTATAATACATACGATATTGTGATATTGAATGACTGAGGACAAAATGTGATATTTTTGCATATACCGGTACCAATATTTTTCATTACTGCTTTGTATATCATTTTTATTACGAATAAACGCATTATAAAACCAGACTTGACTTTAAGTTCAAAGTCATTTAATCATTCCAGGCCATAACATGTTGTTACAGCATCCATAAACCAATCGATGAGTCACGTGAGGCAACTGACAAATATATTGTTTAAATTCTCCAAAACCCGCTCATTATAGATAAATATCAAAACCAAACCAATAGCCAATGATATAAACACACAGTCAGTACCATCAACATGTTACCCAGTGTAATCACCTGCTACTTGCTAATTTTACTAATCCAGCATACAAGTATGTACATTGTTCGATAGTTTTTATAAGTCGTGTATCCGTTACCATAATTACCGTGTTAAGTTCCTATCTTCAGATTACTTGTTTCGGAATTTTCGTTCAGACTTTGATCAGAAATAAAATGTGCAATATTGTCGCCATTCAAGGTTTTACATCTTCAGGGTTTGTCTGGGGTGTTTATAAATGTGAGAAATGCCGTGAAGTTTCCTTCATGTGCATAATATAATCCAACACAAATATGTTGAAGCTTGAATCTCCTTCAAAAGATCTCAGGATTATGATCTGACCAATTACTTCCCATTTTAAGATGATCTCCACTCGTCAGGATCATTGTCACTGATAGTATATCATTTCTGTACATGAGCAAATTTCTTGAGGATATCTTCAAACTTGTCTTGGTGAATATCAGTAATAGCAGTTACGTTTTTCGGTTTCTTCAAAATTGAATTCCAGTCGATCACCATTTGTCCCCAAGTGAACTGGCCTTTAGTGTCAACCGTAGCGTATACGTCACATGAACTCTTGATGACGTCAGAATGAAGAATACACGCAAGAAGAACTTCATCGGCTGGCACGAAACCACCCCAATTGCTGTCTTTAGAGAATTGCGCTGAGTGGCTTTCTATATTCCGCAGAAAATTGATGATAGGTAAATCTTGTTCTCGCGCTTGATTGTAAAACTCCTGTGAAATAAATCAAACGACTTTCATGTGATATTTATCTATATTCTAAGTCAGGTACCTTCGTCTGTAAAGAAAACAAGCCCTTAATAGACACATGTACATGAAATATTTGGTAAAACTACATGATTAAATTCTGAAGTAATCTCAGAATAAGACTGTCATTTAGTTTTGTTACTAGGTTCACATTTGGAGGATGTTTAAACACGTTGGACCAATCAACAACTAGTTGGCCACGTGTTAGTGGGGAGTTCAATTCTACACATGCGTACACGGACTTCTGTTCGATAATGACGTCATCAAACATGGCGGCAGCTACAGCGTATTGATCAACAATTTCATAGTTTTTGGTAACACATTTGTCAAAGAATGGCTGATAAAAGTTGGTTATGACATTTTTCTCTATTTTTGCAAGAAATTGTCCAATGGCAGTTGTAGAAAGTTGAAGTCTTCTATAACTTTCCTGAAATAAAATTTACCGATATATATTGTGTGTGGACCTAACAAACGGTATTTGAGTTTGTAGCTGTTGCAACTGAGACAAGAGACACCAGATATCTAAAAATAGCCAGTACTGCTTCTACTTCTACTAATTAAATTCAATCCTGATCGTTCGCTAAATGCATCATTGGACAGTGCAAAAGTTACATTATGAACCATAATATAGTCGTGTACAGAATATTTATTTATTTGTTAATAAAGGACAAAAGTCTTTATTGAGAGGTTTCTTTGGTCTGTTATTTAGCTGTGCATCTGTCTGTTATCCAATATTTGTCTGTATTAATTTATATTTTCTTGATACGACAAATAAAGTAAATTAAAAATATGATAAATTCTCTGTCGTAGGCTGACAGTACTTAATGTTTTATGATAAATTCTCTGTCGTAGGCTGACAGTACTTAATGTTTTATGATAAATTCTCTGTCGTAGGCTGACAGTACTTAATGTTTTATGATAAATTCTCTGTCGTAGGCTGACAGTACTTAATGTTTTACGTACGCCTGAGACAGAGTAAAATAGACTTAGAGTTGTTTTAAATTTAGCCAGAATTACAGAACCTCGTTTAGAGACGACATAAAAATCATCTCAGTAACCCCCCTGAGGCTTTCCTATTGACCTTTCAAGGACAGTACCCTTCGGGAGCCTGTGTTTTGTCCACTATTTTTTTTCTAGGAGTCAATTTTCCATCTATATACAATAAAACGACCAGTTATTTTCGGATCGGTTTTCGATGTTTCCTCTTTATAACGATTGGTGATGAGACTGTTTTATTTTGTCCGGAAGGTGTTCTGATATCGAACACCTGCTGTACAGTACAACCTCACTTAGTACCATTTCATTATAAAAGCCACCTCATCACAAAAGACCACAAAAATGATTATACCTGTTTCAATTGACCCTTAAGTTGGTTAAATATCAACGTTGTTAAAATTAAATTGTACTTTACCCATGACAATGAATGACTTTCACACGTTTCCCAGGTTACCATGGTGATAGGTGACCCCAGCTGATTCAGCACAACGTACGCAGCCTCAGGGTCAGAATAGAAATTGAACTCTGCAGACGTTGTCACATTTCCTTTACCTAAATAGAATTTCAAAATATTCATCTTTTTTCAAGAAGTATCTTCCAACATTTATATTCTAAAACTGAAAAAGTTCTGTCAGATTTTCTAGACAACTAGCAAAACTGTTCCAGACATACTGCTACCCTTCCATTTTGGTCAGTTTTTGATCAACTACCCTTAATCACAAAGGAAACGCAACGTTTTTTTATAAATGAAATAACCAGACATTCATTATGGCAAAAGATGACTAAAATATTCATAACAGAGATGAAAACAAATCTCCAATACTAATGAATTATTTATATTTCTAATCAATAAATAAAATACATGGATTTGAAAGAAAGTTGAAAAAACTGACAAAGAAACATGAATCCTTTAATAGCGCGTTTCCTTGGCGAGTTGGATGTTTTATGTATGCTATAAACCTACAGCTCCTTCATGGTGGATTAATTCAACGGTCTCAATATTTTAAAACTCAATAGTACATTTTTATTGAAGGTTGTTTATATTCAATTATTGAATCGCGGTACGTGTTCATAATGACCCATGTATATCGCCGTACGTATCACAGGTGCCCTGTCCTAAAAGATTTTGATCTTGGTTTCAGTTCATCCACTTACTTGTAGAGTAATGTCGGCAAATGAAGTAAATTAATATGTAGAACATCACGCAGCGCATGACTTTGGTTAATTGTTTGATAACAATGCCATACAATTCGTGCTATTTTGATTGCAGTTTGGTGTAAGGCTCTTTAATTCATTAATGAGACATTAAAATGGTGATTTAAATTCCAGAAAAGAACAAAATATTCATTTCAACTATACCATGATGGTTCCCGCCCATTATGTAACAATGCTTGAACCGATAACCAATTTGAGAGTCCATTCTTATAGCCATGGCGATATTGGTGAGAGGACCGATACAAATCAGCGATACTTCACCTGCATAAGTTGAATAGTTGCATGAAAATACATAATATACGGTAAACCCTCACTTAGCGACCATCACGATAGTAAGACCACTTATTTATAACGACCTCTTATTTACAAACTGCTGTTCAATATTTATGCAGTAAAACTTTCCACAGTGACCACTTCAATATTACGACCACTTCATTATAACAATCACCTATTTTCAAACCGTGACCCAGTTTTCCATATTACTCTTGATAAAAAGACCATCTCAATAATTGACCTTTTTTCTTCGGCCCAATCAGTGATCTTCGTGCTGAGGTAGCACTATTGCATTTGTAAATTGCTACAGCAGGTTTTTCTACACTTCATGTGAATGCATAATAAAGTACGATTTTTAAACGAAATCTTACCTTCATTTTCTTTTGAAATCCGACTAAGTGCAGATACGGCGTGTTCATCATTAATGTAGCTGGCATCAGGAGCGTCGTCATCAGGCGCATCGCCGAACCCATCTTTTCCGTGATAGTCATTGAACGGCTTCCTGTCGCCTAGCAACGGATCGTTACATCCAACATACACTGGAATCTGCGCAAACATGATTCTAGTATGACAATACATGTATTACAGAATTAGATTGTAATATTAGGGTTAGATTATGTTTTTTTCTTAAAATGTCATTCATTACAAAAAGGGGGAATCAATCACGAACTACACTTAAGATATTAACCATTTTTGACACCTGATCAACTAACAAAATGTTTAATTTACACATAATACAGCTATGCTTGTTTCTGGTACCCGACCAAACGCATTGCGCTTTAACGAATGAGTTTATCGTTTGTAATAAGATTAAATTACGACGCAAAAAAACTTACGTCCAATCTGTTAACCACTTTTAAAATACGCAGAACATTTAAACCAACTTGCTGTGCCTCTGCGTTTCCAATAACACACGTGATTCCGACCACGTCCACATCCGGGTTCGTGAGTGCGATCAAGATCGCTTGGGCGTCATCAACACCAGCATCAGTGTCAATTAAAAGCTTTCTTTTCTTGTCGGACATCTTGTAAAAGGTGATTGTCAGTCTTCAATGGAAACTAAAACTATAAAGGGAAGTGTTAGCACTAAGTGATCCAAAGGAATAATTCCGATCAGAGTGTTGTCTGTCAGTTCCGTAAGTATTCACATGACTTAAGATTATTTCCAGCTTCTAAATGGCCAACGTAAACATATACAGGATGATTTAAATGATATTTTGAACCCCAACTAATATCAAAGAAGACCTACCATTCATCTTTGAGTTTGGACTGCTTATTTGTGTCTCGTATTAAATGCATCATTAGTTTGCACACGTAAGGCTCTTAATATGTTATCGTAAAACACAATTACATGTAATTCACAATAATTTTATGCCCAGTAGTTTTCACCGAATAAAGTTTTTCAGACAATATTACGGTCACCCATTTATATGTGAATGAAATGGCGTGTCCTGTTTTACGTTTACATTAATTAACATGTCGTAAAACAAAGAATGTTGATGTTTTTACTAAAACGTTGCGTAGTAAAGATCACGTGAAGTTAGTGTTCTGCAGTATATGGGAACAAACAGACAACCTCGCATTGTGTCCTGAATAAAATCAACCTAATGCATACTAATCTTAACGTTAATTAATTAATACGCACGTAGAGCCTACAATATATTCATACTTTTCTGGAAAAGAGAAATTAATATTTACGAACATGTAAATTTTAGGCATATTGTCATGTAACAATAAATAAACAAAAAAAACGATGAATACGAAATGTCTGGCTTTTCATTTTCGGCCATACAAAAAAAATACAGCAGGGTAAAGAACTCTTTTAGACTAGATTCTAAATCCGCTAGTGTCCCATCTCGCCTTCTTAATCAAACAGAAAACTGGAATCGACAACCTATACTTAATCCAGCAGAGAACGGTTCATGTGATCTGAGAAATATTTATCATTACTCCCACACGCCGGTTTATTCTATCGTGATGAATCTAATGATGCCAGTGTTGTTTGATAATATCAATTTATTTCTGGTATTCTGACTTTTAAAGGGATTCATTCAAGACCAGACACGGGATAGTTTATAGATCTACTTTATTCTACCGCAGCTACAGTACAACTCTCTGTCATACGTTAACCACATGCATATATACATCAAGCCACCTTATCAAGAGGGTGAAGCTTACACTTGTTTTGATTGATCACTAAAATGGATATATGGTAAAGATGAAAGTAGGAGAGTAATTATTTGGTTCACCAGGAATTCACGATATTTGTCTCGTACTGTATACATACCAGTAGGTAATACAAACAAACCGTCCAGGGTGCTGGGGCAGACCCGGGACTCATCTAGGTATAGGTCTGTGATAGCTTGAAACACTTCCGTCACTACTTTCCTAGCACATGAAATGGAGTTATGTAACTTTACATGCAATTTCATGGAAACATAACTTGCTGAATGCCAGGTGACGCAATGTTATAGATAACTCCAAACAAGGTTGTAGGAGAAGTCTGTAGAATGTGTGCTTCTTGGTCATTCTAGGTCCCACCTTTTTTTTATTTCATTTTGGTGTTGGGGGCTACTTTCAGGTGCTATGTTCAATGGAGGAGTGACAAATCTATTTATTACATTGTACTCACTAATTTCAATTTCAAAGTTATTTGTAGATATCTATCGATATGAACAAGCCCAGCATCAGCGAGGTGTATGAAACAATCACTCAAAACACAGGATTCATACACGGAAACCATCACTCAAAACACAGGATTCATACAGGGAAACCATCACTCAAAACACAGGATTCATACACGGAAACCATCACTCAAAACACAGGATTCATACAGGGAAACCATCACTCAAAACACAGGATTCATACAGGGAAACCATCACTCAAAACACAGGATTCATACACGGAAACCATCACTCAAAACACAAGATTCATACACGGAAACCCCGTTGGATCATTGGGCTAAAGGTAATGTCGCTCAACAGACGCGGAAGACACGGTACGGAATCAATATAAATGTCCGGCCATCGTGCCAAATTTGTCATTTTCATTGCAGCATCTTTGGGTTCTTTTGTCTTTTCGGCCAGATCGGTATGCAAACGTACCCTCGTTGGAATGAAAGCGGTAATAATTCGGTACAAACACGATACATCGGATACATCATATAATTCAGAGAAGATCTTCCCAAATATACCACTCAAAATTTATTAAGGATCACTTCTTAAAGTTAAAGTAATTTGAAGTTTTTATGATTACACACGAAGATGCTTGTATTTTCTTATTTAAGTGTGTATATTCTACTTTATGTGACTTATTGTCACTGGGGTTTAACGCCGTTTTTCAACAATTTTTCAGTTATATGCGGCGACCGGTTCACCTAACCAGTTTTCCTGGACTGTATTCTAACCAGTACTAACTTACCCTTCCACAAGGAGCTGGCAACTTCTCCACATATGGAGGAAAGTCATCATTTTGTCTAATTTTCATTGAAGGGTATGACGTGCCGCGACCTGGATTCGAACAATAATCACTGGAACACGGCCTGTGTATTCTACTTAACAATAACCTGTCTTACCGGTTCTGTCTATACAGGCTTGCCAATTTGCTCGGAAAAAGCAATACCCATGAAAAAGTGGGGTGCACCTTGACATGTACTTTGTGTACATGCTTCATGGATGTCAGTTCTAATCAATCATTGATGTTGTTTTTTCAAAGAATGGCCTTTAATCACAGATGGCCTTTATTCGTAGGTGGCCGCAAACACAGGTTAGACTGTATAATGTATTATCTTTCTGTAGACAACAGTTATTAGAAATTTGTGATTTCTGAAAACGTTACGAAGTGATAAACAAACTTGGTGTCATTTCGGAAGTCGTAATCTTTGTATGATAAATGTTTTTTTTGGTCCGTGTGGCCATTTTAGGCCTTACACTTGTACACCATTATACATCATTGCTTCAACGTGCTAGCCCCCTATGCAGGAAAACATGGATTTGTCGAAATACATATAAGAAAGAATTTTAAACTACTCGCCCAGTAAAGATATGCATAAAAATTTATTTCTAGAAAATCCTTTTATCCGTTCTTTGTATGTGGATGTGTGTTTTTTAAACATATATTAATCATAATTATAAAAATGAAACAACAAGAAAATTGGCTCACTTGTTTGTTCATGTAGGTATTCAAATCCAGTGATCAACTTTATATAACCCTGTACTTGTGAAGTCAGATGTAAAAGTAGTGTGTGATTGTTTATGACTGACCACGAAGTAAGGTCAGTTTAGAGGAGAATGGGCGGAACCGGAGTCCACCTCTCCATGACCAGACGGTGATGAAGGGGAAACAATTAAAGCTGTACAACATATTTTAAATAAATTATTCCACGTGTCAAAATTATACAGTTTTATAAGTATCAATAAGTCGGTGATATTATAAGTCTGACTTATTATCTCAATATTAATACAACCTCATTATAACGACCACTCACTTTCGGACATATTTTCGATATTTCCGATATTTTCTCTAAATTTCAACAGCATGATGAAACCTATTCATTATTACCACCATATTTTTCTTTCTAAAGATAGTCTTAATATAGAGGCATTAGGCCTGCTGTACAATGAAAATAAATTTATCGAGATTCAACGCGCAACTATTTTGGGAGTTTATAGAAATAGGTCAATACAGTAAAACTCAACATTACGACCTCCTCGATATTACGACTACCATGTTATTACGACCACTTATTTTTAGACCGGCTTTCAATAACTCCCCTATAATTTAACCTGATAATGAGACCACCTTATTATTAAGACCGACCTTTTAGGCCCAGAGGCGGATTCATTATAGAAGTTTTACTATATGCTGTAAGGATGTAGAATTGCTTGGCGCTGGCGCTTCAGCCTTGCGGAACCGTTCTTCTCACCGTCTCATAAATTAAGAATACATCCCCTGAACCACCTAGAAATGAAGAAGACATTTTCAAAATCTACTATACACCATTATATACTGTATTACAAGTTTACAACCCCAAAACAAAATATTCTGCGTCCGTCCTTGTAAATGTAGTATGTACATGGATTATACAAACGAAGCACACTGTCCAATGTGTAGAGTACACGGTTCTGATAAAACTACCAACACTATATATATACACATTTATGTCAACTACTCATGGGTGAAGTTATGTCCCTGTCAAGTCTATGCTTATAATTGATGTGTACATTATTATGTAACATTAGATTACTAATTGAAAGGTGCATGTATACTGTTTCTTACACCGTATAAAAATGGCTTACTTAGTTATATATGAGCTCTCAACTGATTTACCTACCCCCAGGGAAATCAATATTGCGCATCAGAATCAATTTCAAGTGGTTGATTGGTTCCGAATAACCAAAAATACGTGTAAAAATACAATATAACTTTATCCTGGGTAATACTTGAGACACATTTTCTGTTGTAAAGTGCAATATTGAAATGAACACCTTCAATACTTGATGATACTGCTTCATGCAATTTTTACTGCAATTCGGTAGTAGCCTTCCTATAAGATTGAACATTCAATGGTTTCCCTTTAGACAAATCAGCATGGTTTTTCTGTTAGTTTCTGTAACAGAATTAATATAAAAGTATTTCATTTATTGTGTGTACTATGATAGCTACAAAATGTATATAGCTAGCATCTCAAAGGTTAACTCCTTTATCTGTATCTACATGTATATATACATGTATTTGTACACACATTATACCACAGGTTCAGTAGTTGTTGATAAGCACTCAATGTTAGATTACTGAATAAAACATTTGAGTTAGAACACTTGATACTGTCGTTCTATATTAAACATTAACTTCACAGATTAACAAAACATTACATTGTGCACGCTGTGTAGGTTTCGTGTCGTGACTTTTGATGTACACAATAGCTTCTCAGTGAACAAAAGTACTAGTTCGGTAAAATTACTTCCATATTATTCTGGTTTTGTTGGATTGTACCAATAGCCTCGGTCATGTGACAACTTTTCCAGTTTTTTAGCGTTGCAGGAAAATAACAGGCATATATGCATATGGGAAGAACCACCGACCTTCCGTTAGCCAACTGGACAGATTTCTCTCATGTGAATTTCTTCTAGTACCGGGTAGGATTCGAACTAAAAATGTTGAGGGACTCATGATTTTTATTTTATTCTTTTTGGCTTAGAGCAGGCGGTGTAAGCAAAGAAATGGTCGAATTTGGTTAATTGTACAATAATGTCGCCGTCCGTGAATGGTGACAATTACGGCGACATCTTCCCATTATTTTGTCAGTATATACAGTGCAACCCCTCCAGAGCGATCCTATCTTGAGCGACAACCTCCCTTTAACACAGCGTGATTTTTCCCATTGTACGAGGTAACTATTAATTTAACCTCTCTATAGCAAGAACCTCTCAACAACAACATAACTGCTTCTCCCAAAGGATGTTGCTGTGGAGAGGTTGCACTGTTCTGTATTTTTAATATGGCACAGATTACTCCTCACAGCCGCCTAACATTAATGTGTTAGGCTAAAATTAAGCGTGTATTCTTTTATGAAGGCGTTACTACGGTCATTTTGCGAAACAAAGTGCGTGAAACTCCTGATCTGGACATAGTTTTGTTCATGAGGCTTCCATTGGGGTTCGTGAAGATTGAGATCTATTTTGACATAATATTTCAATTTAACTTTTTCTATCCTCAATTCATTATTTTTCATATACTTGTATAATAAAATAAACACTAAAATAAACTTTAAACCAAAAGCAATAAACTCAGATTATCCAAAATATAAAATACTGAATTTTCTCCGACGCTAAGCACCTCACGTAATCTAATATTTTACATATTAGACAGTTTTCGGCTATCACATACATAGACGTGCAGAGAAGACAAGGATTTCTAGACAGAAAGAAATAATCAGACAACTGGATCACATCTGGATGTTACTTAGATCAATCCACACCGAAATGAATTAACGGAATTCAAATCTTCGAAACAACACAATGCAGGGCCTCACTTAAATTCAATCAGTGTCGCAAACAGTAGCGAAAGAAATGCCCGAAATCCCCGTGCATATACTTGACCAGGAGAGAGATTTTGTGTTGATAAGGATTTCACAAGTTGTGAAAATGTGTTCATTGATGACGTGTGACAACATTATACATAACTTAATTTCTTGTCACTGAGTATTCGTGTAGTTTTTTCAAAAGAAATAGTTCCCTAATTTCTTAATTCCATAAGTACATACGATATTATCGGATTGAAAAGTGACATTATTATTTATGATCTTATATATCAGCTTCTGTCATTACCCCGCTGAGATTGAATTTGAATGTTAATTTTGGGGCAACGCATTGAAAGTGAATCATTAGAATGACCTCCCATTACAACTACATGACTTTGTATCCCGTTCAAAAAATAAACAAAGTTTATGTGAAGGAATATCATTGAACAGGTAATAATTTTGAATAGCATGATACTTAAAAATATACGTATTTAATGAGTAAAATATATTTTAATGCATGCATTATGTATCCGGATGAATTGTTGTGATAACCAACAGTTTGAAGTCATTTATCTTATGTTTATAGTAATCATTTCAGAGTGCATTATTCTTTTCATCCCCACAAACAAATCAAACCTGTGAACAAAGGCCATCCTTAGAAAAAGCAAATTGTGATCTTTATTGACAGATGACCTTTGTTTGAGGGTCAGTTTGTTCTAAATAATCAATGACGGATTCCGAAGAATGGCCTTAATTCATAAGGTGGCCTTTATTCAGAGGTGACTGCAGACACAAGTCTGAGTATAATTTTTTATAACAGAATGAGACTTGAATAAAGGCTAATTGCAGGACTTTTTTTCGGTCCCATCGATGATTTTGCTGGACTAGAATGACTCCGTACAAAAACATACATGTAGTAGAAATACTAAATTTTTGTATCTACTGATCAATACTATTAGGGAAAAGTATTCACATCCTGCAATCTGTAGCAGACGTGTACACGTATTATCTAAACGATTAATTAGTCCAATAAGCGTGTTTTATTATTCAGTGACGGTTTTGTGTAACTTATAAAGACAATAGAAATAAGTTTCAATGTTATTGCGTCTTAGAACTAATGACGTGAGGTCTTTTATGACAAACAAATAATGCGCTGTTGCAAAGGAATTAGAGAAGAATTTTGTTGGCGTATGTCCCCGTGATTAGTTTATGGGTGCTTAGTAAGTGTGGACTTCTACTATTTCTAGTGAAATGGTTGTAATGTTCTATTCTCTATTCAGATATGGCAACAGGAGGTAAAGAATCAGATGAATATGAGAGCAAATATTGCACATCATGTGTGTTAGAAGACAAGCACGTCAACGCATTCGGATATTGTCTCATGTGTAGGGAATACCTTTGCAAGAATTGTTTCAAGGTACATTGTAAACCATTGTTGACTAGGAACCACGTATTGTTGAAAGAAGACGAGATGCCAATCGTTGATGTCTCCAAAAACGTCAAACATGTTGAGGTACTCTGTAAAGTAAACAAGAAACCAATGGATTACTATTGTCAGAATTGCGACGATGTTGGTTGCAGTGATTGTATGAGAGGTCAACACAAAACGTGCGTTAAGGTTACCTCCATAACGCAATATCTAGAAAGAAAGAATGACAGCTAGCATGTGCAAATTCGAAGCAAGTTTTATGAAGATCCCCTTCGAAATACGACAAATATAGCAACAAAAATCCAAAGATCGAAATATGTTGTACAATGTAATGCAGAGAAGGTCAAACAAGAACTTAAGGAATTCCATGACAAAGTGGCAAATGAGCTTGATAGATTTGAAGCAGGAATAAACGAAAAGTTACAAAGAATCTCTTCAAATGATCTCAATACCCTTAGTGTAATTGCAAAGCGCTGTCAACATTTTAATGAAATATTTCAAAACTACAATGACTGTATTAAAAATGCTGATGAACATGAATTGTTTGTGTATAATGTCTTAGCTAATAATGCAAAAGCAAAGTTCGAAGAAAATAATGAGATACAGAAATTGGAAGATCAAATGAAAATAAGAAGAGTTTACTTTCAAGCCAACAGGTTATGCACGTTTGGTAACCTTATGAATGTCGAAGGAAAGCCCCAAAAGAAAAAAATGAAAATAGCTGGTATCCTTCAAACGAAGATGACCTCTGCAGATCATGGCAGAGCACAAGAATGTATTGTTTTACGGAATGGTTACCTTATGTTGACAGATACGAGAGGAAAAATGGTACGGATCTGTTCAACAGATGTCCAAGAGTCACAAAGTGAAGATAATGAGGAAGTAACTTCAACTATATCTATCCTGGAATTCGATGAACCACCATGGGGTTTAGTAGAATTTACCGATTAGAAAGTGGCAGTTACTGTGCCAAATTCTCGGATGATCAAGGTATTGCGTATCTCGTTCAGACACGATAATGAAAACGAATCGATAAGTATGACGTTCATTTCAGGTTTTGAAACGAACGGAGAATGTCAAAGCATTGCATGGCTTGGTGAAGAATTTGTAGTCTCCTTCCATAAACCAGCGAAAGTGGAAATATTGAGTTGTGATGGAACTCTTCTTAGAACAGTTAACTACTCGATTGATGATATCAATGGTTTCCAGGATCCTGTTTCGGTTGCGTGTGATATTAAACAAAAGCTGATCTATATTGCGGACTTCCAAAGAAACACGATTGTATTAGCTGATGGACAGGGCAATGCCAAAGCGGAATATGCCAAGGAATTTATAAACCCAATGAGTCTTGCTGTTGACAATGAAGGGTGTGTTCTTGTGGCAGTAAAGTGGCCATTTAGTTTACAAATGATTACATCCGACTTCTTTGACCACTATGTATTGTTAGATAGAGACCAGGTATTTGGTATTCAGAGTATCGCTTACTCTAATTCAGAACATTGCGTGTACATCACTCATTATCTTTCTTCAGAAATACAAAAGTGGATGTTTGTAGAATAGATTTTCTATCCTAGATACGGATTTTCATCAGCAAACATTGCTGTAAAGACACATGCATATGCTGTCAAACCTTTGCCAACTCCTTCCTGAGAATTAAGACCACTATCAGGCAAATTTGTAATGACAGAGCTACTGGTATATGCGAGAGTCTACGCTAACGAAAAAGTCTGAATTTTAAATATATATAAATAAAGGGAAACTGTGTTAAAATGCCACATATTCCTTCCCTATAGTGACTTCTTTTTAGAGGTAAGACTGAGTCAAGCCATAATAATAAGGTGAAAAAACACAATTATGTAAACAAGTAATACTGGTATGTATATCATCTTATCTTCTACTTAATGTGTTAAGTTCTATATTATTACATCTCCATCACAGACATAAAGGTGGCTGACATTTCGTTCATTATTTCACAAGGGTTTTCCATACTTCTGTTTTGTATATTATTAATAATTTCATTCCACAGATGTTTTCAGAATGTGATATGTTCATTCAGTCTTTGGAAATTAATCAATTTTCATTATTCACTGGTCATTTCAGTATACAAGAAGTCTATTTGTGACATTCATTATAAGTCACAGTATACCATGCAACCATACTCTAGTTGTTATATCCCAAAATAAATTGTGACTTGTTGTTTAAACACAAACTTACTGTTAAATTGACCTTTCTCATTCATCTAAGTAATTAAATGTTTGTATCCGCAGAGGGTTAGTATTAGGTTGGTCCCAACAAACTAGTTTAACCCCTTGGCAGCTTTGCTACAGACTGTTTTGAAGGCATTACCGTAAGACTGTGTTTTGTCCTCCAATACTGTATGGTTCTATATGTTGATGAGTTTTAGATTAGGGGTGGGGATAGTACATTGGGGACAGTGTTTTGTATGTGTTTTTTCTAAGGAATCATTTTCTTATCTATATTCAAAACATTGTTATTTTTTAATATAAATAAGTAGACAAACACGCTGATTAGAGCTTTGCTAGGTGCCTCTGTGGTAGAGTGGTTATGGTCTCTGACTAGTAATTATCATAAATCTAAAATTTCACGCGTGAGAAACTGTCCAGATAGCTTTAGGGATGTTGGTGGTTCTACTCAGGCGTACACCCAGGGTCTTCCTCCACCATTAGAGCTGGAAAGTTGCTAAAGACTCTCGGCTATTAGTGCGACATTAAGCCCCTTAGAAAAGTGTTTGGCCTATTTATATCAGCCTGTCATTTCATGTCTGTTTACTTTTTATTCGTTTGAAACTGTTGCTATGACAAGTATTCATGCATTATAAGTGTTACAAATATATTTGCTCTCTCCATTAATAGCAGAAAAAGGCTTCCACTAGAACACCTAATGTTTAGAGTTCAATGCCAGGAATATCAAATGAATATTGATTTTGGTTTGAAAAGTTAATTGTTGTATAGTACATGAACTGTAAATATATGTTTGATGTTGATTACAAACACGTTTGTTTAAGTGTGATTGTTCTTTATTTGCACCAACAAAATAGGTAAGAACATATAGCACTGTGATAACATGGTAAAGAATGCAAGAGGGAGACCATGTGATACCTACTCTACAGGGATTTATAGAGAATGTTGCAATATGGACATAGTATCCTACATTGATGGCATCAACAGTTTGAATGCCCAGTAAACAACAAGAAATGTTATAAAAGCCTCATGCAGGACTGGACAGAATGCAATATATTGTTATTTTCTTCAATGAGGTTCATGCAAAATATAGTAAAACTTCATTATCATAAGCACCTGTCTTATCTTGATGAGTTTCTAATGTCCCATCAATATTTGTATTTAGTTGCGTATAATTTTCAACCAACCAACAAACAATTTGTTATTACGAGCACCAAGTTTATCTTGATCAATTAGTCTGTTCGGATGACTCCTCGAGATAACAAAGTTTTACTGTAAGTGTCCAATTAAAATTGAGTGCAAACTAGATTCTGAGAAATTGAAACGAACATTGTAAATCTCTGTAAGTTTTATATACTAGTAGACACTAAAAAATAATGGTGTGAAGAAGAATAAGACAAATAGTATCAAAGCACAATATGATAAGCTTCAACATTTAAACAGAAAATTTAACACTTCAGCAACACAACATAACTTCAAATAAAAAAACATGTGGATTGTACTTTAAGCATTACATTTTGTTGCTGAAAAATTGTCCAACACAAATTATTAAGTATGACATACAGTAACACTCAGTTTATGATCACATACTAGTATGTATTTATGTACATGTATTTGTTAATTGTGTATTGATAATTTGAGTTATTCAAATAAGTCATAAAAACAACACAAATATTTTTATCCAAACCAGTATAACAATTACATATCATTTCATGAACATCATGAACAAATAGAAATCATAATTCACAGGGTGTAGTCTTCTTAATCTTTGAAATATTTTTGAAAAGTGCTTAAGTTTAAATTCTCAAAACTTTTGTAATTCAACTGTAAAGTGAAAATTGTACACCTGCTGATCTGTTTTTATCTAAAAGGGAGGAAATCAACAAAAATAGGACCATTAACAATCCTAACATTTGGTTCAGGTTACAAAAAGTAATATTAATACGTCAAGTAATGCATCATGGTCCATACTACATAAAAGCTTTTTAGTAGATTAGAATCTAAGTGGTATAACACTAAGTTTTTCCTTAAATTAAGCCTTAATTTAAAACCATAAGATAAGTTTCTTCTGTTTTTTTTTAAAAATAGCAAAAGAGACATTTTGAGTTGCATTGAAAAGACTTAGGATTTTTTGTAAGTAGGACTTGAAAACTGTTTAAGAACTTGAAATCTAAATGAAATACAGTTTTACATATTACTTAAGATGCTTTTAGATTTGGACCTTAGGAGAAATAAGTCACATACTTTGTTTCATTGTTCATAAAAAAGAACAGAACAAAGTTGACAACAGAAAAAATATTGTCAAAAATTATTCGAAACTGATAGAAATAGAAACACACCAAAGTATGCACAGTCAAACATGTGAACAAAGACCACCCTTGGGGAAGACAAAATGTGGCATGTATTGCCTTTATTCGGAGGTCAGTTTGTTCTAAATAATCTGGGATGTTTTTTCAAAAAATGGCCTTTATTCACAAGTTGATCTTTATTAGAAGGTGGCCTCAAACACAGGTTTGACTGTAGATATAACAATGAAATCTGAACATAATAATTATCGTGGTTGAGTGGCTATGGTCTTACAAGCCCCTAACTGCTGTGAGTTTAAATCCCATTAGAGACAAAATTTCACATGTGAGGCCCATCTAGCTCACAAAGGGTCAGTTGTTCTACCCAAGTGTAAATTTGGGGTCTTCCTCCACCGTTAAAGCTGGAAAAGTTGCCAAATGGCTGAAGGTGCGACGTCAAACTCCAGTGAACATAATCTGGCACTCCTATAATTTGTTTGTATTCCTCTCATTGTTAAGACAGATTAGAATGATCTATAATAGCAAAATTATGATATACAGCAGAACACGGTTATAGTGAATTCTGGGGGACAAAAAGAGGACTTCATTACATCCATATTTTGCTTTATCAAAAACAAAAAAATAAAGGACATGTGTGGGAAAAATGAACAATTAACTGTATCTAATTCTTCACTATACCTGTGTTCACTAGAGCCATGTTCCACTATATACCTGAAGTTTAATGAACACATGTAAATGGTACATAACAAATAACACAAACATTTCTCTTCTTAGAATCATACGAAGGGCAGCAAAAAACCCTCCTCAAATATAACATGTAGCATAGCAATTTTCATTTGGCTCAAAATTTCAGGTGTTTTGGATTGTATTATGTAAAGACTAACACTTGTCTCCAACCTGTGATTTTATTTCTCATTTTTATTGTGATCTAAGTTATGATTACTTTATTCAATGTGATCATTATTCCATCAGTCCCACTGTCTGTTTGTCTGTCGGTTTAAATTCTCTGATAAGGCCCCTATCCAGTGGAACCCCGAAAACCTCTGGTTGTATGGGCAAAGGGATTAGAAGGGTTTCCAGATTAGAAAAGTTCTTGCTTCCAGACATTAATATGCATTTTGAGATATTTTCAAACAAACTGAATAAAAATCTGGACGGACAAATATCAGGATTCAAGTAATATGAAGGATAAGGATGGCAGAGTTTCCATTGGTGTGATAATCCTAAGTGTTTTCTGGAACACTGTGGTCATGTTATAAAGCACCATCCTCATCCATCTGATGATTTAATATATTCACAGTATTGTCAGATTCAACAGCTTGTATGAAGTCTGCCACATGACCACTGTCAATTTCACTAAACTCAAGGGACTGCATGAAAAAAATACCTTTATCTTTATCGTGAAATATATTTGGTGAGGCCAGATTGGACAGTGTTAGTCCACTAACATGACTGGAAGTGTCACTTATTGAATTGCCACTAGATTTCCTTGATCTGTCATTGTGATCAGAGTTCCCACTCATTTGCCTGTGTCGTATTTTATCCAGTTTTGACATAAAATGACCATCATTGAAATGTTCATTTCTAATATCTAGATAACATTCTTGACCATGGTCTGACAGCTTTCTAGACTTTTCTGATGAACCACTAAAATTTCTAGACTTTTCTGATGAAGCACTAGAATTTCTAGACTTTTCTGATGAACCACTAGAATTTCTAGATTTTCGACCACTCACATTTCTCGACCTCACAACTTTTAATCTAGACAATTGTGAATCAGGTTTTTCAAGTTCATTGTCATCTTCAATGATTGTACTAACCTTTCCCTTCAGGTTGTCTGAAGCCATTGCATCAATGTTCCTAGAGTGTTCACCATCTTGTGCCTTAATGATCTGATCATTGGCTATTTGGTATGTGGCCGAACTAAGCCCACCAGCAGACTCAGTAGAGCACATTGGTATAAGAGGTAAGGTAACAACATTGCTATGAGGCATGACAATTTGTTGAGAAAAGCCAATCTGGTCACCAGACGATGAACAAGTTTTAAAACTAATCTGAATCTGTGATGGTAAATCTTCATTAGGTTCTGAGTTTGAATCCAATACAGGAACATAGCTCACAGGTGCGACTGTTTGATCAGTGGGCAAAATGTGGGCACTTTCTGAATGACCTACTTCATTATTTGATACCACAGTGCTACCGGAAGACACATGTGAAGAGGGTAATGTTTCAACTCCATTACCGTAATTTTCAACAGTAGGATTGAAGGTTGATTTAGCAATTTTGTAAACCACTTCATCAGTATAATTCCTATTCTGATTATTTTCCATAAAATGCACATTTTCAACATTTCTCAACCGATTAACAAGTGCTTCTGAATTTCTCATTGAATCATCTTGTAACACACTTGAAGGAACATTAACAGAATGCTCATTATTGTTTTCTATTCCAATTTCAGGATTTCCAATATTTTGTTGTTCATTAGCACATATCTTTTCACCTGGTGCAACACTTACAGTAGTTTCATCAACATTTCTACTTGTTTCCGGAGTTTCTGTCACAAGATTATGACCAGTGGCATTTGGGTTTACATTGACAAATGAGCCAGTATTTATAACAGCATTATTATTATCATGAGCAGTTGCTTGGACCACAACAATTCCTTCATTTGTCACTATCTGATATTCTTGTAAAGACTTTGCACCTGTAGAAGATCTAGACACAGTATTACATGTATCAGCTGAAAGGCTGACTTTGCTACCTGTAGGGACATTCAGAGTAGTTTGAGGCAAAACCTCATTTTGTAGATGAGAAATTTGGTTTGCATTAGAGGTATGTTGCCCAGTAATAATCACTGAGGACTGTGGCATAGATGGGGTGGGTTGTTGCATCAAGGGAAATATTCCTTGGTTTTGTACTAAATGACTTTGAGGATTACCTTGACATTTGAAAACTGGAATCACAGGTACAAGTTGCTGATCTGCTGTCATAACATAATTAGGCTGGTTCAAATCAATATGAAACGTATACTGGGGTGGTTTATCACAACTGGTTTGTTTCATTCCATACTGAGACTGAGGCTGTAAAACAAGCTGCTGAATATGACCTTGATTACTGGGGCCCTGACCTAATTGCTGATGACTTTGACCCACTAACTGTGAACCAGTATTACTCTGCAATATGTCATATCTAATTCCCGGAGATTGAACTTGACCTTGAACTGGCTGACCTTGACCTAACTGTTGAAAATTGTGGCTGCTAGCTGATGGAATAATTGTGCTGCTTGTCGTTGCTTGCTGCACTGTCTGGCCTTCAGGAGTCTAAAAACATTAAGAAAAGAAATATTACAAACAGCTTACGGAGAATATGGCTGCAGTATTTCTTTTAAGGACCAGATCAACATATGTATGTGAGTGTGTTTTCTTTCAAAATCCGGCATCTAAATCTATTCATCAGTGAGTAAAAAACATTAACCAAGTTGTACAGAAGATCTTAAAGTCATGATTTTCTACAAAAAATACTTAACCTTCAGGCCAAAAGTTCACACAGAAAATTTAATATCAAGATCACACATTCTAGTTTTATGTCAACAAAATAAACAAAATCAGAGCAAAACATTGCAGCACACTGCATAGTTTAAAAACCTAGTTATATACATGAAAATAAAAAAAAATGTTTAAAGAGATAGAAAATGCTTATCAAAAACAAGGTTGATCTGATCAAGACTCAAAATGTGAGTGAAGCTGAAAATATTAATAAATGCATGGAAAAACATCCAATGAATCACCAGCTTCTGTTTCATCACGGCAATATCAAAAACAGGTTTCCATAGTAACCAAACCTCAGAGAGAGTATTATGGAGAAAATGTCAAATTAGAATCTACAGGTTTATTTTGATTCCAATTCCTGTTCTTTAGTAAACAAGGGGCTAGAAAAATAAAACAAAATCCATATTTTTAGTAATGCTATTAAAGCGCCAGTTCAGCTGTCCTTTACAGTAGCACACACTTATAGTGGATTCCTGGTGCCCAGATCTAGTACTTTATTTTATCCATTTTTCATAATCCTTAACAGAGAAATAAAGAAAATTGACCCTTCACTGTTTTCATTTCATTACTGTATTCAAGTTCACCATTATCCTGTTTTCTATTTCAATAACATATTTGCCCTGGACTGACCATAAAAAATTCTTTGGTTTTTTTTTGCTAAGTTTCTGTGGTAAATTTGGGGTTTAATCTCTGTAAGATAAATTTGGCAATTTGACGTAAGTCTGACTGTGTTAGAAATCATAAAAAGGCAAAATAACAACACATCAACTCTTATGTTTACCTCTTTTGCTGTTAATTTCTGTCTGTTAACAAGCTCTTGTAACTGTTGTGTTAACTGATGTTGTAGTTGACTCTTAGCCAAATGCTGCATCCATAATAACTTATTGTGTCTAGCACTGGTTTCCTGTAAACACATACATACATCCATGATTACGGAACATACAAAGGTGAAGGACCCCCAAGATAATTTGCCCTTTTATTTTTTGTGATGATCTGTTGTCTAATGTACAAAATATCTTGTTCACTGCAGATTGAGAAAACTAGACTGGTTGTCATTAACAGTTATAGAACATTCAAAGACAAATGAAAAATAACCAATTCTACCAATGAGTTCAAAGTGGATGTTTCACTAGTCACGGTAGAACAAGGTGAACTGTCCCTCTGTCTCGTCACATCAGCAGACACATTGCTGGGTGCCCTGTTTTGATTACCTGGAACAAACAACATTTATTACATTGACTAAATTAGAACAAGGACTTTAATTTACAGGGCTGATCTCCATTCATACATTTCTCATTCTCATATAATCACACCAGATTTAACAACCATTAGTAAATAAAGGCCAAAGTCTCCAAACTTTGATGAAATACTAAATATAAAAATTCTACTAGGAAGAAAATTGTTTAGCACAGAGCAGGAGCATGAGAGGACAGTATCCTTCATTAACAAGTCTGAACAGAATGCATACAATGAAATAAGGAGAGGATTTCAATGTTTTTTTTTCAATAAGCCTAAAAAATAAAAAGTAATGGTTAGAGTTACTAGACAAAAAAAAATACTTATCATGGTAGACAGGTAAAAAAACTTTCCAATATTTTTTTCTAAACATATGTCCTTTGATTTATCCCCCTAATATTTTTGTACTTTGGATTCTGGCATTACAAACTTTAGGGCAGGTGTCGACAAGTAGGATTAGTCTGCCCATACTGGGAAACATTCGATACTGGGAAACATGATTATTTCATAAGTCTTAATGAGGACTGTGAAATATTCACCTTCTGTAGATGTTCTATTTTTCTTGTAATGTTCTTGCCAAACTCGTTTCATACCATGTTCTGGTGGTTCCCTTAACCCACCTGTATCAATCATCTGATTGTACACACTGGAAATAGTTGCCTGGCAACATCCAGTAACCATGGAGATAAAGCTATAACAATTTGTATGCAGCGCACCTAGAAACAAAAACAAGAGGGCCATGATGGCCCTGCATCGCTCACCAGAATAAATATTAATTAACTTGTTACTAAAAAGGTAATAAAGGTATACTTGTGGGCAAATAATGGGGAACAATAATAAACTTGATAAAGGACCATCAAAGGATACTACAAAAGAATATTTGTGATGACAAAAGGATGACCAAAGACCAAATTTGGTGATGATCCAACCACTGGTTCATGAAAAGAAGTCATTTTAAGGTATTTCTATGTTTAGCTCTAGTGGCCCTTAATTGGGGCCAACCATTTTTATTTGAGCAAATCTGATAGAACACTATCTAAAGATGCTAAAAACCAAGTTTGGTAAGAATCCATCCATAGAAACATGAGAAAAAGTCATTTTAAGGTATTTCTATTATTGGCTCTGGCGGTCCCTAAAGGGGCCAACCATATTTATTTGAGCAAACTTGACAAAGGACCATCTAAGGATGCTACAGACCAAGTTTGGTGATGATCCATCCATTAGTTCATGAGAAGAAGACGTTTAAAGCTATTTCCATTTTTAGCTCTAGCGGCCCCTAATATGGGCCAACCAATTTTTTTTCACAAATCTGATAGAACACTATCTAAAGATGCTAAAAACAAAGTTTGGTAAGAATCCATCCATAGAAACATGAGAAAAAGTCATTTTAAGGTATTTCTATTTTTAGCTCTAGTGGCCCCTAAAAGGGGCCGACCAAATTTATTTGAGCAAACTTGAAAAAAGTCCATATAAGGATGCTACAGACCAAATTTGGTGATGATCCATCCAATAGTTCATGAGAAGAAGATGATTAAAGGTTTTTCTATTTTTAGCTCTAGTGACCCCTAAAAGCAGTCAACTGGAACAATATGAGCAACTTGCATTTAGAACGTCATAAGGCTTCTGCACAGCAAATTTGAAGAAAATCCGACAGGTAGTTTCTGAGAAGAAGACCATTGTTGACGCTGGACGCCGGAGCATCCACCTACCCATCCTAACAGCTCACCCTGAACCTTCGGTTCTGGTGAGCTAAAAAAACACAAAGCATAAAGTTTAAACATTATTTTATCATCTTTGTTATGGAAGAACCATCTTGACTTCTATTTACGTAACACAAAATCATTCAACAGGAAGATGATGATTGTTTTTATTGTGGGAAAATGACATTTTTCCAGAATCTGCAATTTGACTTTTTTAACAATTGGGAATATCTGAAGCTAGTTGGGTTAAAAACATACATTATTGCTCAATAATCAGGGATTAAACAACAGTAATCCCTTCAACTGAAAATTCAACTAAATATTTCATCAAGTTCACGTGGATGAAGTAAAATCCAATTTATAAGCCCATAGGCAACTTGTCAAGCCCACTATTGTCAAGAGAGGAAGTTGTATTATAATGGTCCAGACAAGCCGTTTTAGAACAATTTTTGACATTTGACCTTTAAGTGTGACCTTGAGCTTTAAGCCACATGCATGGATTGAAAGCGCCACACACTGTCGCATCATGGTGAAGACTTGTGACAAGTTATTTCAAAATCCCCCATCTAATGACAGTGATTGGGTCCTGACATATGTAATCCGAACAGACGGGCGGATGAACATACACAAAACAAATGACCATTACAACGACTATGTTGAATTCAATACAAGCAGGCTGAACAAAAATAAGGGCCACCAAAGGAACACAAGAAGTCGAAGTCAGCTTTTATCCAGCAGTTAATTTGATCTATACTATCAACAAGGGAAATGGCAACACCATCAAACTAGGTTTACAACAATCCATTGATTGAAAACTGGTTTCCTACCATTAACGATAGTGACCTTGCCCTTGATCCTAGAACCACTAAATATAATCCAAAGCTAGGTCTCCATAACAACAATGTACAAAATTAGGCAGCAACATGTCAGTCTAAACTACTGACATCTAACAGAACCCCATTGTTTGACATTGCTGACCTCCTGAAAATTTACCCCAATTTTAATAGCAAGGCACTTCATTTTCTAGTTAAAATAAATGTACTAGTATGCTAAAAGATGGCCATTGTTCACATGGGACCCTTAATTCAATCCCCTGGCATTTAATGTCACACCTATAGCCAGGGTCATTTGGCGACTTTTCCAGCTTTAGCAATAGAGGAAGACGCCAGACTTAACCCTGGGCAGGCTTCCCAAAAGTTGCTGGACTGTTGGACATGCCAGTCAAATTTTAAGCAGGTTCAATAACTGATCAACAAGTACCAGAGCAGATGTCCAGCAGGCCTACACAATTTACAGCAATTATCACTTACTTGTAATATGTTTGGTCAGACAAATTTTCATTTGGTCAGACAGAAATTCTATATTTGCCAGACCAAATGTCAGGCAAGTATTCCAGCAGTTTCGCGAAGCCTACCTTCCATAAGCTAACTGGACAGTTTCCTCACATATGAAATTTAGCTCTGGGTGGAATTTGAACTCACAGTGGTGAGGGGTCAGCCATTAAAAGTCAGAGACAATAACCACACAACCAGAGGCCCCTCCCTTTATTCAAAGGTGTTCACTGAATTTTGATCAAATTATACAAACCAGCCGGTGTCAACATTTCAGCAACAACTCTTCTGGCTTCAGCCTGCCCTTGCTGTGCACGAGATCTCCAATCTTGTAGAAGTCTTTTATGGGTCAAAGCCAACTAAGTATGAAAATATCATTTCAATAATGTTGCTTAGAATGTTTATATACCATAAAAATTATTAAACTTATTTATCAGCAAGCGCTTTCTGTGGACATAAGGACTGTGATTGGTCCCTGATCGGAGAGGAAGAAATTATTTGTCATATTTCCCAGCAACATTTTCAAAGTGAGAATAGGACCAAAAAACATTCTCAAAATATAATAATTTAGCAGGTACGAGTGCAGGTAAATCAACATTTGTTAAACAAGCACTGGATAAAAATGGATGTTAGGTCAGCAGTAACTCATTCTTTAATGGACTAAGATTTTCATCTAATCCATAAAAGATTTAAGAAATAAATATTCATAAATTTGCCCCCTTTAAAATATTTTAAGGGACAGGGCTCCAGATTTATGATTCATTATTCAAACATGAGAACTCCAACATTTGATAGTACATTGCAAAGACTAAAATTGATTGTTTGTGCCTGGTTACATGCTCATTAAAAATAAAGAAAGTAGGAAGTGTAATTTGTTTTTATTTTTTTTTATTTTTGAAAGCCTATGTTGAGGTTATTTTTGTGTGGAAAGATAAAACAAGAGGGCCATGATGGCCCTGCATCGCTCACCAGAATAAATGTTAATTAACTTGCTACTAAAAAGGTAATAAAGGTACACTTGTGGGCAAATAATGGGGAACAATGATAAACTCGATAAAGGACCATCAAAGGATACTGCAAAGGAATATTCGTGATGACTGAAGGATGCCACAGACCAAATTTGGTGATGATCCATCCATTGGTTCATGAAAAGAAGACATTTAAAGGTATTTCTATTTTTAACTCTAGCGGCCTCTAATAGGAGCCAACCAAATCTTTTTTCACAAATTCAATAGAACACAATCTGAAGATGCCCCTAATAGGGGCCAACCATTCTTTTTTCACAAATCTGATAGAATACTATCTAAAGATGCTAAAAACCAAGTTTGGTAATAATCCATCCACAGAAACATAAGAAAAAGTCATTTTAAGGTATTTCTATTTTTAGCTCTAGCGGCCCCTAATACGCGCCGACCACATTTATTTGAGCAAACTTGAGAAAGGACCATCTAAGGATGCAATAGACCAAGTTTGGTGATGATCCATCCATTGGTTCATGAAAAGAAGACGTTTAAAGGTATTTCTATTTTTAACTCTAGCCACCCCTAATAGGGGCCAACCAATTTTTTTTCACTAATCTGATAGAACACAATCTAAAGATGCTAAAAACCAAGTTTGGTAATAATCCATCCATAGAAACATGAGAAAAAGTCATTTTAAGGTATTTCTATTTTTAGCTCTTGCGGCCCCCTGAAATTGCACTTAGAACATCAAAAGGCTTCTGCACAGCAAATTTGATGTAAATCCGACTGGTAGTTTCTGAGGAGAAGAGACCATTGTTGACGCCAGACGCGGGATGCCGGAGCATCCACCTACCCATCCTAACAGCTCACCCTGAACCTTCGGTTCTGGTGAGCTAAAAAGACATAATTAATTTTGAATTTAGCTGTACTTCATGATCACTTATATCAACACCATCTTAATTTCAAGAATGACTCATTATTTTGACGTACTGCATGTTCCCATCCTTAAGTTCCTTGGAAATAGTTTTTATGAATTTAAGTGACAAAATGTCATGGTTTATATGGAGAGAAATTTTAGATTAACGTACCATGACACAATTATCCATACAACAGTGTAAGTCCACCATTTTATGAAACTCTGGAAGTTTACCAAGTACAGCTTTTCCTCTTGTTCTCTCAATTCTACACGGTCTCTGTAAATAGAATCAAATATACAGTAGAACTTTTAATGTTATATTAAGTGAATTATAGCAAATAATTGTAGGTTATAGTGAATCCCAAATATTAGTTCACTGCATGCATACTTAACTTTATCCATTTATGCAATCTCAGTATAACAATCACTAATTTTCAAGCCAATCTTAAAATATTCCTACATATCTCAACTCTATAATGAGAATGTCTCAATATTACAACCACTTAAATTCAAGCCAATTTTCCAAATTCCTTAATAATTCAATGCGATAATGAGATCATTACTACATCCTTTTTACCTTACAATAATACATACCAGTGATTTTTTATAAAAAAGCTGGTATAATTAATACTTACATTTTCTGTTTTCAACCTTTTATGTAGAAAATTATTAGAGTACAGAAGTATCTTTTGTGTGGCTCTCTCACAGAGGTGCATATCTTCCCTCAAGTATTGTCGTTTATTAATCACAAATGTTTCATACTGCTTTGATTTTTTATGACCATTTCCGAGACCAATCGATCTACAAAAAAAGTAATACATTTGACAAAGACATAATAGAAAATTTTGTAAGACTTATGAATATAACAATTCCCTCAGTGACAGTTGACAAGTTTGTTCGAATCCAAACAATTCTAAGCATTTTTTGCATATTTTTTTTATTGGGGTTTATCATTACACCAAAAGCCAGGCATATACTTGTTGGAATCACCAACCTTTAGTAAGTTCACTCAACAGCTTCTTCACAAAAGAAATTTGTCTTGTTCCAGATGTGATTCGAACTCACAGTAGAGATGACCAGTGATTACCAGTCGGAGACCATAACCACTCAATCACGGAAAACCCTATCTTGTTCATAGTATTTACAAGTGTAGAACTGCCATGATTACATAGTGATGGAGAAATGACATACTTTCTTAAAAATATTCTATATTAATAACAATGGAAGAGTAAAATTTAGTTAAAATGAATTAAAACAACCAAATTCAACCAAAACACCATCTTAAATAAACTATTCAGTTTTCTTACTTAGTTTTTTTATTATCTGAAGATACTGGGTACGCTTTCTCCTTTCTTAATTCTACAGCTTCTTTTATCAAAGAAATCAATTTATGAACAATGTTCATAGATGACTCTGTAAAACAGCAACAAAAGGTCATGTGATCAAACAAGATCATGTGATCAGAGTATGTCATGTGATAATAATTATACACCATATAAATATCATTGAATAAATATAAACTAAATAGAATAAATATTAATGCAAGATTTCAGACTTGATGTCTTGAAAAGAAGTATGTATAAAAGCATGTAGCACTATTTACTATTTAATCTTTGCATTAAAAAAAGTTCACCATTTTTTCCAGATTGGCACCAGCGTTCAACAATATTTCAATCATATATCAGCAGACAGTTAACTGAACCAGTGTACTAACCCTGTTCTCCACAATTAACTGTCAATATTATTCAGGTCAATTATGCTGTGTGGAATCATGTCTTAATAACATCATTTTTGTCTGATTATAATTAACATAGAAACATTAGAAGACAAGATATCAGATTTGTGATTGGAGATCGATCTCAAGTTTGACAACCTCTGAGCCAGGACATTAAATTGGCCAAAAGTAATTCTAAACAACAATGCATACATATCTATATCAGTCTTATAAAATTAGTTTTCATCCACAATTAAAACCCCTATAATGATGTTGTTTTACAACAAACAATAGCTACCTCCGCTTAATTTTATACATTTTTGCAAACATCCACATAATTTCTTCTGACTGAGAGGACAAAATAATCTTTCCACTGGAAAAGAAAAAGCAAACATAAAAACACATTATGCACCAAACAAACTACAGGAAAACCCTGACATGGACGTCACCTTTGGGACCAATTTAATCAGTCTTAATATTGATGTGGTCTCATAATTATTTGAATAGGGAAGGAATAGCTTGTATAGAAAACTGGTCCAGAAATAAGAGTATGTTAACATGAGGTTCCTTTAACACTAATGTGGCCTTTAAGGAAAAGTTTTACTGTATCCATGTGACTTTGCAATGGACATAAATACGATAAAGGTTCATGATATGTGGCTTTTATACACAGTTGTTGTACACAGTTGCTGTACACAGTTGTTGTACACAGTCGCTGTACACAGTTGCTGTACACAGTTGTCCTTCTGTTCAGAAGTTTTCTTGGTCTATCATATTAATAAATGCTTGCAGAAAAGTGACTGTTGGTGGCCTCTATTACCATGTGACTGTTGGTGGCCTCTATTACCATGTGACTGTTGGTGGCCTCTATTACCATGTGACTGTTGGTGGCCTCTATGACCGTGTGACTGTTGGTGGCCTCTATTACCATGTGACTGTTGGTGGCCTCTATGACCATGTGACTGTCTGTGGCCTCTATTACCATGAGACTGTTGGTGGCCTCTGTTACCATGTGACTGTTGGTGACCTCTATTACCATGTGACTGTTGGTGGCCTCTATTACCATGTGACTGTTGGTGGCCTCTATTACCATGTGACTGTTGGTGGCCTCTATTACCATGTGACTGTTGGTGGCCTCTATTACCATGTGACTGTTAGTGGCCTCTGTTACCATGTGACTGTTGGTGGCCTCTATTACCATGTGACTGTTGGTGGCCTCTATTACCATGTGACTGTTAGTGGCCTCTGTTACCATGTGACTGTTGGTGGCCTCTATTACCATGTGACTGTTGGTGGCCTCTATTACCATGTGACTGTTGATGGCCTCTATTACCATGTGACTGTTGGTGGCCTCTATTACCATGTGACTGTTAACACAAGTTCGTTCTTTCATTTATATCATTCATGCTTCTCAGTTTTTAAATTGCTATTAAATTATACAGCTTATAAATAAATAAGAAACAGTACAATCATATCAGCTCTCCAAGTATAGATAGATCTTTTCTGACATAATCATTGTTGTAATTTTTAGGCTGTTGCTAAGTGAAGATTAACTGTACTTTGGTATCTATAATCTAATTATTGTATTACCATAAGGATCATCACATTGTGTTTTCAATATCTTGATGTAGTGCTCAACATCTTGAAGATAGGCATTTTTCTCATCTTCGGATGGAACACTAATTTGTCTGACTGTGGTTCTTCTAGGTGGTCTGTCATATATCTGAACTGAAATATAATTTTTATTATGAAAAATCAATACAGTATCATTATATGGTCATTCATTGATGAGACTAGAAAAAATGGTTATGTTCAAGGCTACTTGACAAAAAAATAGAGTGGGTAGGTCGAAAACTTGTCTGTTCTAATTTTTTTACAACACACTTTTTGTATTTTCGAGGTGCAAACAGTCCCTACATATTTTTGCACTTAAGTAAATTTTGCTGTGAGAACTTCAAGTTTGGTGCGAAAATAAAGGGTCAGTTGATGACCAGAAACACAATAATTTACTTTTCTGACATAATCTGAAGTTCAAGACTGATTCAAAGAATGAGATAAAATAATACGAAACTCCAGGTCATAACAGGAAGAAAAAAAAATGAATTAAAAAAAGACCACATAAAGGCCTTATGATGGCTTTGTTCACAGGTTAAACAGAGTATTATAGCATTAATTCATGAGCATATACTTGGTATAAGAAGATTCTGTGTTTCAAACAGTACTATGATACACAAATGAAACAGTGTTTCAGGTTTCACTTTGCAACCTTATGTGGATCAAAACTTATTAGACATCAGGGAACATAGCACAAATTAAAGATTGCACAAATTATTAGTTTACCAGCATACAATTATATACACACATGAACCAAGTATCACCCAGAAATTTAAGATATATGTCATGGTACAAATAGGTAGATACAATAACAATCATGGTAAAATGTTTCAATAAAAGCGACCATCAATGACCATTGACAGGGCTCTCTCTCACTCTTTTGGGGGACTGGGGCCCTGGGAGGGGGGAATTTTGCGTCATTTTCAGTTCAAGAGGGAATTTCAAAAGCCTAATTAATATAATAGGTGGGGGAATTTTTACCAAAAATAGGGGAAAAAGTATATTCCAGAGGTGGGGGATCGAGAGCCCTGATTGATAAATGTATTTTAAACCTGTTGAACTCTAAAAGTTATACATGTACATTTGGCCTAAAATAATATAAGTATTGTTTCTGGTTACGTGCCTAAAGAAATATGTGTCGGTAGATAGGGATATTTTAAATTTTATATATTTTTTACATGTATCGGCAATACTGTATGGGAATATGTGTGCCGTAATATTATTGACTTGTGAAAATAACAATATAGCATTATGATTCGGACGCAATAAACACTTATCAGTTGGATGATAAAATATTGGGTTGGTCAGGTAACCAGAAACAACCTGCGCTTTTCTTTGGCCTTCAGACTGATCATTGGTTTTAGTGCATACTACAAGAATTATAAGTAAAGTATTTCTAATCTGAAATACCCCGTAACATCATGGATTAGAACTATAACTAATGGAATTGATGATTTTTTCTTATATTCTGACCAAAAAAAAATTTAAACATGTTCGATCAAGTATCAGTGTCTGTTTATATAGATCCATGTGACACATTATGTGTCTAGCTCCAAGAATGTATCAGGGTGCTCACTACACTTTGAAAGTCAAAAATCCATGACCCTTGAGGCCAAAATTCCAAGAGTCAATCTGAAATTCTCAAGAGTATGGTACAACTATATACCATTTCATAGGTTAACTGCCACCAAGTGATAAAAAAAATACCACTTTCACCAGTTTACTACAGCCGAAATACTCACCACAAGCATTACACAGCATTATTTCTTTCCCAGTGTTTTTATCAATGCGGACTTTAGGAAGAGGCGTATGACTAGATTTCCCTGTTTTCTTTGAAGATTTGATCAACGTGTTTACAACATAAGGAGACTTACACAGATGACAAGAAAATGGCTCTCCTGAAATTAAAATTAATGAGCATAGTATTAACTACTATTATAGCAATCTGAAACACAAATGACAAACAAAATATACTTCAACGCTGACAATTTATATATTTTATCAAATTTTGATAAATTCATTTTGATATGAAGTTACACTTTTGTACTCATGATGTCTAACAATATACTGCTCTCCTATGTACCATACAGCAAGAAAAAAAGATAAATCAAATTTACTTCAATGTAAAATGAATGTAGATTTTAGTTGCTTTTCTACTCATAAGAAAAGTTCTATCCATATTGAACAACACTCTCTGGCTGATAAATATCAAAGCACCGAAGAAACTATTCGGATAATTAAATGAAACATAAAGTTAAAACAAAAAAAATTACCTTAGAGATGAAAATAACTTGCGAGACTCAACAAATCCACTTGTAATTGTAAGTAGAAACTGACTCAGGAAAAGTTGAAATTGCGGTAGAACTAGTAAAAATTCTAAGCTGGGTGTCCTGCAAAAAAATTGTCGAGCTCTGACTCAGACAACTGAATTCTACTTACCATTGGGCAGAATATCATACGGTCTGTTGGCTCTGGATTTACTCTTTGATTTTTTAATGACTGGCTCATCTTTTTTCCCATCAGGAGAATATGATTCCTTTCTCTTTCTTTTTCGTTCACTTCTCCTTTCTCTCCTTTCTGAAGATTCCATTGTCTGCAATAAGTGTATCAAAAATGGTTCCCACTGATGCAAAGTGAAACCTGGACATTAAAACTCTTTAGAACAGAATTTAGAAAATTAATAATCAGGTTTAATTTTGTGGTGAACTCATTATCAAGTTGGTAAACAGAGAAAATATTGAAAGCCAGTAAGATAAGTGGTTGTTATAATTAAGTGGCCAGAAATTAATACCAAAAAATAATATTATAGAGATCAGTAATTGATATTGTATTCATTGTATGTAAATTTTTAAATCTGGATGCTGAAAAATACATCATTAATATAAAAATAATAATAATACCACTTACGATTAATGAAACATTTTATGAGAATTAAGTATTTAGTACGAAAGCAGTGAAAATTCACAAAATAAAAAGTAATTTTTAATACATCCATGACTCATTAATTAGACAATTTATCATTAATATTCAAGTTCTTGAGGTTTAGTTTCAGATTTCCATCAACAAATTTTAGCCCGTATAATAAATTAGAGCAGCCACTCTGTTAAACAGGGCAGGCAAAATCAATTGTCTGAGTTGCCAGAGTCCTACATTTGTGGGCCTGGGCAAGTAAATGTTTACATTTTTGTTGTCTGTGGATAAGTAAAAATTCAACAGCTATTGTCAGATTTCTGACAGAAATTCCAAACTTTAAGCCTGAGATTCTGGGTTTATAAACTTAAGCTGTAACAAAAAAATGGCACAATACTCAACAGTCACAGATCTGTATAAATTGGTTCATAGAAACACACATGTGAAGTTAAATTGAAATGACACCTGGAATCAGCTAATTCAACTATATAATATACATGTATATTTTGGGGTATGACTAAAATACGCAAAGGAGATTTTATGGCAAAATGGGCGAAATGGAGATAATTCTTTATTATGGAAGCATATATATCGCTTTTTAAGGCATAAGTTACCCAAAAGTAATGAAATATAGTCTTTTGATAACAAAATATATGTGATTTAAACCAGATTTTTCAATTGGTATATTATCATTTAAGATTACTATGCAAATGCCAATATTGTTACTGAATTAACATTTTCTTTGATGTACTCTACAAATTCTCCATTTCACCATTGGAAATCTCCATTTCGCCGATGGAAATCTCTACAAAAAATGAGCATTAATATAAATTCATAATTATCCTGAATTTGTAAACATTGTAGTGCCAGAATTGTTATTCAATCAAAATTTTCTATGAAATGCTTTGCAAAATATCCATTTCCCCATTGATAATCTCCATTTTGAAATCTGAAATCTCCATTTTACCACACTTGTGTGGTTATATATATATTATACCATATATGATATATATTAATATTGTTTAATTTTAATATATTTTATTTTCCAACACATTTAAAAGAAGTGGCCTAAAATTCTTCTGTGCTGCATAAAACCTCCATTTCGCCCATATGAAATCTCCATTTAGCCGTTGGAAATCTCCATTTTGCCATAGAAATTCTATTTTGCTGTAGGAAATCTCCATTTTGCCGTATGAAATCTCCATTTTGCTGTAAGAAATCTCCATTTTGCTGAATGAAATCTCCATTTTGCCACAGAAATCTCCATTTTGCTGTAGGAAATCTCCATTTTGCTGTAGGAAATCTCCATTTCACCCATTTTGCCATAATATCTTCATTGCGTACTTTAGTCATACCCTATATTTTGCATCTGACAACTTGCAAAGGTACACTTCATTCAAATCCATATTTCCGTGTCCATTGATTCCAATTGAATGAAATGACAACAAGATATTCTTCAAAGAAATCTTTGCAGACAAATTGACAATCATTTGAGCCACACAACGTTATAATGCATACAACACTAATTTTAACAAAGACTGAACTGTTTCAGATTGCATGATTTGATTTGTAAGCATCTGACATTTTCGGAATTAGGACAGCCTTCCATATGTGGACTTAGAGATAACTGTAAGTCAATTGTCTATGTTATCTACATGACGTCGGAAAAGGTAAGATTTATTATCAGACAGGAATTGTGTATTGATAACCACCTTTGACTCAAGCTTTGTCAAGTTTGTGCGGACTTCTTTCACTAACTTTAAGCTTTAATTTATACATATATTCCCTGTTGATTTGAATCTATACCATTAAAAATGAATACACACATTGGAAATGAATGCAGTATGTATGCATGTCAAGAAAACAACACGATTTTCTCAAAATGTTTACAAATTTACAAAAACCTTTATTCTCCCTACCTCGTTCGAAATATCCGGGCACTTGAAATAAGGGAAGTTACTCTTATTGGTGGTTGCGGTAAACTGGTACCGGTTGACTATGGTACACTGAGGAATGGAACGGGAACCAGTCTATAGTTGCAGTTAAATTCCCAATCTAAACTGGTCCCCGTACCATGTTGCAGTGCACTTAATGTATCAGTACACCAGAGTCAACGGGTACCAGTTTAATTCCCAATCTCTATCTAGAGTTCTCGTTCATTATCTCTCCCACACATCTTTGTCAACGATGTAAACTGGTTCCCGTTGAGCCTGGTTGGTGCACAGCCATGTGGAACGGGGACCAGTTTATGTCAACGTCTTCGTTTTACAAGGTTCTTGTAAAACATGAAATAAAGCCACAAATGGTACAAAATTTACAACTAAGTGAAACAATTTCTTTTGCACAATACTTTCGAAACTCAAATGATACGTAACAACTTCTGATGAATGATCTTGAACGATATTGTCGCACGTGGGGACTTACGTGAACAAAACTAAAACAATGGTTTTTGAGTGTGGTCGAAATACGTAATACTGTATTAAACGGAATATGCATTGAGACTGTAACTTCCTTCAAATATTTGGGTACTCATTAATTTAAAAGTGGCTCTTGGTATAAAACACAACTTCGAATAGCTCAACATTCATCGCACGCATTACATAATCTTTTTATCGTCTATGATCAGATAGCATTGACAGATAAAGAAAAATGTAGACTTTTTGACGTCGTAGTTGGGTCAATTTTAAATTACAATGCTGCGGTGTGGGGCGTCCATGATGCCCCCAATGTAGAACAGATACACAATATTTAAAATTTAATCAAATAACCCTCTCATTAAAATATCTATAAAATGTGATTAGAAGACGCAAACAATGAAATCTCATACAGTGGTCTAAACTGGGCATATCACGTCAAATTGCTATTAAATGTTCATGGCCATGGTAAGTTAAGGATTATAAAAAATCCTACAAATGTTGATATTTTATTCATTAAACAAAGATTTTATATCATAATATTTAATATTATATATAAACATACTAGATGTTTTTAAGTAAACTTGGCACAGTAACATAAAATCTCAACCAGATTATCAGAACTTATTGTTTATTTAAACACGACTTTTGTTTAGAAATACAACAATGATTTGTTGCTTATACATTTAATGCATCATTATAAAATGCAAATAACTGTATATCCTAGCTGAGACCATTATGTAATCAGATCCTAGTGACAATATATACTTATTTATTATATGCTACATTAAAAAATCGGACAGGGACAGTTAAATGTTTAACATGCTCACTCGAAATAGATAAGAAAATATCGTGAAAACGCCGGTCAATCTGGTCCGAGTCTCTATTTTTTCTATAAAAACTAGCACAATAGTGTTTGATATGATTGTCCAATTGACTTCCATTACGACTAGACATAATGTCTATAGATAATCTAGCAGTGAAGTGAAAATAACAAGCGCATAGGTTTCAGATGAATTAAATAAACATTGTTGTAAAAAAAAACATAACAACGTCACTACGAAAGTAGACTTATTTATAATTGTTATATACATCCAGATCAAAGGACACAAATATACTTCAATCACAATCAGTGATGTCTTTTATGATCGCGTCCATGACAGAAGAGGTTCCTGTTCTCACAGATTACTTACTTAATGAACATTTTGTTTTATTTTCCGAAAGAAAAAACCAGGAACATGACCTTTTGTGTCGTAAAAGAATAAATAATTCATATTACCAGGTAATTTAATCATTTACAAATATTTCAATACAATTAGTATTGCACTGAGTACTTCGAGTAAATGTTGGAAGTGATTTGAGGAAGTAGCCTAGTTCTGATATATAAGACCTAGTAAGTCTCGTGTGATTAGAATACTGTTTTATGTAACGTTACCATAGTGTATTCATATTTCTCAATAATAAGACTATAATGGTGAAATCTGTGTATCTTATATTATCCATATTTGTATTATCGTATTTGTATTTTCATTTGTGTAATTGTTTATTTACAAGGACCCCGGGGACTTCTGATTTCAAAAATAAACGGTTACTTTCTTATTACTTGTCAATCTCTATCCAGAGTTGTCGTTCGTTATCTCTCCCATACATCTCTGTCAACGTCTCAGCGATTTACAAGATTCTGTAAAACAAGAAATAAAGCCACAAATGGTACAAAATTTACAACTAAGCCAAGCAATTTATTTTGCACAATACATTCGACACAAAAGATGTTATAATTTACCAGAAAATCAGAGAAATTATTTTATTTATCTAGCGCACTATCTCCCGACCGAGAATATTTGTTTACTTTTGGTAATTAGGTCACAAAGTTACGCCGCTTAAATGGAAATGAAACGCAGAAGTCGAAGGTAATCGTGTAAAATTATGACAACAAATGTACATTTAGAGAAACAAAAGCGTGATTCTATGTATCAGATGGAAACTAAAGGAGATCAGGACACGTGTTTTTGAACTGCTTTCCAGACGTTGACAGAGATGTATGTGATGGATAACGAACGACAACTCTGGATAGAGATTGATTACTTGTTGCGGTTGAATTCCCGCGTGAATATTCCGGACTGAAAATGATATCATAGCGCCCCGTCGACTCTCTGAAAATTGGTTCCCGCTCTATGCTGCAGTGCAACAAAAGTCTCTGTTATGACAGAGTCAACGGGAGCCAATTACATCTGGTTCCTGTTAACTGCCATCTGGGACACAATTTGTACACAGAGATCCATTTAAATCTTGCATACGCTATATATTTCAGACACAAAATTACCTTAAACAACTAACATTAGATCTTACAAAACAATAAAATGAACGGGTACCAAGATTTTTAAGTTTAAAAAGTTGGTTTGCAGTTACGCGACACATTTTTTTGCGATTTTGAACATATTTTACCGAGTTTGATGGATTCAGTGGTTTGTGTTATCCTAGTAAAATCTGTAAGCATTAAGTTGTTGAAATTGACGGTAATTAATAGGTTTAACATAATTTTATTTATAATTTAGACCATTGCAATGGAACCCGAAAAAAACATATTTACGCTTCAGCGATAGAAGGGAGGTAATTCACCGCATGAAGTAAATTCACCACGTAATTTTGACAAGTGGAAACTTAACTACAAACCGCTGTGTTACACGGAGACATATTTATACCAAGTTAAACTAGATATTTATGTACATGATTATGTCGTAATAAGTGAAGATTAATTAGCGTGTTTTCTGGCGCACAGTTAAAGATATAACGAACAATGTTTTAGCTAATAACAAAACAATATAAAAATGTGATTTGGACAGGATTTATTTACACATGTAAGTTGTTTTATCTACGCCAACACTAGAGTTTTGTTGTATTGTATTTAAACATACATCGGAGCAATTTTTGACATCTAAGTCGCTGCATGTATTTAGGTCACTGACTTTCATAGCATTCATACGCTCGCGTTTTTTTATCTTTGAAGTGACTAGTACATCAGTTCTATGTTTTAACTGAATAAGTTGTTGTAGACGCAATAATGGCGACTCATATATTTATTTGTTCAAAGTCGTGAATTACTCAAAAACATTGAACAAGATAGATTTTGTAAACTACAGTGTTTATTGGAAAACTAGTACTGTATTATCAAGAATTAAGAATTGTTTATCATTATAAAGATGTAATTGAAGTAATTTTCATTTTCTACGCAAAACTTGACGAAATTAATGCACCGTATAATTGACATCAATCTTATTGTTTTAAAGCCAACACATGATAATTGCAGTGTTATTCATTAACTGTAATTTAGACATGGTAGAATACGTTTATGTCGCCAATTTGTAGTTAACAAGAGCATAATTATGTCAACGCAATGTGCGTGCGTGTAACGTATGGACACGTAGTTATGAGTGTTAATTAGTTCACAGATCTGTGATTTAACATTGTTTTTTTTTTGTATACAGCGTATTTCAATGTGTTTTCTTAAGTTTTTCTCTGTGTGTTTCAAAATGAAATTTTACTTGTACATTAAAACGTGGGTATACTTAACTCGGATAGAGTGAAGTTAAACATAGAGAAATATATATTAACCCCGAATATGACTTCTTAATTTTCACTGTTATAGATATTATGAAATATGGATACAAAAATGAAGTAATTGATTTGGTCATTAATTCACTAAAATAGTGTTCCACTTTACAGCCGAACATGTAAACAGAAGCAAAGGAAAATAATAAACAATTATAGTTTTTTATTCACAGTTTGTCTATATTCTGAGAGTTTGATTCGGTCGACAAGAGCGAAACTATGTCTGCCAAAGTGTGGCCGCTGTTTACACGCGGTTTTTATATACAATTTACCGTTAATTCAGTGTTTACTGCATGTGACTGGCAAACATGAATTTGTCTATGTATGCCATAGACCTGTCCTCGCTAAGATAGCACAGTACAATTATATTTTTTCCTCTGGGGTATAACGTCGCACCACCAGCCAGTCATTTGGCGACTTTTCCAGCTTAAACAGTTGAGGAAGACCACATGCTTACACCTGGGTAGAACCACCGATCTTCCGTAAGCTAACTGGGCAACTTCATAACATGTGAAATATGTCTGGTCCCGGGTTGGATTCGAATTCTCAGCGGTGAGGGGCTAGTGATTACCGGTCGTTCGGTCGGAAAGACATCAGAGTGTAATGTGCAAATACATATCCAGATCTATTTTGTAACTAGTAATGATCAATATAATCCCTGTTTTGATTATTAATTTAATAACAATGAGAAAAAGCCGTTAAAATTGAGGTTTGGAAATTATTTCCAGTTCTATCACCTCGGGCCAATTCTGCAAGAATGTCTGTGAAATTGTGGACTAGCATTTCCTTTGTACAATATAATTAAATGATCGGTTTTATTCTTTAAACCATGAAGTTGGGATGATTCTGTTGGACAATATTGATAAAGGGTGAGCACAGTTCATGTAGATTGGACAGAAAGTGATATTCTAATAAATGATTTTTCCCAAACAATCCACTAGGTCGAGAAATAAACCATCCTATTGTTAGGAAAACATTTGACATGGAAACGTTAAAAATTAAATCATCCATAACCTTACAAAACGACAGGCCAGTAAAATGTTATATTAATCAAGTAAATATATAATTAAAGATAGGCGAAGGTCCAGCTTAAGCAAAAGCTTTTGTCTGCCACCTTTATTTTGTCATTTTGTTGGTAAACTGGGTCGTATAGACCCGTTTAAACTTGTTTTGAACATTAATTTAACACGCTTAGCTTCAATGTAGGGGAACAGTTTTAGTTAAAATGCTCTGTGTTTACCAAGAAATGGAATTATCCAAAACATAAGTGCAGTCATGGCTCACCTCCGCCAAAAATAAAACTGCTACACACGGATTTGGCCTGAGTAAATCTATGTATTTGTGTATTATATATGACAGATAAAACGGATATACATGTTCATTTGGCCTGAGTAAATCTATGTATGTGTGTATTATATATGACAGATAAAACGGATATACATGTTCATTTGGTACGGAGTAAATGACAGTTTTATGTACTTAGTTATTTAATTTAGATTATGAGCATTTTATTGTGTGTGTAATGGTGATAAATGATAGCAGGGCTTACAGTATGAATAACATTGATACAAAAATATGATACAAACACACAGAACAGCTCGTTATGTATTCAACGAGCGACTGATTAAAAGTACGTCATGTGAGAACGAAATTAATTATGCGGTTATTTGAAAACAACACAGTAATCTATATCTTTTTAGACGCCAAATTAATCGATAGAAATCATCTTAAATTCTGTAAACAACTCTTAGGATGTAGAACGCAAACACAAAACAATTTCATATATGGTAAATTGGGAAGGTTGCCCCTGAAATTTAATAGAATAACACAAGTAATTCGATACTGGTTAAAATTGGTCAATACCTTAATTAATAAGTACAGAAAATGTGTATATGATATGATGTTAAATGATTTTAATTTACATCCTGATAAAATTAATTGATAGCTAATGTTAAACGAATACTAGAAACGTTAGGTTTTAATGATGTATGTTTTTTTTCAAGGTGTCGGAAATGTATTTTTAAGAAATTTTAATTTGAGTATTAAGGACAACTTTATTCAAACATGGAATGGAGAACTAAATGACTCCTCAAGGGCAGGCACTTATAAGCTTTTTCAAACTTCGAGTTCAAAACTTATTTAGACTGTATTAAAATTAGAAAATACCGAATAGCTTTATGTAGATTAAGAACTTCAAGTCATAGATTAGAAATCGAATTAGGTAGATCTACAAAGCCAGTAAAACACCACGATCTGAAAGAAAATGTCAGTTATGTAATACCAATGAAGACGAATTTCATTTCATATTAGAATGTCCCCTTTATTTTGATATTTGAAAAGAACATATCAAACAATACTATTGGAAAAGACCTAAAAATTACTGAACTTATGTCTTCTCAAAACCGAGGAATTATATTAAACCTATCCAAATATATTTACAAAAGATTAAAACGTAGAGATAACGAATATTATGCCAAATAACACCTTCTCCGTACCGTATGTAACTCAATATTTTGTGCTATTGAATAATAATACTTATGTATAATATAATATATAACATTATGACATAATTACAGCATATGTTTCAATCCTGTTTAATAACGATTAGTTAAAATGTATTTGATATGGCCATATAATTTGAAATGTTAATTTAATTATGTTTTTTGTAGTATGTGAAATGTTTGACATGTTGCCTTATTTTCTAAATAAAATCTATATCAAAGCCACCGACACCTTTCTCAATAGCTATTCGCCGACCCTATAGTTTTTGACAGTAAATTCAAAAAATAAGACGAATCGTACTCCAAAGGACGAAAGTTATGTTGAAAAAAAAATGTAAAATAAAATTTTTGACCCGCCTACCCTGATATTTTTATTCAAGTAACCATAAATAGGACTAGCCTAATCATGTTCTTTGTAAGTTACTTCCAACTTTTCCAGATAATTTATTCAAAGCAGCTGTGGAGGACGAATGACGTTAGACATAGTGTATTCAGTAAAAATGGCCAGAAAGAGAATGTGGCACGACGAGGATTCGAACTCACGAACTCGACGTTCTAAGACCTAGAACACTCTCTTACTGTTAAGCGGGCGGGTCGATTACTTTACAATTAACATCTGGTACTACCGCTGTGGCAATTTCCAAATGATGGTGTTAGTGTGTAGCCTTTTGGTTTTCTGTCTACATGTGGTAGGCTAAACCACTGACGGGGATAAAATAACTGAATATATATACAGGAATCCACATCAACTTTATTCGATCTTCTAATATTTTACGTATCTAAGTATACGTTACTGTGTCCAGTTTGTGGAACTACACACACAATATACGCAATCACTCGTCTACAAATTCTCTGTGCACTCAAAAGTCGATAAGAGGGCCAAACATCTAAACACAATTCAAAACACTTCTACTTCAACCAACGTACTTGCCGCAACTGATTTGAAAGCGGGCTTTTTTGCACGGACTCGACTGGTCACTCAAAACACGGACGAACTGGTACAATAAAAAATAACCAAAAGGATAAGAAGTACGACAAAGAACAAAAGAAACGAAATGTATCATAAAACAATTCAAACAATTTCCCAACCGGTTACAAATGTGTATAGTATATCTTAAAAAACGAAAAACACCAATTTCTGTTGTTTTTGACTCGACAACAGCAATGATATGCGTTCTTTGACGCCGCAACTTACTGCGGGATGTAAGTTGGCTTCAATTGCTTGTTTTACTCCTAACTTTGTCCATTTTGTCAACTATATTTGATAGATGATGTTAGTATTTCTGTGTTCTTACTTTAGGATGTCTATATCAAACACGATTTACGTAACCACATCATCACTTAACGAAGATCCAATGGAACACCCACGATGAAAATCCATTTAGAGTGGGCGTGGTGTATAAGTGTAGCAATATGTCACGTGATCCATACTGGTGGGTATTTTACGTGTGATTTAAAAGAACTACTTGTACTGCTAAAATTCACCACAGAGTGGATATCAATTGTCTCCCATTAATAATTTTCATCAAAACAAAATATATCTACAAGTAACTTACGTCAACAATAATGTTTTACCATAAAATATAAGTGTCATTCCTCCACTTGATGTACCTCTGGATATATTTAGGTTTTGTCCCCACCACTCAACCCCACCCTGCTCCAACGCATATAATACATAAATTGTGTTCAATTTGCAGACGAAATTGTTTTTAATGGACGTTTAACCCCACAGCACCCGATTGTCTGCGAGAACCAAGATATTACATTTCATTGTCAACTGTTGGACGACCCTTTGCCAGAGAGGAAGCTCCGTTTTGTCGTGAAATCTCCTCCGCGAAGCGACGTCATCGTTAATGAGAGTGACGTCATAAGAGAAAACCTCACATCCGCACATTTTACATTGAGGCCATCACGTGTAGGGTTCATGCATGTTAACTGTTACTATGGGCAACCGAGTGACTTCAGAAACAGATCGTTGCGTATTGGAAAGTCCATTTTATTTTCCATCTTCAGTAAGTATTGTCTTCTTGTAAACAAGCATTGTTTTAGATTTTCAATGACCAATTGCTTCAAGTTAATCAATAGACTACATTTTTTTTTTTTTGTAAAAAATAGCCTCTTTCGGAGTTTTCCCAGGGTGCATTTAAGTACATGTACGTAAGGATTACACGCATAATAACACACTGTGTAGGCACGTTTATCGTTTAAAGACAGACAGTGTTAATTCAGTTGAATAGTAAATACATATGTATTTACTCGTAACAACACAAGATCGTCTATTTATGTATGTTAATATGTATGGACAGGCATACATGTATTTTTAGACCTAAATCATGATCAGTGTCATTGGAAACCAATGAATATGTGACGAGCAATAAATATACAACTTAATATTAAACCTTTCCATGTCAGAAACTCTCAAAACAAAACATTTAACACTAAATCCGGGCACAAGCACTCAGGTCCCCAAACCCGTCACACAATATAGTCCGAAAAACAATTGCCGCAGCTCGCACCATAAGCAACAACACATGCAGAAAAAAGAAGCTTCCAAATACAAAATCAGATACCTTTTGGCTAAAGAATCAGATCAGTTATACAAACCCAACTGAAATGATATCCAGGCTCGTGTATGCACAATTATTGTTAACGATAAAACCTCGATTGTAAGGACAAAAAAATGGCCTCATTTAATTGAAATATAATGTATTGAGGAAGTATTACGAATTGGTTTGAAAATAAATACTCGTTATGTCTGAGGTAGTCTTTGGTTTAAAGTGGTCGCAAAATGAGGTTTCACTGTATTTACACAGCAATGCCGAGAGAAATACAAAACATGCAATGTGTAGTGGAGAATTACGAAACGATGTTTTGTTCCTGGGAACATGGAACTGATTACCACACAGATAAAATGCCAAACGTTACCTTTGAATGGTGAGTAGATGACGCCTGAAATGTATGATATATACAGTGAAGCCTCTCCAAAGCAACACCCTTCTTGAGAAACGAAATTGTGTTGTTGTTGAGAGGGTTTTGCTCTAGAGAGGTTAAATTAACAGTTAAATTGTACAGTGAAAAGACATCAAGCTGTTGTTGAAGGGGGTTGTTGCTCAAAAAAGGGCCGCTCTGGAGAGGTTGCCCTGTACGCATATATTTTCTATTACTTGACCAAATGATCTCCATATAGAATACCCACCTTTTTATTCTTCCTTGGTACTTAAAAGATTCAGAGACGGTCAATGATTTGTCCGAATTTACAAAATCAGTTACATTGGAAATCCCTAATCTGGACCCCCTCCAAGCCGAAAATGACCTTTGTATTCTGAAAATAAACATATCTAATCTGGAGGCCTATGTACGAGCATATCAAAATTAGGGAACCATTTCAGTCATTGAATGAGATAACGGATAACGGGGTCGAAAGAATTTACTTGGTGTCCAAAAAATAACACTTTCATAAAAAGTTGAAATTGGCGAGATACGCATGTATGTATTCATATATTATTAATAAAGGATAGCCCCAAGAGAAATAGAGATTTTCTAGTACAGTCAAACCTGTGTCTGAGGCCACCCCAGAATGAATACCATCCTGTGAATATAGGCCGTCTTTTTTAAAAACCGTCACTGATTATTTAGATAAACTGACCTCCGAATAAAGTCTATCTGCCAACGTAGGCCATAATATTTTGTCTTTCGCAAGGTTGGTCTTTGTTCACAAGTTTGACTGTATTTGTACGTTTTATCTTTTAGGAGAAAATCTGATACTACCGAATGGCACAATTGCCCAGAATTGAAAAACAACGGCACTCTGTGTATTTGGCCGGGTATTAACAGGAATACTAGTGATGATGTGTTACAGAGCACCCTAGATATACGTATAATCCAGGTACAAGTTTGTGGTGAAAGCGTGTCGTCAAACTTTACAATTAAACCAAAGTTACTCGGTAAGGCATTGTCTATCATTCTATCATTAGTACTATATTGCGCTTATTTACAAGCTGAACTTTCGAAGTCTTTAAATGGCGAACGAACGTTCATGATGACTTCTAGAACGTAGATACATGTACATGTAAATGAACCGTTTATTTAACTCTTATTTACATACACGTCCTATAAGATGTAAGTAAGATTGAATTTGTTATAACGCCATTCAACATTAATATTTCAAATATTGACAACGGACAGCTGATACAACGAGTTCAGGTTTTCTATATATACTGACCTCTTCCGGTCAGTAACTTTCCAGCGCGGCCTCCGAATGAAAGATGAAAGTGAAAAAAGTTAATATACGCGCTGTCAAATTGTAATGGAGAACCATGGGCCTCGGCCGAGTCTTGAACTAAATGCATTGCAGGAAGAATATTGTCGGACACACCCTATTAGTCAAATCTGTCCACTGGTTACTTGGAAACTTATGGGAAACTTGAATTCTATCAAATGAGCTAATACATTTCAGTGAAGCCAAATCCAATAACTGATCTTAGAAGTCACGTGATTAACAGCACCTGTATTCGGCTACAATGGAACAAATATGCCATGCACGAACCGGGGGTCACTCATGAGTACAGAATCTGGATAAATAGTATTTGGAGTATGAACGAGGTAACGATGCATTGATTCACGTTCATATTTTTGCAATTCCGTTATAAAATTATAATAATTTATGCATGTATTTGTAATTCGATTCAAATGATGAACTAAGACGCACACGGACGTAAATGCTCACACACACATGCACACAATTTAATCATCATGTTTTGTTTTGTATCATTAATGATTTTCAGAATAATATAGCATGCATGCACTATAGTTCATTAGTGTACATTTGGACATATGCTTAGGAAGGACTAATCATTGCACATAGGGTTTCCGGGACGCCAAATTCACTGTCATATACATTTACAATTACCACAGCCCTCTAAACAACACCATTACATTAGACACTTGGCATTGAGAATCTCTTCTCCTCGCCATAAAATTCAATCAATTTTGTTTCGGACAGAGACATGTCTTTTGATATTTTATACATATATCATCTATCTTAAATATAGTAAACCTCGATCTTAAGGCCTCCTCATCCTGAATATTGTCTTAATATAATTATAGTTTCAAAACTTGAAGCCGCGGCCGTGGTCCACTGGTTAGTGCGCTGGACTTGTAACCCGCAGATCCGGGTTCGAATCCTAGTCGCGGCAGGTTATACCCTTCTATGAAAATTTGACAAAAATGTCAATATGTGGAGAAGTTGCCGGCTTCTTGTGGATGGGTAAGTTAGTACTGGTTAGTATATAGTCCAGGAAAACTGGTTAGGTGAACTGGTCACCATATATATCTGAAAAATTGTTGAAAAACGGCGTTAAACACAATAAGTCACATAAAAACAAACAAATCAAAACTTGAAATATGATATAAAATGAAAACTGGTCAGAAAATAAATGGTTGTTATCATGGGATGGTTTTTAATATCGATGTGGTCATTATGTAAGGTTGTACTGTACATTTTTCTATTGATTATGAACTACATTTATAATACATGTTGCATACATTTATTACATAGCCTATTACTATACTAAAGATTTGGTTCTTTGTACTTAGTGTTGAATGTTTAATAACCATGGTTAGTAAATCATGTTTGCATATTTCTGCCTTTATAAGATAACCAGAATGATTTCGCGAATATCTATCAGATTATCATGGAAAACAGACATTTTCACGAAGATTCAATAACTTTTTATGATAAGATTTCTTCAACGTTCTTAAGTGGATGATAAAACATATTCGTAAAATTGAAACATTTTTTTCACTCAAACATTAAAGCTTTCGCGAAATTCACGAAGTATATGCATAAATGTACCACTATAGTAAGTCATGAAGGAAGTATACGATACTTGGTTCAATGTATTACATTATATACTTCAAGTCACCGGTTATTATAAGAGACACACAGCCAGCTAATGTAATGAACAGACTTTTGTGTGACCTTGAAGAGGACACCAAGTATACATTTAGTGTGGAACAAAAACCCGACAATGAAGGTTTCTGGAGCAAGAGTGTAACAACAGAAAACAGAACATTAAAAGATGGTTAGTAATGTTTTCTTACAAAGAACAGTAGAACACGGTTACAGTGAATTCCTGGGGAACCGAATAATTACTATATTATATCCATACTTCACGCATCCATCACAATGCGTGTTTCCATATGTATCCATAAGAATGGCGTGTTCTTGGAAAATTAACACTACATGGTAGTTGATTTTTTACTTCATCAGAGTTTATAACCATGTTTTATTGCACAATGCCACCTCCACAGAGCGGCCCTCTCTTGAGCAACAACTTCCCTGCAACAACAGCATGATTTTCCCACAGTACGATTTAACTATTAAATTAACCTCTCTAGAGCAAAAACCTCTCAACAACAGTATAATTTTGCTTCTTCCAAAGGTGTTGCTTCAAAGAAGTTGCACTGCATAATGTATTCAGTGTCACAATAAAGTCATTGACTTAAATTCACGATTTCTGAAAACTGTTACAGACTAAAATAATACATTTGATAAAGTAAGGTAGATATTCTATGACAAACAAACAAAATCATACAAAAAGGTTATATTTCAGTACCCGGTGCCAGTCCAAAATTAATTCCTGGTGGATATTATTGGAATCCCAAAGAATGCTCAGACGGTGATAAAATGAGAACTGTGTGTTTGTCATGGCAAGTGAGTTAATTATGTATTCTTTTTACATTTCTCTGCTCGTTAATTCATCAAACACCGTACTGTTTAGTTATTATGATTATTTTCCACATGCTAACTCCTGTCGGTGACATTTTCAACATTACAACAGCGACACCGGACTGGCTTTCAATATTTCTTCTATATTCAAGTTGAATCGCTGCTATTTTTCAGTTCAAATGGTGGCCATTATTAATGGATTTGACGGCTTCGTCCCATTTCCAAACCATGTATGGATTTTGTTTAGATTGAAACCATTTATGGCTGATTTTTTGCAGCTCAGTTTCTAGCAATATTTCCAATAAATGGTTATCACTTATTATTTACACATTTTCAGAACATCAACGCAATCGATATGAACGCAGAAATGAAAGGCATTGACATCAATTTTACACGAATCGGAAGTTACGAACCGGAAGTTCGTAAAACATTTTCCGAAGATACAACGTATGGATGTGCTAGATTGATGTGTAATGTTACATACACTGTAATAGTCGGTGCTCGCAATAAGTTAGGAATTTCCCAATGGCAATCGACAATCATTGTGCAAAGATGGCAATCAAGTAAGCATGACTATTCGACTTGTATCACTAATAAATCTGTATGGAGGCTGCAAGAAGTTGCTGAAAGCGTAAATGTATCAATTATTGAATTTACAGGAGCTAATGTTATTTACCAATCCTTTGGTTGGAATAAAGTTGGACCTGATCCAGCCTACTTACGCTTATTTTAACAAAGTGTTCGTAATATTGAAATGGTCACTATTAGAGTTTTAACTGTAATTAACTGTAATTATTTTGGGGGGAGGGTCGCACATGATTTCGGCTTGATGCACACTCATATTTTGCCTGCAGGTTTTCATCAACCGACATTCACGATTGAAATGGCGAAGAGATCAACAAATGTGAAAGCCTATGTGTTCATTCAGTTCGAACTGCCACAAACTGGAACCACAGACATCTTTGTAACCTGGTGTTCCAAATCTTTTGGGCAATGTGCGGTTGGTGGATTTTAAAATATCTTTGTTCTTTGTATGCAAAAGATTATGCCATAAAACTTAGTTAATGCCCTGAGACTGAATAGTTCACATAGCATGTATTGTGTGCGAATAGTTAAAGGGACCGAGCTCCAGTTTAATATAATCACTTACGAACAGACTCTTAAAAAATTTAGTTCCATTCATAAATGACCATTTTGTCGACCTTTTGGATAATATGAAAATATAGTACAGGTGTCTTCAAACTCAGTCTTCAAATATCATAATTCTGCTGCATGAAAACCGCTGTATATAAAAATAATTTTTTCGTAAGACCTGTGTAAACTTGTAGAAAATAAACACGGGATTTAAATCTTTGATACACAATGATGTTGCATTTTATTACATATATAACAAGTAACAAGCGGAAAGGGTTTCCAAATTTCGAATCCTTTGATTTTACACTTTGTAGAACGATAAAGTAATAAAGTGGATGAGACTGCCTCCAAATGTCACGCATGCGCACATCCATACGGAAAGAGCTGAAAGCTATTTATACAGTGTCAGTATGGCAGACAATGATACTAGCTATGGATCACGTTGGGAACATTGTATTTATACTCGTGGTGTTGGTAAGTATAGTTGGTACAATACAGCCAATAGGCCAAATATTGACTAACATACACATTGATATACTATAACGTACAAAACATCACTTTTAAGGTACAGTTAATCACAGTTATAGTGAACACAGATACAGTGAGGAATCGGTCACAGTGAAATTTTTATTTCACCGAACGCGCTTGTCTTTATTTCATTATAAAAATCTGCCGTATTGCTTTTCTCAAATGAAAACTTGAAACGCTCAAAATAAACATTAATGCGCATCCCAAGCTAATTAATTGTTTAATAAATGAATTCTCACGAAACACCGCCGCTTTATCACTATACAACACACCACATACCTCATATCAACAACATCACACACCACAACACACCACATACCTCATATCAACAGCATTACACACCACAACACACCATCATACATCATATCAACAACATTACACACCACAACGCACCATCATATAACATCACACACAACATCACACCATAATAAGACATTACACACAACACACCACACCATCATACAACATTACACAACACCATCATACAACATTACACACAACACACCACACTATCATACAGCATTACACACAACACCAGACAATAAACCACAACATATAGAAACAGACCCTATCAATACCAATACAAATGCGATAAAAATATTTATACAGTCAAACCTGTGTTTAAGGCCACCTCCGAATAAAGACCATCCTATGAATAAATACAATTCTCTGAAAAACCGTCGCTGTTATTTAGAACTAACTGACCTCTGAATAAAGGTCATCTGTAAGTAAAGGCCACATTTTGTGTTTCCTAAGTGTGACCTTTGTTCAAGGGTTTGACTTACATGATATGAATGAATTCAATGGCTAATGCACAAATGTTTGTTGTAGCCCCTAAGGTTTACCCAAATAACCTGAGTGTAGTCACAGGATCAGAGGACAATACGTTGGAAGTTATCTGGGAAAAAACGGGATGTAAGTCTGGTGAACCTATAATAAGTGCATACAGAGTGAAATATTGCCATGCTGTTAGTGAAAAATGCTCAAGTAAGTTGACAAATTGAACTAGCAATAGTTATTTCATAACATTTTTATTGGGTTAAACGTCGCACCGACAGCCAGGACCATATTTCCTGTTTTAACAGTGGAGGAAAACCCTATAATTTTTACTGATCTCGAGTGAGATTCAAACTCGCAGCTAATAGAGTCCAGCGATTATTAGTCAGTGACTATAACAACTCGATAACCCCAATTTATAGCATGAACTGATATAAGAAACCTAGGATTAATTCTTATCTCATTCTAGCTTAATTTTGGCAACATATACAGTGCAACCTCTCCAAAGCAACCCCATTTGGGCGACGCCAAATCATGTTGTTGTTATTGAGAGGTTGCCGCTCTAGAGAGGTTGAATTAATAATCAAATCGTACAGTGGGGGAAAAAGCATGCTGTTGTTGAAGGGAGGTTGTTGCTCAAGAGAGGGTCGCTCTGGAGTGGTTACTCTGTACAAAGAAACGTCAATTTTACTTGGTAACGACCAATGAATAAATACAGCATTCACTCTGTAATATGTCGGATACAATTGTTGAATTTTTGACAGTAAAAGAGGTACCGTCCAACAAATCAAGATTGGTGTTACAAGACCTTTTGGAAGATGAAGAATACACAGTCCAGATTAAGGGACTTTCTGCCCAAAACCTCCCGGGCCCATATAGCCCAGCAAAATCGGGAACTCCTAAAAACAACAGTAAGACGTTTAATACATCTTCATATTTTACGATATACAGTTGAGCCCCGTTATCAAGATAAATCTATAGACATATCCGTTATCTTCATATTAAAATGAAAGATTTTTTTTCTTATTGTGCATCGAAAGAAATTGTTAAATTTGACCTTCGTAACAGAAGAAAGGTCGTTTTTACATAATTTTATCGAAAACATTTTCTACTTTTCATAATTGCTAGGACAGAATTAGTATTTTAAATTTTTATATATATATGGGCATGGAATTCGTATTAATGTTATACTTGACCATACTGTTTATAAACGATAAACTTTCATCAAGAGATGACAGTGTTCAGCTATCACAAATTCCAGCCATTGCAGAACATGTCAGAACTCCATCATACGACAAAAGTATTGGTGTTGAACATTGAATCTCACTAGACAATTATACACTGACATGCCGGCTTCGAACTTAAAATTTTCTAGTCCTTCAAGCTTTGAAGAGACTCGACTCATGAATCAGAAAAATGGGTTGTAAACATAAACCAGTGCACAGGTCCTTTGTTTTAAGCAAGAGCCCGAATCCTTCTAAGACAAACAAATCAGAGGAGGACATCAAAGTAGAGTAAAACAAGCTTACAATGAATTCGGATATTGTGAAGAATCGTACATACGGTGGAACTCCTCTAAACCAGTTCCTCTATAAACCGGTTTCACCGCTAAATCGGCCAAATGTTCTGTTCCCGACTTCATTACTATATAATTAAAAATCACTTCTAAACTGGCATCCCCTCTAAACCGGCCAAACGACCTGGTCCAGGGCTCGGTTTAGAGGGGTTCCACAGCACCACATTGATCTTAATATGAAAGGGAAACCTGATATACAATTCAGTTTAATAGTGAATCGCATTTTTACTAAATGTAGCTTTAATTTTATAATTTGTACAGGTTTGAAACTTGGTCAAATCGTTGGTATATCCATCGGTGTGTTTATAATGGTTGTACTGGCTACAATTGGAATTCTATGTTCTCTTGGGTAAGTATAAAACAAATTCCTGTATTAGTGAACTCCGATGTTGTGAAGTTACCTTGCAGATACCCGTGACTTCGTATTAACTTTGTTCTTCGGTACATGGTGTTTCATATTTTTCCCACGTCAGTTAGTATAATAATCTTTGTCAGTTTTTGGTTTCAAGATGAAAATTTTAGTAGTGTTTTTAAAGCAAAGCTGATGTTTAGGACATTCTTATATAAACTGTAGGAAACACTATTGACATGACATTATTAATGACGTCAATAATTAGTTTCTGATCGCCCAGGCATAGTACATTTTGTATGGAAAGATTATTATTATATAAGTTAATGATTATTACATTTGATGGAAATGAAGTTTTATTATTTATTTTCGGACAGGATTTTGAGAGAAAGAATATTACAATGGAAGAAAAAGTTAAGCGGAGTGAAATTACCCGAAAACCTCGACTTTGACCTGTCACCATCTAACCTGGTACCTGTTTTGTTTTGTGCACGTTAATTTGCAAGTGAATTGACTTTAGCGCTTCAAATTGAATTCTTATGACATTACATCAAATGTTATTCTTCCTCAACTTCTCATTTATACATGATAATGAATACTGAAGGATTTCTTGTACCATATGACTAAGCTTCCTTTACGACCAATTTGTTTGTGTTGCATGTGTAAGACATCTGTCTTAATACGGTGCTATTTAGGGAGGCTATTTGAGACTGACATTCTACCACATTCCCCTGTCTGTCTCAAAAGTATGTTTTCATCACCTATAATGGAAAATTCTTCTGTTGCATTTACATTTATTTTGGTCACAAAGATCATGAGGTAGACCAGATGAATAGCTCTTCTGCGTATGTAACAACCAAGGTTATAAACTAATTGGTAATTAAATGTTGTAAGTAATGTTAATTAATTCTCCTGGCAACGCTACCAATTTCGCTTTCTAAAGCTCGGCAAGCTTTTCCCTAATGGTGAAGAGACACTTTTATAACGAGATGAAATTACGATTAAATATTGAAAATCGGTCTGAAAAATAAGTGACCTTTTTAACAAGTTGGGCTGGTCATATTACTGAAGGACATGTCGGAGTGAGGGTTACCCGTATATTGCAGTCACAAAGCCGCCAACTTGGATTATATCATTGTTCTACCTTTGATCTTCAATGTTGTTTTTATTGTCGAATATATTCCAGAATGATCGAAAACCCAGCACTGACAGTGGCATTCCAACGACGCCAACACCTTTATGTACAAACGATACTAGTATCACGTGATCTGGGATAAAATAAGTTGCTCAATTTTGTTTAAAGATGTGTTCATCTGTGAAAATTTCCATAATCAAGACATTGCATTTTATGCCCCCATCATTGTCAATGTGGGGCGGGGCGTAGAGTGTTACCCATGACCGTGTGTCCGTGTGTTTGTGTGTTTAAAAATCTCGTCCTGCTCTTATCTTACCATTAATAATTGCATAAAGAAAATATTTGGAACAAATGATCATAATGATGAGACGGTGAGTGACGTCATGAACCATGTCGCCAGCGTGAAGGTCAGACCTACTGTAGACCTTTGAACTTTGCGCATATTTACTTCATGAGTATAGAGACGTACTGAATCGTATTGAATCGTTTCCGGCACATCCGCTGCTGGATGTTTAAATCATTTGATATAAATATTCACGATGAATATTATTTAGCACATTATCTGCTATATAATTCAATACATTGTATCAAAACGTTTCTGGCTCATAACCTCAGCGAGAATATTGGGATTTTAAAACATTTTACACAAATGATCACTCCAATGAGATGACGGGTAGCATCTAAGAGCCAGGTCGCAGATCTCTAGGGTGGGTTTGAGTGCATTAAGATATTTTTCCCATTTGCACAATGCCATTATTCATATAACACACTTTTCTGTGTCTTCACAGTACATAGCAGGAACATTCGTGCCGTATGGACACAATATTAGATTAAAGAAGATAATGACTGAGAATCGGTGCCGACGAAATTACATGTGCGGTTGAAGGTGATTTCTGCATTAGAAGGGTTTCTGATTTGAGAGGTTCAACTGTAAATACATGTCTTTGAACTGTGATGCATTAAATGCTGACTGAATGGACTATTTGGGAATGTTACGAGCGGTACAAATAATGTGATTATATGTTCGTACTAAAAATCTATCCAACGTCCATCTCTCAGCTTTGGAATACTTTATAAGTCTGAAATTGAATTATATGAAATGGTCATATTGTTTAAATGAATGACAGATAACAATACCGTTTGACCCGTGTTTCAAAATATAATCTGGCTGTCTTAAAGCGAAGTCTCGGAGGGTAACAGTCCACTACCTTTCTTCAAATGAATGATCAGCGGTGTAAAAGAGACCATAGACAATGTTTTCAATTAAATGCTCTCAGAGATTATTAACCACGCCCAAATTCTGAAGATTAACACTCTATCAGTTGTGCTAAGCTCGAGGGACCCTACTTTTCAGAGTTGAAATTTGAGTACATGTATGTGCATGTATTATGATGACAGAAAAAGCGACAATGTGGTTCATTAATAATCCTCAGACTACAGATCCAGAGGGTTCAAATCGTGTCCCGCCATTCTACCATTCATAATTTGTGCAGGATTAAGTGTTCTTAGGTTGAAAGCTGTCAATCCTACAGTGTTAAAAACCTCGTCACACTATGCTTGTATATAAGATAATAACGTTGTCTTTTTGGGAAACAAAAGAACTACTTAAAGGTTACTTTAAGTGGGAACACTTTTGTATGGTAAAGAATTTCACACAACAAAACTACAAACCCGCTCCCCGTGTTCGTTGTTTGGTTGTTTTAAGACCAGAAAAATACTTGCTTACTAGTTACTAGCGATTCTTTCTAAACATCGCCAATGCTTGAAGAAGTGTATATAACATTTGATACAGGTAATATGTGATTTGAGCGTTATATTCGATTTGTCTTGAAATGCATAATAACATTCAACTTCATTGTCTATTTGATATATATATATATATATATGTGATAATTTGTTCATGATAAAAAGATGTTATTGTTTATTTTAGCTTTGTATATATTATATGCATGGCATTGAACTTTTTTAATGAATAAAATTCTTTTTTTATTATTGTACCAACCGCACGTTTGTTGCGGGTTCACCATGTATTGTAAGGAAACGTTGTGGCTAAATGACTTGGAGGAATGTTAAACTCGAGGCTGGCTTTTTGGGGTCAAAGTCGCTCCAACAGCCAGGTGTACATATGTAATATTTTTCTTGTCTTGGTTGGGATTACTAGTTTTTACTAGTCAGAGACCATCACCACTCAATCACGGAGGCTGCCATATTTTTCAGTTATATATCCGGGAAATTCTATTTACATGCAGTTCCAGTGTCGGCTTACCAGGTACAGCCGAGATTAGTCGGAGAAGGTCGAGGGGTGCTGAATGGTGCTCCTGGGCTATCTTCTAGCCTTCCAGCGATACGACGTTTTCCTCTTAATCTTTAAACATCTTGTATTAGGACTAGTTCATAGACATTTCTACGCTAAAATGCTAGTTTATAATCATTAAAATCTTCTTACACCTTGTTTTTAAATAAAAATTATTGTTTCCCATTGTTTCAGGATTTATCGTCATCTGATACATGTAAATACATGACGTCACTTTCGGAAGTATAATTTAATTTGATTAGTTGGGAACAGCTACGTGCATATAACTATTACCCAAAAGAAACATATGATTAAACGGCTTCAAATCTTACCCAGTGTAAAACTATGATTGATTTAATTAAACGTACCTGCTTCACTTGAAGAATACAATGTGCAGTAGAACAGAGATCGACATTACAAATTAATTTGTGGTAAACACGCCATACATTTTGATCGCTCGATAAACGCCGAGCATATATTTTGTTCTTTGTCCCTAGGACAGAGATTGCGTCGATTATAGAATCCAGACACTAGGTGCCCGTTTGATGGACATAGCTTAGATAACAAGCTTAACTTAAACATCTTGTTATCCATTGTCTGTAAATAAGTACGTTTTAGTCTGAAATGTGTGACTCATTAGCAAGATTTTGAAATTTATAAACAGCCGTCTGAGATATGTCCATGAAACGGTTCCCAAGAACACGTGACCTGATGATCGTCGAAATGCAGGCGTTCTTTCCCAAAAGCAACCTAAGCGGATTTACGCTTGATCAATTTTTCTCTCGTCACTCCTGCTTTTGTCTTTTCATCTTATTAATTGTTTCTTCTTAGTCTGTAACAAGACTTCTGGTAACAGTCATGCTTAGTTATCTGATGAGGTAAGAATAAAGTAGTGTTTTGGACCCTTTTGTTTGGCGTCGAACCCATAAGCTAACGCCACAATCATACCTCCAATGTATAAAAGTATATTTAAAAAAGTTTTGCGACCTATCTACCCAATATTTAGAAGGGGTCGAGTACTGTAAACAGGAGTATGTTTACTATCCTGACTTAGATTTATAGTGAATAAAAAACTAAAGAATCATGTAGAAAAAAATAGATTTATTCACAGTGAAAAAAAACGGGTTTTACAAAACTATAGGAATAAATTTTCTGTAACGTCAATATTTATGTTCATATGCATAAAACAACACATGCACAGTAGAATACACCCGTCTTTATTTCATTGTTATGGACACAGTGAAACATGAATATAACCAAGTAATTATTGGGGTACCTGGGAATTCACTTTAACCGTGTTCAACTGTAATGACAAATTATATACAAAATAATGAGGGTGCAACGATACGGTCAAACATATTATATATCACGATATATTGCGATATAGTAAAACATATTGAAACAGGTACTGCCTTACACTGGTACAATGAAACCTACAATAAAACAAGCGCCACCGTTAAAAAAACTGTTTTGGAATAGCGTCAATTTTATGTGTCGGTAAAACCAAGGGAAAAATATATGGCGGCATTGTCCTATATACATCAAACGGAACGACGAATGGCAGCGATTTCTTTAATGTGTGATGATATGTTCGCAATATATCGATATATCGTTACAACCCCCTAAAAATAGAACATTCTGTAGAAATGACAATAAAAAATTATATACATGCGACGAAATTTCTTCCGCGCTGAATGGGGAATGTTTTTGGTGCATATGCCATCTTTTTTAAGCAAATTGGTTTAAACAATGTGTGTGTGTGTGCGTGTGTGCGTGTGTGTGTGTCTATCTAGTCAAACGATATGCAACTTCTTCAAAGGGACTAGACCACAGATATGCGATTTTATCAAAATCCGAAAATTACTGTTATTTAATACTAGCTAAACACGTAATAAAACAATATAATGCTTATGACATAATAGAAAGTACAGTAAAACCTCCATATTAAGACCACTTTTGAGGCCTTCACCTTTGTGGTCTTATTATTGAATTGAAACAGAGAAAATCTGTCCGGAATTAGTGGGTCGTAATAGTAAGATGGTCATAATTTTACGCAAAGTAAGGTTTTACAGTATTTATCAAAGATTTCAAAGTTAAAATATCACAGCTCTTTGGTCCGCAGGTTTGTAGAAAATATGCATTTCATTTGGTTTGCTTTAGAATTTAGCTAGGCTGTAGTATAGAGTTTCCATTGGCAAGATTTTCTCACTTCTGTATCAAGTCCCATGAACACGTTTGTGGTATTCTAAAAACGACTAAGATTTAAAAAGTGTACAATTTCGTTCGGGAATACATTCGTATCCGGGTACATGATATTTTTACATACAGTCAAACCTGTGAATAAAGGCCACCCTTGGAAAAGACAAAATGTGGCCTTCATTGACAGATTCCTTTTTTTAAACAATGGCTTTATGCACGGGGTGGACTTCAAACAGCCGGGGTGGCTGCAAACACAGGTTTGGCTGTATTTCAAATGAATACAATATGTACAAGAACTATGTTGATATGTCGCCCTGCCGACGGGATTTGTATTAAGACAATGAAAAGCATCCACCATGAGTATTATCACAGGAATTAATGTGTCTAACACACATGGATTATCAATTTTATTAACAACATTCCCTGAAAATTCAAGTCTTCTCACACTTATAGCTGATACGTTTAGTCTTTTGCAACACTATTCGCAGCAAATTATTCGTTGGTAGACGGTATGTACTGAAGGCAGATGTCTATGTTTTACATTATAAGTTCAATGTAATGTTTCAATGTTTAAACAGTCCACTGCCCATCAATATTGCAGCAGATACCAACATGACAATATCCAAGACTGTACAAATGCTTCATTAAGCTATTTTTGAAGGAACTAAAACAACAAATGCAGAATCAAAGCATGTCCAGAAGATTCCAAGAGATCAAAACGAAGCTTCCATTCCTAATGCCGCGACAGAAAAAGATAAATGATAAAAAAGCCAAGGTGAATGGATCCTCATTGTAATGGTTCGGCTGAATTCTCTGTATATGGCAGTGTTCTCTTTATTGTCTATACAAGCACTGAATGGAATGTCCTCATTTTGTATCATTCAACCATCCAATAGTGGAACCACTCGTAATTGTGGGCGAAGGTGTGGGTGGAATACCACTATCCGTACTAAATTTTCTAACATTCTGTAATAGAATAATTTAACTGTACTAAATTTTCTAACATTCTGTAATAGAATAATTTAACTGTACTAAATTTTCTAACATTCTGTAATAGAATCATTTAACTGTACTAAACTTTCTAACATACTGTAATAGAATAATTTCACTCATTAAACCATTCAAACAAGATTTTATTTTAACAAACTCTTGTAGATAGTGATCTATAATTCGCAGTTCATAAATCAAGTGCGAACTGAACTCATTAATCCGAACTCCGCTTTTTTAAAAAAAATAACCTTATTCCAGGCCAACATTTTCTCCAATATATGTATAAAAACACAGATTACATTACTCTTAAAACAACTCTTTCATTCTGGACTTTTTCTTGACGCAGACACGATCGGATTAGAAATGCGCCGGTGCAACTGTATCATTCAATGTGAACCATATCGGATTGTTTGATCGTGGATTTCTTTGAATTCCGTGTTTTTATATAAGGTTCTGTACTGTTATGATAGAACATGTTTGTGTGTACTATGATAGAACTTATATGTGTGTACTATGATAGAACATGTATGTGTGTGTACTATAATGGAATATGTATGTATGTGTACTATGATAGAACATGTATGTGTGTGTACTATAATAGAATATGTATGTATGTGTACTATGATAGAACATGTATGTGTGTGTAGTATAATAGAATATGCATGTATGTGTACTATGATAGAACATGTATATGTGTGTAGTAAAATAGAATATGTATGTATGTGTACTATGATAGAACATGTATGTTTGTACAATGATAGAGCATGTATACTATAATAGAATATGTATGCATGTGTACTATGATAGAACATGTATGTGTGTGTACTATGATATAATATGTATGTGTGTGTGTGTACTATGATAGAATATGTATGTGTGTGTACTATGATAGAATATGTATGTGTGTGTGTGTACTATGATAGAATATGTATGTGTGTGTGTGTACTATGATAGAATATGTATGTGTGTGTACTATAATAGAATATGTATGTATGTGTACTATAATAGAACATGTTTGTGTGTACTATGATAGAACATGTATGTGTGTACTATAATAGAACATGCATGTGTGTGTACTATAATGGAATATGTATGTATGTGTACTATGATAGAACATGTATGTGTGTGTACTATGATAGAATATGTATGTGTGTGTGTGTGTACTATGATAGAACATGTATGTGTGTGTACTATAATAGAATATGTATATGTGTGTACTATAATAGAATATGTATGTGTGTGTACTATGATAGAACATGTATGTGTGTGTACTATGATAAAACATGTATGTGTGTGTACTATAATAGAATATGTATGTGTGTGTACTATAATAGAATATGTATGTGTGTGTACTATGATAGAACATGTATGTGTGTGTACTATGATAAAACATGTATGTGTGTGTACTATAATAGAATATGTATGTGTGTGTACTATAATAGTATATGTATGTGTGTGTACTATGATAGAACATGTATGTGTGTGTACTATGATAGAACATGTATGTGTGTGTACAATAATAGAATATGTATGTATGTGTACTATGATAGAACGTGTATGTGTGTGCTAGTGCTATGATATATCATGTATGGTTGTATTCAAGTAGACTTTGAGGTAAGGTGGAAGTTTTCGCGTGTGAATTTCCTAGTAATCGTTTTTTGCTTTGTTTTGTATAATTTTTTTGTACAAATTTTATTCTGTGCAGTGAGAGCTTTTAAAGGATGTCATAAGGAGTATAAAATACGATCAACGACAAAGGCTACATAAAAGTAAAACACAATCATATTTTTACCAAATTCAGTGGTGCTTTGCAAACGTCTCTTGCCAAATTCTGGTCTATTGTTTCAGGCAGCTGTACGCCTCCCACCTTTTTCCTCCACCTGATAGCCTTTCGTCTCATTAACCTGTATTTAAAAAACGACGATATTCCGTTTATATATCAATATTTATTATAGAATGCACGTGTTTTAATGCCGGAAGTATTAGAGACTCTATTTCATATCGTACGAGAATTTGAAGCTACAATTAAGTTTGGTAATGTTAATAAAATTTCCAAGTGGTCGGTGATTTAATCACTTGTATTTTCATGAAGATTTTCACTCAGCATCGTAATCTTATTTGGCACCTATGTTCTGTGTTTTTGTGCGATTATTGATGTGAGTCATACGGTATAGTTTATTTTAAGTGTTTGTTTATAATGGGGTAGAGTACACTGGTATGTTTATAGTCTTGAAGTGTTTGTTTATATTGGGGTCGAGTACACTGGTAGGTTTATAGTCTTGAAGTGTTTGTTTATATTGGGGTAGAGTACACTGGTAGGTTTATATTCTTGAAGTGTTTGTTTATATTTGGGTAGAGTACACTCGTGGGTTTATGGTCATGTCAATTAGTTTGAAATCGCGTTTAAAATTTTCTAGGAATCATATTTTGCTTTTTATTCTATAATAAAATGTGTCTAAAGCAGTCATATGAAATACATTTTAGTTACCTGACAGTGCAAACAATACCAATGGTAGCCAGAATTACCAGGGCCAATCCAGCACAGGATATACCAATAATTACATGAAGCTTCAAGCCTACAAACAAAGTGAACAAACATCGGTAAAAATCACTATACAGTGATAGTTATCATTGGTATTTCCCGGGTAAGGTGCATTTAATGGGGCTGTGTTCATTGCTTCATTGCTTGGTTTTCTGTTCACTTCCACATTAGTTAAACTCTATTTCGGAATTCTTCAAAAGTGATCTCCGTGGTCGAGCGAATAAAGTCCCTGAGTAGTAATCACTCTACCTTCACCGTTCTGTTTTAAAACTCACCCGGAGCAAGAAAGTTTTCCAGACAAGAAGTTCGGAGGTTCTACCCAGGTATTCATTCGGGATCTTAAAACCTACCGTCAAATGCTGGAAAAGCGGCCACATGACAATAACTGTGGACGTTAAGTTAAACCCAACGCCAAAAAGAGCACTAAGTTCTATATTTGACTTCGATATTTTGAAAGTCTGTTAGGAAGAAATGTCTGCGGCAATCATAACGAAATCAGATGTTTTATCGTACGACAGTATGATAGTAACACAGCGTAATGTTAAAAACTTGTCATATCGTACCATAGCCCTCCATTATTGTTTTATTGTACGACAGTATGATAGTAACACAGCGTTAAAAACTTGTCATATCGTACCATAGCCCTCCATTATTGTTTTATTGTACGACAGTATGATAGTAACACAGCGTTAAAAACTTGTCATATCGTACCATAGCCCTCCATTATTGTTTTATTGTACGACAGTATGATAGTAACACAGCGTTAAAAACTTGTCATATCGTACCATAGCCCTCCATTATTGTTTTATTGTACGACAGTATGATAGTAACACAGCGTTAAAAACTTGTCATATCGTACCATAGCCCTCCATTACTATTGTTCAAGAACTCTGTAGAGTTATTACACAACAAATGATCATTCAAATATAAAAGCATTGGTTCATAATAATAATAAGTAAGTAATAATGAGACATATTTACTCGTCGGCGTAAGATTTTAGTAGACCACCAAAGACTCTCAGCAAACGTATTCTTATAAACTATAAATCCACCCACGTCGCCATAAAAGAGAAACTAGGTTTGGACTATGTTGTCTATAATAGGTAATGATGTATGGGTCTTACTTTTATTTACGGGAGTTCCTGACACAGCAGGACTGAATGGGCCAGTGAGATTTTTCGCAGAAAGTCCCTGAACCTGAACTGTGTATTCTTCATCTTCTGTAAGGTCTTTTAACACTACCTTTGATGAGTTGGACGGAACTTCTATCTCTGTAAAACATAAATATAATGTGAAATATCGAAAAATTAGTTCAATATTTTTGGAATTAACCCTACTTTCAACAGTATATCAATAATATATGTGGGGGTAATTTGACCTACTTGGAGTTCAAGGATTCTGAACCAGTAATAAAATTGTTTTCCTAACTAACAGCCAAATTAATCACATAAATTACTCTAAACAGCGGTAGCTGACAAAAGATCCCTGAACAATAAACAGGATAAAACACTTTTTATTATAAAGAAAGGGCAGCAAGATTTTTATGTTAAAAAACTGTAATCTTCGGAAAGACATTCCTACGAAATGGGCCCCAGTCAGGAGGTATTTTTATGACACTACAGCATTGGGCGTTCTGGATATTTTTCATTGTATTCCACACTAACATCGTTGAAGACAAGGAATAGTTTTTTAGCATAAAAAGACCATATTAAAAGTAAAAGAAGTTTGTTCATCGCATTATGTACATGATATGTTAAAATAACACCAAAACATTAACTAACTTAAGCATTTCCCACTGTCTTTGAGGCAATATTCAATCCTGTAAGTAACAATAAGCGGCTCTCCGGGTGTGCATCCCAGTTTTTCCCAGGAAACAACCAATGTATTGTCCTCTGAACCTATTGTCACTATCACATTTGGTGGGTGTACCTTAGGTGCTGTAAAACAATCATGAAAACATATTTCCCTCATGGAACTACTTTTAATGATCATCTTGAATGGAATGATTGGTTATTAAACAGGCAAGGTACGAGTTCGTTATAAACGTGTATACAGATATAAATAGGAAAAAGTTTTAGAAAAATAACCCACAAACCTACGCAACACATACGAGTGTAGAAGGATTCAGACATAGGGGACAAAACAATGTCTCCAGGAGGAGTACCGACTTTGTAAGGTCTGCATAAAGGGCACATGGGGTGGGGGCTATTGCTTTAATGCATCGTTGGTCTTTAGTCAGAGATGTGCATTTATTATATCCATATAAGTAATGTGTTACAATGGGTGACCATTGTCCAAATTTGGCTTTATATTTTGATTTAAATGTGTGACCATTAATTACAACATGGCATTCTTAGTGAGTGTGGTTGTGGTGTCAACGTAGGATTGTCTGTATAGTACAGTAAAATACGGATTGGTGAACTTGAATAAAGAGAGCAATCTGATGTACACATCCTTCTTCATAGATATAGCGAAGTAAGGACATATTGAAGTATGGATGTATTGAAGTATGGATATAGTGAACTATGGATATAGTGAAGTAAGGATATAGTGAAGTAAGGATATAGTGAAGTAAGGATATAGTGAAGTATGGATATAGTGAAGTAAGGATATAGTGAAGTAAGGATATAGTGAAGTAAGGATACAGTGAAGTACGGATACAGTGAGGTATGGTTATAGTGAAGTATGGTTATAGTGAAGAAAGGTTATAGTGAAGTACGGTTATAGTGAAGTATGGACACAGTGAGGTATGGTTATAGTGAAGTATGGTTATTGTGAAGTATGGTTATAGTGAAGTAAGGATATAGTGAAGTATGGATACAGTGAAGTATGGATACAGTGAAGTATGGATACAGTGAAGTATGGATACAGTGAAGTATGGATACATTGAAGTATGGATATAGTGAAGTATGAATATAGTGAAGTATGGATACAGTGAAGTATGGATACAGTGAAGTATGGATACAGTGAAGTATGAATATAGTGAAGTATGGATACAGTGAAGTATGAATATAGTGAAGTATGGATATAGTGAAGTATGGATACAGTGAAGTATGGATACAGTGAAGTATGAATATAGTTGAGCATGGATACAGTGAAGTATGGATACAGTGAAGTATGGATATAGTGAAGTATGAATATAGTGAAGTAAGGATACAGTGAAGTATGGATACAGTGAAGTATGGATACAGTGAAGTATGGATACAGTGAAGTATGAATATAGTTAAGCATGGATACAGTGAAGTATGGATACAGTGAAGTATGGATATAGTGAAGTATGAATATAGTGAAGTAAGGATACAGTGAAGTATGGATACAGTGAAGTATGGATATAGTGAAGTATGGATACAGTGAAGTATGGATACAGTGAAGTATGGATATAGTTAAGCATGGATACAGTGAAGTAAGGATACAGTGAAGTAAGGATACAGTGAAGTATGGATACAGTGAAGTATGGATACAGTGAAGTATGAATATAGTGAAGTATGGATACAGTGAAGTATGAATGTAGTGAAGTATGGATATACTGAAGTAACTATTCATAACCCCAAGAATTAACTTAGATCACGTTTTACGGTGCATTGTTAAATTATTTGGAACGGTAGATTAAACATGCCGAGGAAAGATGCTCCCTAATTGTGAAAACCTAAAACGGCTGACAAAGGGGACATGTCTATTATTCTAATTATGTGACAATTGTTGCAACGGAAATAGTAACTATTCATAAAAATGACAGTAAAAACATGGACAATTAATATCAACAATATATTAATTAACAATTAATAATCCAATATATGGAATCAAAGCGCTGAAAACATCAGTAAACCACCATTTTATGTATATCAAAGTCGTCATTGTTCTGACTTTGTTAACAATATACAATGTTTTCACGAGTTGCTAAACAATCGTCTCTTTATTATATCTCTATTCAACATTACACATAAAAGTACAAAAATAGGAAATTAAAAATAAACATTAATTAAGTCATTAACAGTACTTATTGATATTTTAATTGTTAAAATCAACACTAGTTCATACATAGTACAACGTCTCAACTCAACACGAGTGTGAAACTTAAAACAAAGCAGACCACAATTAGAACAAGTAACTGTTCTCGAAATCAGGAAATTAATTTATAGTGAAACGAAACCTCGATATGAGAAACAAAATAAAACTGTCTCTATATTGAGGTAGTCTCATGATCAAGTTGAAATGAAAAAGAAATATTAAAAAAATGGTCCAAAAACATGACAGTTGTGACAAGTTTCTTCGTACAGTAAAACTTCAAACACAGACCACATCACTATTACGAACACCTTGTTATACAGACTACTTATTAACGGACCGGCTTCCAATAGCTCCCTTACAATTCAACTCGATGATGAGAACACTCATTATTATGGCCGATATTTCGGGACCCGAAGGGCTCATTTTCGAGGTTTACTGTATTGAAATTTTGATCTCTACGTGAGGAGTTTTACTGTGTATTTTTATGAACTTTAAGAGGAATTATTGAACAATGGTACGAAAATAAGCGGGTCGTTTTGAAAAGATGGTCTTAGTAGTGAAATGAACTCAAAGTGAGGTTTTACTGTATTTAATGATCATTAAAATACGGTCTTCCGAGTTTAATTTTATGTGTTCTGACATACTTACAAACATCTTTTGTATATACACAATGTTGCCAATGAGACCCATAGCTAACATCCCCGCTGGACACACTAACACTGTATGAATATTTCCCAGCCTTTTTCGGGACAATCGAAGTTTTGGTTTTGTTCGATGCAATTTTGACCCAATCCACAAAGCCATCATTCTGTAAAATATGAATTCTTATCTCCAAAATCCATAAGAATAATATCTTCATAACACATTCATGAAACGGTGAAACACGATTATAGTGAACTCGGTTATAATGAAGAATCAGACAAAGTGAAGTTTTTATTTATTGATTTTTATTTCATTGTTTTGAACATAGTAAGGATGTAATGAAGTACCTAGGCAGTTGAACGGATCGCCGGGAATTCACTATAACTGTGTTCTACAGTATGTGTTTGTTCTCAATAGATCACATTTTGCGTGTGTCATAATCTGGTGAACACGTAATATACGAAAGTTAGGAATTACTTTGGAATGAAGTGGAGTAGGTTTTGCGGTTATCAAGTATCATGTGCTTGGTCAATATATTTTCGTACATAGCTGAAATATTGTGAATGGCGCAGAAACCTAATAAACATAGCAACTGGTATATAAATGCATGGTTTAGAATTATCTCTGAATTTTCTCTGACCTGTGTTTTCGTCGCTTATGTTCTATTAAATTTGTCATGACAATTAAATTAATTAGTTTACAGCAGGTCAATTAAGGCCGTGACAATACATCCGTACCTTGCATTGTCCCATTTTTATTACGCACCAAGATACGTAAATATCAGAGACGTCCGTCTGTAGTGAATCAAACGTTATGAAAACCTCTGATGGGCCTTTGCGTACAAGTCTCCGGTCAATTTCAACTGTGAAACTCGGTTGTTGAACATCTGTGGGTGAAAAGGGGCGATGTTACAATGAGAAACTCCGAACCATTTTAAATCCTTGACACATCAAAGGTTGGTCATTTGATGTGAAGTATTGACATTCTTTTTTGTTGTTGGGCTCAAAGTCGTACCAACAGCCAGAGTCATATGACGACTACCAAAATGGCTTAAATAATAATGAGGGGGTCTCATTACAATGATGAAATACAGAAAAAATATTGAAAACCACTCAGAAAAGGAGCGGTCCTTATTATGAGCTTTTTAGAATTAATATTAAGTAAACCGCAAAATAATTAACTCGAATATTTATAAAGAAGACAAAAACGTACTTTTTTGCCACTTTTGCACGTAGACAGTTGATGGTATATGTGACATTCCAATCTCATTTCGAGCATTCACCAACACAGTGTATGCAGCATTACACGACAATCTAGCACATCCATATGTTGTGTCCTCGGAAAATGATTTGTGCACTTCCGGTTCGTAACTTCCGGTTTGCGTGAAAAATACATCAATTCCTCTCATTCTTCCATTCTTATCAATGGCATCGATGTCCTAAAATGAAACAAAAACTAAAATTATAGTGGAAATCCAGCGTTACCATGAATACTAAGTCCAACAGCCTCACAAAAATGAGTAAAACATAGAAAACTGGAGAAAGGACAAAGCCCAGAGACATTACGAAGCCGAAATAAGGTGCCCATAGAGGCAACGTAAACCTATTTTTCTAAGTCTTGAGTTTGAATGATCAAGACCAATTTTCTTTGTCCCAAATGTGGTATTAATATCAAGGTTTTACTGTAATGTCAATACGTATAATACGTATAACCTCACCTGCCATGACAGACACACTGTCCTCTGTTTTCCTCCGTCTATGCATTCTTTTGGGTCCCAATAATAACCACCAGGTATTACTTTTGGACTGGCGCTAGGAACTGAAAAGAAAGCATAAAGCGCATTGAATTTAACATCTTATAATAATTTATAAGCCCTGTAGCCCTAATATTCAGATTACACATGGACAGATTTCTTTACTTCCGAATTCAGGGTGATGGATATAGTGAAATATGTACATAATAAAGTAACCCAGGAATTCACTGTAACCGTGTTCTACTGTACTTTGTAAGAAAACATTACTGACCATCTTTTAATGTTCTGTTTTCTGTTGTTACACTCTTGCTCCAGAAACCTTTATTGTCAGGTTTTTGTTCCACACTAAATGTATACTTGGTGTCCTCTTCAAGGTCACATAAACTTATTGTTTGAAGTCGGTTAATACCATTTTCAAGTTGTAGGCCGCTTATAATAACCTGTGTCATAAAGTATACAGTAAAACGCGGTTAAAGCGAACTTTAAGTCAAAGAATCATATACAGTGAAGGATTTATCCTTCTTATTTCATCGCTAGGGATACAGTGACATATGGATATCATAAAATACTTGTATCTGTTACTTATAAATTTACTATAACCGTGTTATACAGTTTCCTGTAATATATTTAATCCAGTATCGTTCAAAACGTCATGATCTACGAGCCAAGGGTATCCAACTCTCAACTTTAGTTAAATAATAAAGCATGTAATTGTACTCTATCATATCATATATGAAGTCCATTTGTATGTACAAAATAATTTAATAGCACCTAATTACAACAAAAAGAAGAATTACTCCCGCGGCACAATGTTTAACACCTTTAAATGATTTTTTCCGAGTTAGAACCCTCATACGTTCGCAGTAAAATTGACCGTTACTTACAGATAACAAGGTTATTGAAATTCTTGTTAACCCTCTGCCTCATAAGAATATTTTGGACTCTTTCAAATTCAAAGCTAACGTACTAAGCATTAATTTATTTAAGATTTTTCTCTCTGACAGAGTGGAAAACACTGTGGCAAAAGAAGCCATTACTCTTCGCGAGCATGGCTTCCTCCGTCAAATGTTTTCAAATGTCGTCTGCTTCAGATGCGGGAATTGCAGTATTATGAGGCAAAGGGTTAAGTTAGTGCTTATATAACTGGTATACTGTTAAAACAAGCATAAACCCGAAAAGAATAAAATTCAAACTACAATTCAACCAAGGTTCATGCAAATTGTCCCCAGACGTCATTGACAACACGAGAAAACACTAATTGAACAATTTAGAACGTGCGCTCATCTGTCGATACTTCCACTTTGACCTTAAAGTGTCCAGATCTTTGAACATGATTGTAACAATGAAATTGCAAAAAAATATTACATCGTTATCCTTTTCCAAATTCCAAATACTGTATCTCCGTATTCTATACACATGGGTGACGTCTGGTATACTTTTAACGTAGTTATTCCATTGTAGCCGAATACAGGTGCTGTTAATCGGGTGACTTCTAAGATTAGTTATTGGATCTGGTTTCACTGAAAGTTTGGGGGGAATTTTAAATAAGTTGTATATTCTCTTTACTAACATTTAACAAATACATCTACTCAAAGTCACCAAGATGTGAACAGATACCGACTTGGGCGATCGATTGTGTCCGTCAGAAGCTATATGAGATTACGTAATATTATAATTACGGTATGACAGATGAGGCAAAAAAATTCCATGCTTCCACGAACATCCCTAAAATTGTTGGGTCTTTTACAAATATAATTTTAGTTACGAGATAAAGTTCGAATAAAATTGAAAATATTGGCAATCAAAAAATTACTTAGATCCAAAAAAAGCTGGGATCGGCAGAAAAAAGCTAGGGCCGGTCGGGTATTTGGAAAACAGGAACTCTTTATTTTATATATAGAAACTGTGAACCCAGTCATTTACGCTGTAACATAATTGAAACCATGTTATACATCATTGATATACGATATTAAAGTTTAAATAACAATGTAGTACAAAATAATACTTGTAGGCAGTGACTTACCGAGTAACTTTGGTTTAATTGTAAAGTTTGACGACACGCTTTCACCACAAACTTGTACCTGGATTATACGTATATCCAGGGTGCTCTGTAATACATCATCACTGGTATTCCTATTAATACCCGGCCAAATACACAGAGTGCCGTTGTTTTTCAATTCTGGACAACTGCGCCAATCAGATCTTCCAGAAATACTCCTATAAATAATTGATACAGATCAGAAGGCATCATTCCTGTTTGACTTTCGGGGTATACATGTTACTTGTAACAGACATAGGGGCGGTGGATTTCAACCATACAACCATCGACCATCTCTGATTTGTCAAATAGTATTAATGATACAAAGTCTCGAGACCTCTGGAAGGAAGCCAGTTTTCCAGTCATTACTTTTACAGGAATACCTCGGTATTAGGACCGCTTCTGAAACCATAGCAGTAAGGTGGTCTCAATATTAAGTTGCATAGCAGATTAAATAGATTAAATAATGGTACCCGGTCCGGTCCGAACATTAGCTGATTTTTATAACAAGGTGTACTTAATATGATGTGGAAGTGTTATGTACGGTGAAGTGTTACTTAAGATTAAGGGGAGATACTCACCATTCAAAGGTAATCTTTGGCATAGTACCCGTGTTGTACTCCGTACCATGTTCCCAGGAACAAACCATCTTTTCGTAATTCTCCACAACACAATGGAAGTTCTGTACTTGCATTGGCATCGCTTTGTAAGTGAAAAAACGCTATGTGTCAAATAACAAATTTATTAGGGGCATGCTTTCTGAACGTAGGGCAATTAGGTCATATAATGAGTCACATGGATTCGATGACTATTAGTAATGCAACTTGTTTGGTATTAATTGAAAAATTTAAAACCAGTAATATTTCTCTTTTATAAAAGATTTATTTATTAAGACAATTATTATAAAGTGTTCTTCACGCATGATACTGGTAGTCTAAACTCTAATTGCTCGTATTTCTGATTTTTTGAGCCAGTATGCAATGTGGAGTCGAGTTCCGTACTGCATACAATACGGATCCATAACACTGATTTTTATACATTCCGGAAGTATAATATTCAAATAAAAAGAACTCACTATAGATAGGAAATAAAACGGGATCTTTTATTCGTAACGCTTTGTTGTTTACGTCATCACGTTGTCCATAGTAACATTTCACGTGCATAAATAACTCTTTTGCAACGCGTAACGTAAAATTGGCAGACGTGTCATTTTCTCTAACGACGTCATTTTCTCTTACGATGACGTAATCCTTTGGTGGAATCTTAACAGCAAAGTGTATGTTTTTGTCAAGCGAGGGTTTGTCGAACAGTTGACATTTAAATGTGACATCATCGCCATTACAGACAAGTGGTTCTTTCGGGACAATACTTCCAGAATATTGTCTTTGGGCTGCAAACAAAATAATGTGTACCTCGGTTATAATGGCCTCTAATACAGAATATAGTCAAGATGTTGTAAAGTAACTATTCACTCCCGACTATTGTATACAACACATTGGGATATAACGAAATATGAATGTAAAATTCTCGTCCTCAAAGTCTCATTATGACCGAATTTTACTGCATATATCACAGTCATTAGTGATATACGATTTAAGTTTGTATGTGTTAGCTCACTTGAATGAATTTATAGCCGGTTTCTATATTGCTCATTTATCCAGAAAAGTCACTGTACGTCAATACAAGGGGTGTACGTTAACCTAATCAGTTTTCCTGGTTTCCATACCAGTACTAACCTTGTCCGTCGCAATTACCTGCCAACAACTGAGCACGAATGATCAGCCTTAGAGGTAATATCTTCAATCAAATCGTCACAGAAAACATGCCGCCCCCAGGGTTCGAACTCACACTATCGGAAGAAGATTTTGAAAAGATACAGCAGAAATAATGATGTTGTCACAGATCATGGACAAAAAACACTAATTCAGGCGCCGGACATAAACTATATATCGTTACCAGGTTCTAAATAATGACTTCAGCTGACTATTCCTTACACTAACGTTGTATTGCTAGAGTATAATATAAACAGTTACCTCCAAAAACGAACCCTTGACAAATTACAATGAAATCAAAAATCGCCCACAATAGAAAGATACTGCTGACCTTCATATTTGCAATACCGTTAAGGCAACAATTAAGTCGACATCCTACAAATATTAAAATGAATAATGGTTATAAGTCAATAATAAGAGACAGAAATTATCGTTCTTATCATTAAAAGCCTAACATAATCCTGACGTCACGATGACACACACCTGACGTGGAATACTCCCATCTAACTTTGAGTTGTCATATTCCTTACATTTCTAAATATGCTTTGTCGTAAGTTAACCCAATACTTACATCTATGACGTTTTACTTAATTTTTTTACTGTTACATATCTATCAAATGAAATGGAGTTCCAAATTCGGAAAAATTATAGATTTGAGGTTTAGCGCCTTTAAGTACAAGGCACTTTTTCTATATTTTATTGTAGTACGGTAAAACACGGTTAAAGTGAATTCCTGTAGAACCGACTAATTTTTTCATTATATTTCACTTTATCCATTACAATGTAACAAATAAAAGATGCGGGGAGATTACATCATACACTGTAACCGGGTCTTACCTTTATCCGAATTGACTATAACCGTGTTTTACTGCATATTTATATAATTTAACTTCCATATAATACACACTTTCACTTTCCTTTGTGACACTCCAGTATAAATGATTTATAACGATGTCAAAGCTTTATCTGTTGTAAATGCACATCCGGGACCCATATCATTGCTAGGAGAGCAATTTTAAAAATTCTGCATATGGTATACATTTCAATTTTTTACATTTAAACCCGAAACAGTTTGTAGGTTAAAGCATGTTTTATTAACAAACAATGGGTAACAAGATGTCCATGATAAATCTGTAATCTACGGCCAGAGTTTTTAATAAACTGATTTACGGGAGCACCGTATCTAAGTTTTGCAAAACCCAAATAAAATTAAATGTCAAAATCTCAATTTTATTGAGTCGTACCGGTTCCGAAAATAAATTGGTGCGTTCAACCTGTGATAAATTCTCGCAACGTCTTATTTTGGAACCCACACCGTTTATTGTTGACTGCTTTTCGAGATAAACATTGTTCGTCCGATAATACACTGAAGTCACAGCATACAGGGCTCTACATTAACTTTATAGCTAATTTGTCCTGCCGGACCAGTGCTTAGAAAATTCACTTGCCCTGACCACAGTGAGACTTGTCCGGACTACACTATATAAACTTATTGCCCTGACCACAGCGAGACTTGTCCAGACTACACTATATAAACTTATTGCCCTGACCACAGCGAGACTTGTCCAGACTACACTATATAAACTTATTGCCCTGACCACAGTGAGACTTGTCCGGACTACACTATATAAACTTATTGCCCTGACCACAGTGAGACTTGTCCGGACTACACTATATAAACTTATTGCCCTGACCACAGCGAGACTTGTCCAGACTACACTATATAAACTTATTGCCCTGACCACAGCGAGACTTGTCCGGACTAAAGTATGTAAACTTATTGCCCTGACCACAGTGAGACTTGTCCGGACTACACTATGTAAACTTATTGCCCTGACCACAGTGAGACTTGTCCGGACTACACTATGTAAACTGAGCTTTGGCATTTTACCTCTTGATTTATCTTCGATGAAATGCCGAAAGCAAATAAGTTGGACATTTTGCGATATTTTCGAGCGAAGCGGCAATTCCGATTGTCGTTATTAAGCACGTGATAGATAGAAGTTTGTCTATTCGTTGTTGGGAGTTTATCAGGCAAATGAATACAAATTATTGGTAATGATATTCCAGTATAACATAGTTCGTTTCCATGAATTAACAGTTTCATACGACAATGACATGAGAATTTTAGACTGAATTTCGTACTGTGCTAAAAATAGCACACTGATTCTCGGAAGCATGGTATCTCGATAATGTAACGCCGGAAACCAACCCTTTATAAATATCAAGGGATGGCATGAAATTATTTTCGTTTTCGTTCCTGCATCGGATAATGGTATTGAGACCGTGAAATTATTTTATGATTTTTATGTTAATAAATATTTGTTGACGAACGACTTGATGAAATATGATTCACGGGAGAAGTTTTCTGCTTGTCCGATCGGGTAATTGTTTAGAATATTCGTTTGTCCAAGGTCAACTTTTTTGTCTCGAACGATCACCGAATCGGACAACCGCTAGTGTTGAGCCCTTTTGTATACTTGTACAGGAATAAAACCAGTCCATGATGTTTCTTTCCGCTTTCGTTGTCAAAAAAAATATGGCTTCAAGCAGGTACTTCAAAGTATCGATACGAAATCCTGTTAAGCAAATCTTTAAAATCGTTGGTTGGAATCAATCATCACCATTATCAGAAGCCTCGCACCAGGAACGGGAAAGTTTTTGGTGAATCAAACGTGTTGGGCAGTATCAGGGCAGGCGATAGTAATGAAGTAGATGTTAACACACCAGTTCATGTTTAAACAGAGCTTGGGTAAGGATATTATAGGCAAAATAAAACGTAATATTTTTTTCTAAATTTTCTGGATTTATTTTTATTTATTTATCCTATGCTGACTTTTTGTCATTTTATTTTTTTATTTCCCCCTCCTTAATATGCTCCTGTGACAAAAATCTCCCGTAAACCAGATTTTTAAAAAACTCTAGCTGAAGCTTTGTCCATGAAATGTGCACCTAGTGTCTGGATTCTATAATCTACACAATCTCTGTCCTATGGACAAGGAACAAAGTATAATACGCTCGGCGTTTATCGAGCGATCAAAATGTATGGCGTGTTTACCACAAATTAATTTGTAATGTCGATCTCTGTTCTACTGCACATTGTATTCTTCAAGTGAAGCAGGTGCGTGTAATTTGATCAATTACAGTTTTACACTGGGTAAGATTTGAAGCCGTTTAAACATCTGTTTCTTTTGGGTAATTGTTATATGCACGTAGCTGTTGCCAACTAATCAAATTAAATTATACTTCCGAAAGTGGCGTCTGGTGTATACATGTAAGTATTATTTCAAACCGAAAGTAGGGTGATTTATTTTTTAGAATTTGAACAGAAAATAAAGAAAACTGTTTTACAAATGACCTAATCAGTATTTCACAAGGAGGAGGTCAAAATTTACAAAATGAAATCTACAGTTTAGTCAATAAGACCGACATCTCTGTAAAATTATCGAAAAATCAAACTTACGCGAATAAACATCATAAACACATACCTGAAGCTTTAGATGACATACTACGCTAAACCGTACTGTTGAACGGACGGACGGGCGGACGTACGGGCAAAGAGAACATAAAATAAGCGCGACCCTTTTATCATATCATATTTTTTTCTTAAGAGAGGACGAATCAGCCTCTAATGTGCCTGATAGGTTCATTAACTACATTATTACACGTCTGGAGTAATCACGATCCATGTTTAACATTAGTACTCAGATGATAAAAACATATAAACTTACGTTCATTACACATTCTTTGTATTAAATGTGAACACAACATATATGTACAAACAGATGCATGTAAACTATGAATATATACACTAACACAATATACAAACGAACGTGCATCTAAATTAATCAACTACCAAAAAGCTTTAAAATTTCAATAAACAAATAAAGACGCATTACATAAAACAATTAACTTACAGCAGTTTCACTGATCCTGAACAATACCTCAGATGTGTGTTTCCTAATGGTTCTAGTAAAACTTACATTCATTACACCTTCTTTGTATTAAATGTGAAGTTAAACACGGGACTTAAAACTCAGTTCTTGTAACATCCCATGAAAAAAACTCACAGCGTACCACCCGACAAACGACGACAGACGAACTGTTCACTTATATAAGGATTGTTGCAAACAAAGAAAAAATGTTTTGTATCTTAGAGGACATCAATAGTCCAGCGTGTTAAGTGTTTTGAGTATTAACGCTTTGTTGATACAATTGAGGACATAAGTGTTTTAATTACAATATCTATTGTATTTATTATGTAGTCACCGTTTTCTTGGAAATTACAAATATGTTTATAAAGTGCCCAATATCCTACAATATAAAACCTGACCCCGGCTTCTTAACTGCACTGAAAATTGTTTATTTTAAGCAAACAATAGTAAATATTTAATACAATAAAACGTTTTTGCCTTGACCGTATTTAATTCTCAATAAATTTGTACTTAACAATACTGATACATGTTCGTTGTTGTTTTGTTTTCTTTTGTTTGAAAGAAATATAAGAACATATTAAGTTAGATAGTATAGTACATAGTAACATGTTCTTTTTTATAGAGAAATACAAACTCTTTTAAAAACACAGCGAAACCTAGATTATAAGAATACTTTTTAGACCCGATAGAAACAGTCTTAATGCTGAGGTGGTTTCATTATCAAACTAAAAACCATATGAACATTTGACGACCGGTCCGACAGTAAGTGGTCATAATTGAGACTGATTGAGGTAGGTAGGTAGGTAGGTAGGTAGGTAGGTAGGTAGGTAGCAAAACTTCATTTTCCCCAAACTTACAATTCTTACTTTGGAGTTACGATTCGTCCCCGAACAGGTTCATAAATTGGATTTTGCTGCTAGGAATTTTAGGGTCGACGTGGATCGGTCGGGTAATAGGAAATATTATTTGGTGCTTAAAGGTAGAAACGTTGTATTGATTAAAGTACCCATTTAAACCCATTAAAACCATACATACCGGATATCTCCCTGGGAATTTCTTCAGATGGTTTACCAACTACAACAAGGCTAAGGCTAAGAAAGAATAGTTGTGTTTACGGTTACAAGTCTGACCTTAAAGTTTCTGTCGGCAAAATCCCAAGTACAAAAATATTTGCGAATGAACTGTACCTCGTACTTAGTTTGATAATGAAACCACCTCAGCATTAAGACCTCATATCCTCACAAAAGGTGGTGAGAAAAGATATAGAAAGGTTTTTTTCGAGCTACTACCCTTACTGTTTTGGTCAAATAACCCTAAATGATTATTTTTCTAGCCTAAGACTGGACGAAAAAATAAGTGATGTAGCTTTATCTCAAACAGGATTTAGATAATAAATATGACATAACTTGTGCTGAATACATAGAAAATGTTTGCTTTTGAGAAATCAATCCGGTTAGCATGTCGCGAGCTTATTGTTTAGATTTATCAGTGAACTTTGGACCAAATGCGAAATCATCTTTCCGGATCTTTTTCAAATCAACTGTGTCTAAGCGAACTAATTCAACAATACAATATTAAAGCTTATGTTTTTTTAGTTTGCTTGTTGTTAACTCGACTGTAGTAATTGTTCAAACAATGTGCTAATAATAAATGCCTTAATTTTAATAAACAATTCGTATCGTTAACAGTTGTGTCCATAAATGAAAGATAGATACTTTATTTCGATGACTCAATTGTTTATTTCAATTCTTTAAGATTAAAGAATATACATTGAACCGCAAAGAAAAGCATAAGTTGATATTTACAAAAATACAAAATAATTAAACTGTTTGTTTATATTTCTGTTATGGACGTAGAATATCAAAATATTCGTGAACAAACTAGAACCCCGCAGAACCAACGCTCGTCTGTTTTGCATGTCGGCAACTGCGCCTTTCTATTAATGTTTTTTGCACGACAACGACGACCCAGCGATCTTAATAGCTCGACTTTTTCTTTTAACTAAAAATGCGCGGTCAAAAACGAATCAAGAATGACTAACTTTGTCTCAGCGGCATTTTGGTAAGTTTGTTAAGATCGTTTTTCTAAGCTAAAGAAACCTTAAAACATGTTATTCAGACGTGTTATTCAAACATGTAAAGAAATATTTTCGTTAAACCGTGCTTACGGAAAAAAATGTATCTTTGAAAAATTCGAACGTTTGGTAATGAAAGAATTCTTAAAGTTCAGAACAAAAAGGAACAAACTGTGTTCGATCCAAAGGCTCGTGTAAAATGTATTATATATACCATATTGTACGTTATGAGACATGAAAATAACTCTGGATATAACGTCACTGACTTAAATCTTATAACATGAATGAAACAAACGATCTAAGCGGTACATAAGGCAGAAGAAATAAAATAATCAAACTTGAAGTGATAGATCCATCATTTTGATATTCCTGAAACAAAACCAATACAGTGAATTCGGATATGGTGAATTCGGATATGGTGAAGCATCTTATATAAAGACGTATTCCCCCCCAAAGCATACCCTTCTTCGTTTCATTGTTATGGGTATGGAGAAGTATGGGTATGTTTAATTATTCAGATCCCCAGAAACTCACTTTTAACTACTTTAAGTACTTACTACAGCATTTACAAATTTAAATCATTAATTGAATTTATTAGTTATTATTGAAATTTTCAGCATCCGTTCCCCGTGTTTATTCAGCCAAACCTTGGTATCTTTAAAGCATTTAATCTTTCAATAGATTTGTTTACAATCTTGACAATGATAGTTTATCTTTAAGATAATATGCAATTTCACGTGATCCAGGAAAACGAGCACTTGAAACGGGAAGCATGCAATTAATCAGTCATTATATGAATGTGTATTTTGTAATACATGCATCGAGAGTAATGGCGCGTATTAAGCTCTTTATATCGCTTGCGGAAACAGGCAATCAATAAAGAAACTGTCACCTCATTCTTCTTTTCTCTTCCTCTTCTTGACGTCTACCAGATATGGAGCAGATTTCACCAAAGAGCATATTCGGAGCTATTTTTCCCAAGGGATTTCGTCCGCACGATCAGCTAGATCAGGGTCCGAGGTTATAAACTTGATCTCGATATTATCTATGTTCTCAGGTTAAATAAGATAAGATTACAACTACATGTACAGTGCATACTCTCCAGAGCGGCCCTCTCTTAAGCAACAACCACCCTTCACAACAGCATTATTTTTCCCATTGTACGATCTAACAATTAATTTAACTACTCTAGAGCAACAACCTCTCAGCAACAACATAATTTTGCTTCTCCCAAAGGGTGTTGCTTTGGAGAGGTTGCACTGTATGTAACAATTCAAACAACATTTTGAGTACAAGGCAAGAGCTCCAAATCTTTGTGTGTATATACTCAGCTGAACATGTATATTATACTCAGCTGAACATGTATATTGTACTCAGCTGAACATGTATATATATACTCAGCTGAACATGTATATTGTACTCAGGTGAACATGTATATATATACTCAGCTGAATATGTATATATATATACATGTTCAGCTGAGTATATACACACAAAGATTTCGAGCCCTTGATTTGTACTCAAAATACATATATATATATTGTGCAAACAAACATGTTCAGCTGAACTGAATTGAGAGCAAAACGCGGTAAGCAAACTTCACGTATTTCATACCGGTTATTACGTTATAGCAACCACTGGTTATGACACATATTTCACGTGACCATTGTTTGATAACACGAGTGTTAAAATGGCGGACATGCCATGAGAGAAGCTTCAAGAAGAACTGTTTAGTATAAATAAAATGAGACTTTACAATTTACGTTCAGGTAAAAAGTCAAGAGATTTAATTTACTGAAATATTTTTCTCATTGATAAAGACTTTTAGAATATTGTTCACTGTAACAAAGATATCTATAAGGGGAGATCATTGCGTAGGCGATTGGTTTGTTTACATTTAAATAGGCGCACCAGCAATATTATTTAACTTCTTTGTAATTATTATTTTATTTTTCTACCATAAAGCACCTAGAAACTTGACATTATGTTGAAATAGAAGTAAAAAATGAGCTAAATATGAAAACAAGAGGGTCATGATGATCCTGCATCACACACTAGAATAAATGTAAGTTATCTCGTTACTAAAAATGTAAATTACTGAAGGTACATTTCTAGGCAGATAATCGGAAACAATATAAAATAAATTCGATAAAGGACCAATCAAATGATGCTGTAAAAGAATATTCGTGATGACCGTGATGATAACAAATTTGGTGATGATCCAACCATCCAAAGGGGCCAACCATTTTTATTTGAGTAAATCTGATAAAAGACTGTCTGAGAATGCTACATAATAAGAATGGTGATGATCCGTCCATCGATTCATGAGAAGATGATGTTTAAAGTTTTTTTACTTTTAGCTCTGGTGATCCCTTAAATGGGTCAACTGGTATGATATAAGCAAATTGCAGTTAGAACGTCAAAAGGCTTCTACACAGCATATTTGAAGTAAATCTAACTAGTAGTTTCAGATGAGAAGACCATTGCTGACGAAAGACGACGGACGCTTGAACATCCACCCACCCATCCTAACAGCTCACCCTGAACCTTCTTTCGTAAGAGAGAAAATGCCTTCCATCTCTGCTTCATGTCGTGAATTTCAATGCTTCTCGGTAATAGTTTGATTGAAAATAATACTTGTGTATTTATATATTAAGTTTTAAGGTGTTTTATTGTTTATGGCCCGATACTACATAAAATGAACATCAAGACAAATACACTATTTAATGTTTAATTCCATATCCTATATTCGAACCGCCATTGCACATCAGATTTATTCCTGTACTAAACGTAGCGTCAGTGGCAAGAAAAAGACAAGCCATACCAATCTCCCTAGTTTCTCCAAAACGTTCCAGTTGCTGAAAGAGATACTTGTAATGAAGTTTTATTTTCAAAACAAAAATCGAGTTTTACATTTGTTTTCAACAATATCTGGGATATAACGTCAGTTAACCTACCCAGTGTTCATGGATTCTGGTTCAATACTAATTCTGCTCCACGCAAATGATTACCAACGTTTCCACGCAAATCACTAGACTCAGTGGTGGAGAACACAATGTCTCCATCCAGATTGCCAAAGAGAACATGTGGCGCGCAAACGTTTCTAACTTATGAACACAAGGCCCGTAGACCTAATGCTCGTCCTATTAATCTACACGGATAGCCTTGTAGTGAAAGCATATAACTAATCACCACAAAAGGCAAATTATCTCCCTTGACGGTAAGTCAATGTAGTGTGTAAAGGGAGGTAACAATGTAAGATAATTCAGAAAGCCTTAACTTAACTGGAGCATCCGACTAACATTATAGACATCAACAAATTAATGCACTCGAGCAAACAATTAAACATCACGGGATCGTGGTGTCTGGCATAAGCAATGGATATCAAAGATTTTGAAATATATAAATTGTATAGGTAATTCATTGTAATTGGGAAATTCAGTTGCTTTACGAAACACAATACCATCATTTGTCGAAACTAAAAGCGAAAAATTATCAATCAACTTCAAACATTTTAGACCAATGTATTAACAAATTGAATAAATAAAAAATCAAAGCACTGAAAATCATGCGGAAATCGAAACTTTAAAAATGCAGTTTTAACTACATCTGTGTAAGAATATTTTATTTTAAGTAATTTAATAAATTGGCTGCCATTGTAACATTGCAACTAACATATTCAAGCAAAGGCTACAAAATTGTACAGCGGTATACATGACAGCGTTTAATAAATAAATTGCAAAAATATCATACCATTCTACGTTTCATTTGGTCTGCGTTACCCTTTGCAGCCAAAGCTTGCAATAACGGTGTATTTATTGGTCCTGGGCAAATTCTGAGAAACATAAAGATAAGTGAATGGTATGAGTTGACAAAATTTGTACAATCATTATTATACATTAAGTTCAGGTATACCGGACAATAATCAAAATTACTTCCAAAGGTGAAACTACACATTTTTAAAAAGCTCTAGCACATATGCTTGAAATATCAGGATAACGTTACAGCCGTCTAAAACAATATTACTACGTTACTAGGAACAAAAACTGCTAGAACTTCGAGATAGGTCGGGTTCTCTTTACTATTCTTTTTGTCTTTCTTTGATATGTTGATTCAAACCAGTCTAATATTTTTTAAGATTTATTAATATTTAAAAAGCAATACATTGTATATGAATTATACTTACAAAACAATATGTTTAACACATTTTGATCCGATTATTAAGCAAACAAAATATAATGATATCTCTCTAATTCGGACTTGATAGGAGCTGAGGTCAGTTTCTTATGACTGACGAAAGTGTACAAAAACTATTAAACAAAAGATTTTTAAAAAGTCCAATCTTTGAACAGATTCCTTGATTAGTGGGATCCGAACAAAATAATTTTCACTGCAATAAAGTTATAACGACAGACTGTTACAATGCTATTTCCTCATATGTATCAAGAAGCATGAACAAGTTATTTAACTGGAAATACAATCGTTACATTACTACTTAGGTATTAAGGCAGCCTTTCCAGCAGAGAGACAAAATAAGACTCACGTGTTAACCCGCACACCATTTCTTGCTTCATCTATCGCCAAAGCCTTTGCCAAAGCAGGTATCGCCCCCTGTCCAAACCGTGTTTATGTATTATTTTCGAATAAAATATCAAAGATAAGTTTTATCAAAATATTGGTTTACTTAAAGAAATACAAAATATATAATTAACACATATGGATTACACATTGTAATGCAAAAACGAAAAATGCATTTCAATGCGTACGTTTTTCATGGAATCATTTTGAGCATTCACTAAGAATTCGTTTTGCTTTGGTTGAATAAGAACGAACTCTTAGTAATATTTTTAGACTGGTTTTCAATAGTTTCTCTATATTTCAACTTGATATTAAGACAACCTCGATTTAGAGCATTTTCTCAACGGTTATCGTAATGTACAGGTTTTATTGTAAAAAAGGTCACGATCAGTTTTACCTTAGTGGCACAGTATGTCGGACATTTTGCCTCACCCTCAGTACCACTGACACTCGATATGTTAACAATGCTACCTTTGGTTTCCCGAAGATAAGGCAATACATACTGTAAAGGAAAATATCATACATGAACAATTTAGGTCAGCGCTCTAAAACATTATGCATTTTATCAGGTTAAACGTCGTTTCTTTTTCAACAATTTTTCAATTATATACGGCGGCCGGTTCACTTAACCAGTTTTCCTGGACTGTATACTGACCAGTACTAACTTACCCTTCCACAAGCAACTTCTCCATGGAGGAAAATCGACATTTTTGTCAAATTTTCATAAAAGGGTATGACATGCCACAACTCGGATTTGATCATTTACAATGCTTTTTGAGGACTTCCAAAAATGCAAGATTTCCAATTCTTAAGTACCCATTAATATTTCAGTCCTAGAAGGAACACAGCAAAAGTTCGTTCTGTGTTTAACTTCTCTCTAAACAAATACCTCTCCACAAGGAATATTTACGCTGTTACTTTGAGTATGTCACTCAGGAGGGAATATACCACATAGTTATTATTACGAGATAGCAAATATTTCAAAGCACTGCCGCACGTGGAGTTACATGAAGTAACAAGTAACATTTATTCGTGATTACAATTATGTTTTGGTCGTAATAAAGGAAATCTAGAATTATTATGCAAACTGTTTCTCATGAATAAAGTAGTCGTTGACAAGTCTAGCCGTCAGCTATATTTTATCAACCATTGTTTCAGTTGAAACATTTTTAGAGGACTAACTCAATCGCTATCGAACTCTCGCTAAATTACTTGAAATTCAATAATTGCCATATTTTCCACAAAATCATATAATTATGTAAGAAGCAACCTAGCATAAGACCAACTTCTGTCGTACGTGAAAACTCACGACAAATTTCCTTTCCAAAAAAAAATACTTAAGAAAATCTTAAGAGCAAAAACTGTTGTAACTTTACGACAATTGCAATGTACTCTTCATGTTTAAGTATTGCACTTAAGAACCCAAACTCGCGTTAATGTCAACAAACATGGCTGCTGCGTTTGTTGGACTGTCTAAGGAAGATAGAGACTTGTGTCGCGCATGTGTGTGTTTGCATCTTGAACTCATAGGAATTATCGTAATATTATTTGTTTTTCTCTTACGAGTGAAACCAAATCTAAGAAACGCATCATGAATTCAAAAAAGTCCCATGCTGCAGAATATTTGAGATACATACGTGTATGAATTGTTATAAACCTCTTCTTGTGGGTAATGGATTGTTTAACCTTTGTAAAAAAGTCATCAAGTACTATCTATAGATATGTCTGATCAAGTGTACACAAGACTGGCTACTTAGATTGTACGACTGTACACCTATTTTCAACACGTACTCGTGTATGTATCATTTTCATCTTATTTGTAAGAATTTTGAGCGAGAGAGTTAATTTGTATATTTTTTTTATAATTCCCTTTGTCAGACTACTCTGTCACGAAAATTAACACATGGGTTTGACTATACAAAAAATGATATACATACTCACAGTTTGTACAAACAAGTCGAGCGATAATGAAGTAATTTCTTCAACAAAGTAACTACAAAGCCGAGAATGCCACATGGTGTTCAAATCCGAAAATATATGCACACAACGTGAGTGACTACGAAACTGATAATTAAATCTAAGTCATTAACCTATACCAGTCAGTTCCATTCAGACAAATAGTGGCCAGGTAGATACCAGAAGAAATTTGCATTAAACATAAACAAGTTTTAATTTAAAACATCATGTATGTGTAAGTAAGAAGAAATAATACGACCAAGGTAGTTTAGAAAAGTTTAAAGCGATTTGAATTGCTACTCAAAATATTTCTCTTCGTAGTAATTATAAAATAGCTATAAAATAGTAATGTTTACTTAGGTGTTCACTATAATGATTCTTACTAATAGAGTGGTCGCAAAGCAAGGTTTCACTGTATTTTATAGAGAAAAAGTATATTTGTAGATTCTAACGTTTTAATTTCAATACTTTTAAGAACCTGAATCCTACACCTAATAGACAATTTTGTATTCATGCGCGAACATGTAAGGCCTCACTTTATGAGTATGCATACATTTTTCTTATGTACAGCATGTAAAGACCCATGAACAAGATTAACACTGAAAACATTTTTGTCCTTTCTAATACAATTAATGTTTTACATTTGTATATCCATAATACTGCTCTTTTTGCGGATAAATTGTCTCAAAGCTACTCATAAATGTTGATATGTGATATAACAGCCACACACCATACATAGTATTATTAGTACAGTATTGTCCAATTATCGTAATTTCTTTGATAGTTACCTAAGATACAATGCAGGATGGTTATCGCTAGTACCGCGGTACTTAATTTGACGTTAAATTACGATACTGGAAAGAAATTTCCTGTATTAATTACTTACACTGAGATGAACTGTGGCATATTAATTATCATTACACGTAGCCATCAAAGTTTAAGTCAATGTTTTCAAAAAAATATGTGGGTCAAGCTGCCATGTTTACAACTGGTGTTTCCAAGGGAGACTACTCTGGTAACTTGTTTAATAAAATACGGTGGCCATGTAGGCACATAATTTAAAATAAATTCACTTTTAAAAGCTCTCAACAAATTTGTCCTGTCATACCCCTTCTTGCTTTCTTTGCTTTGGCTTTTGATTCGTAAATAATGATATAAAACTGCATAAGATGAGGTATGCAGCCAAGCTTTTTCACGACATTTTTTAAAATCATCGGGGACACGGTTCCAGCGAGGACTACTGTGCTTCAATTTATTTTATGGCATATTTTTAAAATTTTGAATGAATTGTTGCCCCTGTGGAAAATTAGAAAAAAAAATTTTTGGTGATATTGCAGGGCGGCTTACATTGTGTCTTACTTAAATTAGATTGATGCTGTGTTTTTGCATCTTTTGCCGTCAGTTTAGAAATAGATTTTTCCCTTAATCTCTGAAAAATTGGTTACTCCCATAAACTTCAATGCATTTCTAAAGAGAAAATAATTTTAAGGATTGTCATTGTTTTTTTCTAACGGTAAATTATTTTCTGCCATAGGAACCTCTAAAAATTAAAAACAAAAGTTTCCAAAATTTGACCACTCCATTTTGAGATAATAATTTTGGACATTGTGAGTATAAAACCCGAACTTCTTTGTCGTACCTTGCTCATGGTGAAGATGCTTACAACATTGATTTCAAATATTCGACGGAAATCATCCACTGAAACATCGTCGATGGTAACCACCCCACTATCTATAGATAACAGAAAAGTAAGATTATTCAGTGTTCCAAACAAAATTTTGCGACCAAAGCTAAATCTGTGACCACCTCAATAGTAAGAGTTCACTTAATTATGGACCTTTTCCGAACATTTCGTCAAACATTTTAGGGACTAAACATGTAAGGCTAGAAAAAATGGTAATGTTTACAGTTACCCGACCGATCCTATTTTATGGCGCCAACCCTTAAGTTTCTAACACCAAAGTCCAAAGTACGAAAATATCTGGGGACGAATCGTACTTCTAAAGAACTAAAGGTGTCTTTAGAGAAAAAATGGAAAGTTTTGCGACCCACTCTATCTTTTGGTCAAATAACCGCAAGCTTGGTTTTTTCCAGTCTTATGTAACGTCTCTGAATATTTCAGCTTGAAAATTATGACTATCTCAAAATCAAGATCGATTTCTCGGTGTCAAATGTGGTCTTTTTATCGAGGTTGTACTAAATCCTTAACTAACATTATGAGTGATAAGTGACAATAATATTAATAAAAATCAAAATTTAAAAATGCATGCATGGGAGACAACATAAACGTGGGTAATTGTAAGAAAAGTGTCGTTTTTAGAGAAGGTTTAACAACGTCGAGGTTCAAATAAATATTACTTACGAACACCGGCGTTATTGATGAGACAGTCAATTTTGCCAAATTCAGACACAATGTTCGCCACACAATCCTGGAATGTGATCGCAACATCAGACACATGTTAATAAGGTCAGATACACTCTGTTCACAACATTATCTGTGTGTTGTTGTCTAAAGAGCATTTGAAGAATTATTTCAATTAAGCTCCAAATTCTAGCTTGTTTAATATAAGTTCAAATGTTTTCCAAAATTACCACAATATTGAATTCTAATCAATTTAAATTTAGCCTAAAATTCGATCTTGTTTCATGAAGTAGAATTTCGTAGTGCATTTTGTTAAAAAGATATTCTTGTATTATTGTATTTAATTTCCTGTTTATACTTCAATGTAACTAAATTTGGTATTAACCTTAAAAATAATATTTACCTAACTAAAACATCATTTTATTTCTTTACAAGTTCCAGTTGAATAACATTTTTTTGATAATGCTACCAGAGTAAATTATTAGTTTTTATTACTGCAGTTTCGTAGTCTCACTGGTTAGGCAAAACGACATGACTCCGGATTTACGCAGTAGCACCAGCTATCGTAACGCACATACTCCTGCAAAAACATGGCTGACATAAACAAAAACACACACGTAAGTATAAATTTTTACCATTTTTACCACATTAACCGATAAATTTAAAGTAATCAATGTTCTTACGGAATGTCTATAGTATTCCTGAATTCCGTAATGGATTTGAATGTCGCATTAAATCATTATTGTAAAAGTTTATTAGAAATAAAGTCGACAGTTGAACCAAAAATTGCGCGTAAAATAATTTGAATTCAACATTTTGAACAAAATATTCGTAATCTGAGCCTCTCTGATGGACATATGCTGAATAAATACATCTATTATCAGAATATATCATTTAATATACCATTTGTCATATATGTGTTGAGATATATGCAATTTTGTAATACAACGAGCGTAGCTCCCGCTTACATAACAACGAAAGTGCTCCAGTTCTTAAATCATATTTTTTTTATAATGGAACGATTACAAACACAAGAAACAGGTTCATTATTTTATTGCGTTTATTTCTTTGGGTATGTCCATTATGTTAAAGCTTATAAAGAACATACATTAGATTGCTAAGATATTTTATCTAACATTGAAATCAGCACCAGTTATGATAATAATTTGTCTGTTGTATTCGTAAGCATGTTCCTGTACTGTATATCAATTTTATCCAGTAACTTTACACACGTTTATGTTTTCAGTGGACAATGATAAAGACAAAAAGACAAGTGTTGTGTTGGTTTAACAAGCCTAAACGGAGGGTGAATCAGATATCAATACCTCTAAACACATCAGTAAGGCCACCTAGGACTCTAAGTATACTGCAATATGTGTCAGGAAGTCCAGAGAGACGTCGTACAAAAATTCCACAAAAAATGACGCTTGTCATCATGTTACATTGTCTCAAGAACAACATTTTGAACCCCAAGAATTTGGAAGTTATCAACCAATACAGTATGATAAAATGCCCGCAGGTGCCTATGAATTCATAGAAATAAACTTTGCTGTGCCCAGTAGAAACACCTTGATTTCAATAGCAGATGAATATCAGAAAACTCACCTTTGGTTTGATGCCACAAACAATCACGGCCATGACAAATTACAAGCATACAAATGTATTCATGATGTGTGTTGATGGTAAAAAGGTGACATAAGGATTAGATGCAGAATTTGGAGATGTAGATATGTTTGGATTTGAGAGTAAACCAATTTTTACAGAAAATAAATGCTGACTTCAGACAGAGATATTTGTTAATTGACAAAGCGAAAAACAATTATTGCATTGTAACACTGATGATGAAAACGGCTCTCATAACAGGAATTAATTGCTTTAAATGATTTGTTTTTGTCATATGTATTTATATATAGCATCGTCAAATTTGTGACCTGTATCTTGGGATTTGTGTGTCGAATTTTCTTAAATTATCAATATAAATGAAAATGAAATGATTTAGTTATGCTGTTTGTTACAATCCTATAACAACTGGCTACTAATTAACTTAATTTTACTTTATTAACATGCATGCTATCGTCACGAATTTGCATGCATTTACGGTTATATATCAGTAGTGAAAAATGGCCTGGAGCACTTATGTTATAACGTTTATAGGAGCTACATTCGTTGTATTACAAAATTGCTCATATCTCAACACATATATGGCAAATGGTACATTAAATGATATATTCTGATAATAGATGTATTTATTTAGCATATGTCCATCAGAGAGGCTCAGATTACGAATATTTTGTTCAAAATGTTGAATTCAAACGATTTTACGCGCAATTTTTGGTTCAACTGTCGACTTTATTTCTAATAAACTTTTCAATTTCGATTTAATGTGACATTCATATCCATAACGGATTTCAGAAATACTATAGACATTCCGTAAGACCATTGAATTTTTCAAATTTATCGGTTAATGTGGTAAAAATGGTAAAAATTTATACTTACGTGTGTGTTTTTGTTTATGTCAGTCTTGTTTTTGCAGGAGTATGTGCGTTACGATAGCTGGTGCTACTGCGTAAATCCGGAGTCATTTCGTTTTGCCTAACCAGTGTGTAGTTTGGCTATCAAATTCTGTGATCTCTGGTCTCAATAATATGATAAACACTCTGACTGTGATATATGTGATCTCAAAATCTTTTCTAAATTGAAGACATGTTTAGGCGAGCATTGATTGATTATTTGCTTTTTATTCACATATATAACACGACTATCTGTGTCACGTTGTCATTATTAGGGACCACAATGGAAATAAGAGAAATCCTTTCCTCTTTTTTTGTGTTATCCCTGGTATTGGTGTACATTGCATGTTTTTAATATTTGAATATGTATAATCATACAAGTGTATTTATGTAATACTATTATTTTTTCGACTGATGAATTTCACAGTTATTGTTTTGTATTTATTTATCCATTCATTTCGTTTCAAATTGCCATACTTTTGCGTATACTTTCCAAATAAAATTATTATTATTATTAAATTCGATTTGAGTACCGCCATATTATACTTAAATATACATCGTCACGTGATACCCTGTGGTTGGAGTTTTCTTGAGTGGTAAAAAATCATGTGTTCTTACCTTGATTTGTTGTTCATTTGTGACGTCACACTTCATATACTTCACTTTTCCAGGGCCAGGTAGGTTCGACAATGAGGCATTTTCCTCTGTAGCATTATGAAATACAGCATGACTAGAGTCTTGGTAAGTCGATTAGTTACTATCCGTTCTGAACAAAGCGTGATGCGAGCCGTGTTGGTTGGTAATGGTTGGTGTGGGTCGTGTGGTTTGATAAGAGTTTTAAAATAGTGAGTCGTGTTGGTTGAATCGTGGACTGTGTCACAGTGAAAGGGTTTTTTCGTAGACTGATGGTTGGTATGTTGGCTTTGTTGGTGGTTGAAAGTTGGCATGAGCACAAGCATGAATGGTTTGTTTTTACGACCAACAGTGCTGATTTAGCGCGAGTTAGTGCGAGCTGTGATGCTGGCTAATACAGTTGTGTATGGTGCATTAATTGTATTTGAAAATCCCAGGGCTAGGTATTTCTGTTTATTTATTTTGGACTTTGGTGATGCAGAATAACAAAACATATTATGGTAAAACATTTCAATCACTGGATAAGTTATAACATAATACATTACCTGCTTTATCCAGTATGACAACAAAACCACCATGCTCGGCTGTAATAAAAAGTATTTGAAAGTATGTTATTTCGTGTTCCACTACATATATATATTTGTTCACAGGTTTGGCTGCCGTTCATATATATATATATATATACACACCTATGTTGAACGGCAGCCAAACCTGTGAACAAATGTCGCCAAAGCAAGAGAACAATGTAACCTTAATGTGCATTAGCAGTTGTCCAGTGGCTTAATAGGGCAACTACTACAAGCATGATACTCTCATATTAAGACCACCCTTGAGTTATTATACTAGGATGGTCTTATAATATATTAAATTATATATATATTATAATTGTTTTACATGCAATATGATGAAAACTTGTCTGATAAATTAATGGTCGTTATAATGATATGGTCTCAATATTAAGTTGATCTTTAAGCGAGGTATTGCTGGGTATCAAAAATGCGTCATAAAAGAATTATCCGTATTCTACTAGTAATAGTGAGCAATGTTTAAATCTTTCGCTCCTGATTGACGGTGTATACAAATGATTATAAATGTATTCGATGTGTTTCAAGAGTAAATATTGGTTTTAGTCTCAACGAGTAATCGTCATGCTTTGGTATTTCCACAACCTGTGACTGGATTTGCAATCGGTGAACTTCGGATAGTTCCGTCATTTTTTTACAGTTTACGAACTGACACAAAATTTACCGATTATATAATATTTTATGTGACAAATACAATGCCTATTTATAATTATATATACATTGCTCAACATATATGAATTCCTGAGCAACTAAACAAATTAAGCAAATAAACATCTTGATGCTACCTTTTATCATAATATTCTGTCGAATGACCTGAATTACCAGATTTAAAAACGAATATCAGTACGTAATGTTAAATATACAGAGATCAATGTTACGTTGTTATTTGTAACTTGAATGTAAATAAAGAAATTTGATATACAACCAAACACTTCGACGCATCCTTTACCAATACCGCTACATCCGCCAGTAACTATGGCAACTTTGCCTTGAAATCGCAATCCACTTTTCATGTCTACATAGAATATCTATTAATTCACAAAATGATAATATCGCATTATGTTCAAGGGCATAAACATGTGATAAGATTACACGGCCGGTGACCTTGTTCACCTTTCGTTCCCAATAGGTAAAAAAATGGTTCCGTTTCTGGTCTCCGGCCTACAAAAGGATAGGTAGGTAGCACTTTTTTGTACATGTAAATAATAAACGTATTCTTAAAAATTGCAGAATGGAAGGCGACTGATTGTTCACTCGTTTATTGTTGTACATGAAATATCTAAAGGACGCTTAAATTATGCAAATAAAGCGGTCGGGAGACCCGAAACGGAACTATTTTGGGGGGCCTTAGCAAACACGCCGACCTAATCTGACAAGTACGGAATCCATATCGCACCATTTGAAATGCCGCCTTGTGAGCTTTAGAGATCGAAACACGGCGATGCGAAGAGGAGGGGGTGCATAGTAAGCATTTCCTTAGATTTCGTTTTTACTTTTCCATGTTGTATGGACTTTTCTGTTTACGATCATTGGGAACTAACGCATATTTGCGTCGATAATTCATGATAGAATTACTAGAGTGCCAACTGAAAGAAAAAATACCTATTTCAATGGGTAGGTTAGCTCTACACTATTGTTTCAAATTTAACAGCTACATGTTTTATATTGATTACATATTCCATTTCTTTTTATTTAAACTGAACTTATATACTGAACAAAATTAGTTACTCCCGCTGTGTTTAAGGGCATATAATAATATAATTAATTAATTAACAAAAAAATAATTAATAAGTAAATAAATAAATAAATAATCCGTAGAACTTTGTGCTCAATCTTCAAGATCGACAACAACAGCATAATACGTGTAAACATCATTACAGTCTGCCGGTTGGCGGCTACACATCACACCATTCACTACCACTAAAACCCGTTGGGGATCTAAGAAAAATATTTTCCACTACTTTTTTCGCAGGCCTACTTATGTGAAAGGGGCTTTATATATGTCTTGTAAAGTCACCAAATAAAAACGCATGTCCACAAGCAACGAGGAGAAAATATTGACCGTCGAAGCAATGGTTATCGCGCGCATGAGTAGCAAAATTGTAGTGCATGACGTTAGGCCAATTACATTATGTGCATGTATGTGGTGTTCGTTAATTGCAGTTATGATAAATGAATGGTTGAACAATTAATGATAATGAATTATCTAAAAAAGAATGCAGTATACCTACTTGTAACAAAATATACACAAATAGAGGCATTAACCATACGATACATGACCGAATCCAAAACACACTAAAAGATATGGACTTCGACCACACGCCCCTTAGATGGTAATACAAGCAATAAAATTATTTATTTTACTGTACAAACATGTAGGCTATATGAAGACCCTATTCAAACCTCGCACAGCGACTACTTTAATATTAAAACTGCTCCTTTACTGCCAAACTTAAATATTCCTAGCAGATTGATCCATTAATTAAGTATTCCAATTTCATAGTCTACTATATACAGCAGATTCGCCAAAGTGGAAATAACATACATTACAATTAAATGTACCCCTTTTCAAACAGAAAGACTCTGGCCCCCGCTGTATCCGTTCAATTGTAGTGCTGGTTACGCAAAAGTTTCCGGAAGTTCTTGCTAGTGTACAAACATATTCCCCTATCCTTACCTCAAATACCCCTCATGTACCTCTTGTAACCTATGAACCAGTGACCCATTGGTGGTATACCTCAGTTATGCGTTTTTGGAAATTCCATTTAGTTAAAAGCGACGTATTGGTATTCGTAAATGACGAATTTTCAGCAAAGAAGTCTTAATCGTTTTATTTATTGATATTTTCCAGAAAAACAGGCTTTCGAAACGAGGAAAAAACAATCAAAAGACTCGCATTGCATTGTGGGAAAGTAGTGCTCGGAACGAGGTAAATTAGGTCATTGGTGTATTGATTTAGGAAACAGTCGACGTCATACTAACAGATAAATTAGGATAGTTAATTTGTTAATGCGTCCCTAGGAATGGATGACAACGCAATGGGTAAGCGAAGATGTTTAGTATTTTATTTTTTCCAACATTATATGCTAGAAAATAGGCGGATATTGATTGCTAAATCACCGAAAGCATGTTTTAAACCGGGCGGCCGCCATTTTGGATCGTTTAGTGCGAATTCCTTCGTCATATATCGGGCTGTTTGCTCTTTGTATTCTGTTTTACTTCTTGTCAATGTTCGCTCATGTTTGTTTTTTTTCTGCACAGATTTTATTATTAAATGTGTTAGAAATATTGAGGGTTGATGTCCGATCATTCAATAGGTCATTGGGGGTCGTGTTTTGGTATTGAACTGAAAATGCCCTCTGTTTGAACTGTTGAACTTATGAACCCAATAATTCGCTGGGTTATTACGTAATAAATATTCTATCTTAACTTTACACATTTAGCTAACGGAATGCCGATTACTTATTTTAATTTCATAACCATTGTCACGTGATGAACTCAATGCAGTAACTAATTAGAGTACTGTTCTGCATTCATTGTCCTGAGATATTTCAATATTAGTTTTCTTATTTAATACATGCTGTCAGACTTGGCTTCTGTAACAGTGATGTATATATATTATATGTGTGTTTATAGTAGTTTGTATGCCTGTCTGCCCGATTAGCTCAGTTGGTTGAGCAGCTGACTTGCAAGCAGAAGGTCGCAGGTTCGAGCACTGCATCAGGAACTTTATTTTCTGCCTCCTATTACATTGGTGCTGTGAGTGTGTGACTGGCCTTGGAATCCTTGAGCTAGGATGAAGCAAAGGCTGGGTTAGCTTGAAGAACCTGTGGTTGTCGCTTAATAATTGATTAAAGGAAGGAGGAATGTTACAGCGTTGTATATATATGTAGTTATACTAGTTTGTATGCTCATCTGCCCAATTAGTAGTGTTGCAAGATCGGTTCAAAATCATAATCAATTATCAGTTGGAATCGGTTGGTACGTCCGATGCGATTTTCCGATTATATAGTCGGTTCTAGTGTAGTAATGTAACATAAGTAGACAACTAGTGTTTGATTCTATTCTATTCAAGCACCCTTTGGTTCCTAGCCATCCTCTCCTTTATGCCAGTTGGCATTGTAACATATAAGCATGGTGAATGGAGTCTGCATTGTCTGGAATAAGAATTCATTGAACAATTTAAAGTGTCTGAACTATGTTTTCACAAAAAATAAAATTAGTACATATGCATGTTATAACCTGTTAGTAACATATTGTTGGCAAAAATTGGAAACTAACAAAACCGGCTGACACTCTGTTAACAAATTTTCTGGAATAATGGGCATGTGCAATCGGAAATGATACTTACATAACATACCATGAAACCTTGTTATACCACGAACAACTGTTACTCGACCATACAATGCTGTCAGCTTTACTCATATCTTGACAAGTATTACTGAGCGCTCCAAGTTAAAGGACTCATTTATCACACTGTAATCTATTTTTTTCTTTCTCCAATTTCAATGGTATGGTTGGGTTTCTTTGAAAGAGATTTAAACCTTTTGATGTGTCAAATTTTTACACAAATCTATTTCTGTTTCAAAACCTTGAAATGATTTACTTCAGATGATCTTTTGTTAAGCGCTGTAATTGTTGTGTAAATTTCAGGAGATTTATGCTGTGTCATGCTATTTTTTCCCTGTTTTCTATCACAATGCTTCCTTCCCTTTTCTTAGGGGCCTGTCAATTTTACCCTTATGGTACAAAAAGCTGTTACTAGTATTTGATGAGAAAAATCCTTTGATGACCAATGACCGTATTATGAATATGAGAATCCTACATGATGCTGTAAAAGCAGAAACGAGAAAAAATGTTTATGTTTACAATGCTTCCACGCATTTGAAGCAAGACATATATAAATGCACATGTAAAAATACCATGTCACTGTTTTTAAAGATGGTTGTCAGTGAGAGATATTATAGATATTTTGTTGGATTTGTTGCATTTCTCCTATCTGTATTTTAGCATGAAATTGATCTTAATACATGCTTTATATTGTTTGCATATATATACTATAGACTATAGTATATTGTATAGTTAGCTTGATTTTGCTTTGTTTGGTCAAATTATGTTATCTTCTGTAATATATTTCAGAATCTCTAGATAGTAGTGTTAGTAGTGGACCAGGTATGTCTATGGGTATGGACATGGGAGGAATGGGTATGACCAGCCCAATCTCATCAGTAGGCTCATTGTCACCCGGGATGTCATCTCCGGATATCAAACCAGATATATCCTCACTGGCAGTGACCTCTCCACCAGGGTCGTACTTCAGTTATGGAATGCACCAGGGCATGACCACAGTTCAGTCTGGATCCATTCACTCACCACCTTTACATTCACCATCTTCATCAGTTGCATCACCATCCATGATGTCTATTGGCTCTCCAGGCTCAGTTGGCTCTCCACCAAATCCGCATATGCCCCATACAACACTTAGCAATAAGCATATCTGTGCTATTTGTGGAGATAGAGCTTCTGGCAAGCACTATGGAGTTTACAGGTTAGTTTATACCAAACCATATTATTTCCTGGTTGATACCATGTTTTCTTTATACAATGAAATCTGCAGAGGCCATCAAACCTATAAATTAATGAGTGCTTTAAAGATACCATTCCTCTGTCCCTTTTTAGGCCTCTGTGCACACATCTGACTAATTTCACTCTTAGAATCTTAGAGTGAGAATACGTACAGCAGGGTATCCACTGGACAGTATATTTTGTCTGCCACATGTACGGAGGGGAGGGTGTACGCCTACAAAAAAGTACGCTTAATTTGATTTTTTCTGCCATTTGCGAAAATGACAATTGGCAGTGGAAACCATGACACAGGGCCTAAATTAAAAATATGTTTGTTTGCTGTTTACCAACCCTGAATTTTAGAAGAGGGTCGGTAGGAAAAATATTTTTTCATTCAAGCGGTTGTGATCAGACATGTTTTACTGCTAAGAAAAATAATGCCTGTTGGAAAAAAGCAAAATGCAGCAGCAGCTAAAGGGCACACATAAAAGAGCTCACAGATTTTGCAATAAAATTTTTTGAGGCAATGTTTTTTTTTCGGGTTCGTTGGTAAAGGGCGAACTTAATTTTGATTGAAGTCTGACATGTGTAGAGGCCTTTGAAGGGAGAGAAGAATATTATCGTTCGTACAATTTTTGCATTTTATTTAGAGGTTTATTATGTTAGGTAAATCAAATGTGTACCAAAGAGAAATTGTTGTTCAAAGTCGACATCTGGTGATCTCTGGACCTGTGGTCTTTCAGTTTTACTTAAACATGCAGTGCTTCTGTTTTGACTACCATTATTTGAAGGTTGGGTCAAACAAGCCTGATTGGAAATTTCTGTATTGCAATATGCTATTGTGGTTAAGCTAGTCACTCATTGTCATTTAATCTTAATTACATCTATGTTAATGTATACTGGTTTAAAGAAATGATTTGATTTTGTTTACTGATATGGTGATTCTTTTTCACCTAGCCAAGGCCTGAAGTTTGACTCGAGGTTAAGGATATAAATTATAATCATAGGTCATCTTCTAATATGTTAAGAAAATGTCGGCTGTGTTAGTCATGTCAGAATACAAACAATATATATATATAGGTGTTTTTGGTCAGTGTGGCCATTATACGCCATCCCTTTAACACACTAGCCATCTATGCATTGAGGCCTTCAGGGGCTAGCGATTACTAGTCAAGAGTTTATGACCACTAGAACATGGAGACCCCTTAGACTTTTTTTAGGGTATTAATTGAACTCAGTGTCAGAATACTTTCATTATTTTCAGTTGCGAGGGCTGTAAAGGCTTTTTCAAACGCACAGTGAGAAAAGATCTAACGTATGCCTGTCGTGATGATAGAAACTGTATGATTGACAAAAGACAAAGAAATAGATGTCAGTATTGTAGATATATGAAGTGTCTTGCCATGGGAATGAAGCGAGAAGGTAGGTCATTGGACTTTGTGTTGTCTGTTGAAAGTAGATCTGTAGCACTGTTTCAAAATTTCTCATGGCGTGAAGTGAATATATTTTGTATCATGAATTTGTTTCAAGTCTCATGATTTAGTACCTAGTACAAGAATTGGTGTAAATTTCCAAGTTCTAGCAATGTTATGTAGTAATGATGGATATTATTTTGTCCATGTTTTTTTTTGTCTTGCTGTAATTTGAGTTAATGTAGCATCTTAACAATTTCTAAACTCAATTAAGGGATTACTTGTGAAGTATAATAAAAGTTGACAATTTTCTTGGAGTTAGTTTCAGCTTTCATCCAAATAAATATAGGGTTGGTAGATGGACAGAATTTAATCTTCAAATATTTTTTAGTTTGGAGGTATAGTTCTTATGAAAATGTTGGCAAGAAAAAATTGATAGAGACTGAAAAATGCTGGCATAATAGTAGGGTTGGTTGATTAGTGTAAATCAGGAACTGTTTTATGCTTATGAAATATTTATGTTTAAACCTACATGAGGGTATTGCTCTGTAAACCCAACAACCATTGTCCAGTATTTTTTTGTTGAGTCATAACTCACTTGTTTGTGTGTTTTGTGTCACAGTGTGTTTTGTGCTTATTATGTAGATTATAATAATTATAACAAGATCTTACTGTTAAAGGCCACTTAGATTGTTAGCTTTGTTCGGCCCTTTCAAGAGTAGAAATAATCATGTCTGTTAATTTTATGGGCAGAACAGGCGTCCCGAAACTCGTCGGACATGTCAGGCAAATTTCGAGCAGGTCCAATAACTTTTCAGTGAATACCGGACCAGATGTCCGGCAGTTGGGCATGATTTACAGCATATATTTATAATGTATTTGGTTAGGCAAGTTTTCATTTCGTCAGATAGAAATTGTAACTTTGCCTGACCAAATGTCAGGCAAGCATTCCAGCAGTTTTGAGAAGCCTGGCAGAATGATTTTTTGCCTGACATCCTTGGCTGTTGAATCTTAGTTGGACTTCGAATGTTACAAGGTTAAACAAAATATGAACTGTAAAATTTACAGTGTATGAATGCAATACTGAATATACTGGTATATATGTAAGTTTGAATCGCAATTAGTTTGGAAGCCAAAGTTTTTGTCTTCGAATTTTGTAATTACTATCAAACCTGGGTTAATGGCACGCTGTCCACAACAGTATTTTATTTAATCACTGTTTTGTGACCGACATGTACATAGGTTAAAGTTTTCTGGCATATGCCAGACTTTCCCTTTTTTAGCTCACCTGAGCACAAAGTCGGTCCACTCCAGCGTCCAGCATCTGTTATCCACGCCTGGGGGTTATTAACACCCTAGAGGTCACACTTTTTAGTGAATCTTCACCAAATTTTGTCAGAACATTTGTTTTAATAATTTTTTGGACAAGTTTGAAGATGGGTCATCTTGGGTATAAAACTAGGTCACCACGTCAAATCATTGAAAAGCCTGGTTAACCTTCTAGAGACCAAAGTTTTGATTGAATCATCACTAAACCTAGTCAAAATGCTTGTCATAATTATGTCTTGGATAAGCCTGAACATGGGTAATCTGGGGTGAAAAACTAGATCACCAGGTTAAATCTTCTCAAAACTTTGTTGACATTCTAGAGGTCACAGAAAACCTTAGATGTTGCAATCTTTACTCAGGTGAGCGATAAAGGGCCATCATGGCCTCTTGTTTTACACAGGACCAGACTGTACTGGGAGTTACTGTTTTCACATCACTTGTGTGGTTAAACTTTCCTATTTTTCAAAATATTTGTTTTTCTCCCATGTATATCAGGTTAGACTATGTATCTAGTTTATTATAAACTATTTGTGTAGGTCTGATCATCTCTTCTGGATAGTATTTTGTAATAGAAGCCTGATTGTTCTTTAAGAATTAATTGAACATTTTTCTACAACTTTCATTTATGGTTGATAATTAGTTATCACTACCCACTCATGATCTTTTCATTTTTTTTTCATTTTGTCATGATATGTTTTTTAATGAATTGAATACTTGTTAAAGGATTATTAAAATATCCATGAATTTTCATGATTTCCTTTTTTCCACAAAAAGTGTTGGTGCATTAATTTAGAAGGGCATTTATTAGAGAATATTTGATGTGGCAAGTAGATTTCTGTGCATTCTCGCACTGTTGCTAATTTTATTACCAGAGAGTAGAGAGTGGTAGTGCTAACAATAACAACACAAGTCAATGACTCCAATTCATTACTTGGCTATTTTTGTATGAACTCTTTGAATTCAATTGACGTAAGCTTGTCCTGAGTTCATTGACTCTTTAGACTAAAGGATAACAACTAGCCTTAGCTGAGAGATGGATTGATGTCATTAGATAACCAGTACATGGATAATGTTTGATGTATTTGTTTTTGGTTAATTCCAGTGTTGATTTCTAGCTTCCAATTATTGTCCTTTATTCAACTCTTATGAATAAACAAGTCTGACTCAAGCAGTAAACTAAGACCAATAAAGAATGGGGGAAAATATGGCCTTAATGTGCTGTTGGCCTCAATTTAGAAGTTCACTGTGTCTTCTTTTATTAAGATGTGTCTACTAAAGTTTGACTGTTGTTCACATAGTGGCTCTCATATGTAGTCTTTATTATGATGGTCATTTTATGGAAGTTGTGATTACATGCTTAATTAATGCCTGTATAGGAAATGAAACAACTGGTCTTCTCAGCTAGGTACTAAGTCTCTGCTGAAAAGTTTTCAGTACGGTTAATTGTATTTTTTTTTGATTTTGGAGGTAAAAGAATTTTGGTTGAATGAATTTCTGAAAACTTTGCTTTGTTTTTTAACTTGCATTTAATATTTATGTTTTTTAATATAAAAATACATTCAGAAAATGGGATTTTTGAACTGATAATTTTTTCTTGTTTTTTTTTTATGAAAATGATCTATGATGATTATGTAACTAATGATATCAGATTTGAAGATTGTACTAGGTACAGGGCAGACAATTTTAAACTTTCAAAAGGCACTGTTAAAAGGTTTGAATTCTACATTGTCTCACTGGCTTTGTGGACTGACTGGTTTAATGTGGTATCATTTTTGTTCGCGCAGGACGAATTTTCGCGTATTTCGCTCTACGTTTGTTACGCAAATTTAAGACCGCGCTAATAAAAGACCTTGCAGAAAGAAGTGACTATCCGAAATTTTCATTGTCCGAATACTATGTCACTTAAGTTGTGTATCTACTTCCGGCTATGTTATTACCAATTTGCGAGAAGTTAAGCTTTTTTCGAGAATTAAAAAGGAAACAAGACATACCTTTAGGAAAAACGTTAATGATATTTTCCCACAGAGAAAGAATAAACATGTTTAATTACTGGTATTCTCTTTCGGAGTTGAAGCATCGGCTCGGTCAGGATGGTCCGGTTCCGACGAAGAGCTTGTAGAACAGATGAGAATGAAACAAACAATAAATTGTATGTTTTAAAACCACTCCTAGTGGAAGGGATTATTCGCACCTTTGACTGTTGTTTTTTTAGTAATTGCTCGAGTGCCATAACAAGATGTGGACCCGGTAATTGTCTAATTTACTTTAAATTTTAATTTTAATCCATGCTTTGATCTCGGACAAGCTTTATCTATATAAAGTGACAATTGTTATGATATTGTTTATTAATCATGGTGACTAAGGGCGCCACTGTGATAAGCATGTACGTAGTCCAGTGATGACACGCGCTGTAGCGAACAACGGCGTGATTCGCGACAGTATCTGGATTTAAAAAAAAATCTAAAATTCAAAATGTGCGAATTTACGACCGCGCGAATCTTTCTTTTTTCCCATTTGCGTGAAATTTCATGCCAGCGAAATTAAATGATACCACAGTATATAGACTGCACTAGGTCATCCTTAAAAAATTGTTGGTTTGCAGTTACTAACAATAAGGGAGGGAAAATATCCAAATTAAAAAGCTAGCATGTTTACTCTTCAATCACTATGTAAAGCTTCAAGATTTTCTTCTAAGTTTTAAATCTTTAACATGAAGGAAAAATATCTGCATTTCAAAACTAACGTCAACTCTTCTAATGGGAGATTGATGCCAGGTTTCACAAAAATTTAGATTAAATAACCTCTAACAATTCACTCTACAATAAGAAAAATCAGAAAAAGAATTTTACGATGACAATTTATAGAATTACTACAAATTATGGCACTGGAAAACTTAGAAGATCAACTTAATATCCGGAAACTCCAAAACATGGAGCCTTGATTCTAATTTCTTGAATCTTCTCTGATATTATCTAGACTCATGTAAACAGTTGGAACCAAACACAAATAATCAATGAAGTCATGGTGAAACTGATGCAGGAAGCAAATATCTACACACAAATCATGTTAACTGTACAGAAAGGGTCAGGACAAGATAAATAACTGAATTTAATCTAAGAAATTATACTGAATTTCAATAGTTCTTTTTCTCTAAAATTCTAAGGTCCAGATAAATAAAGGTTGATCCCTTTTAAGCCGGCTTAAAACTGACTGTAAAAATCTCACAAATTGACATTAGTCATTTCAGACATTACTGACTTAAAATATATAATACATTTGTCACTATCTGTTAATGGGAAACCCAGCTGGTGTGCAAATTTTAACAAACAGCCTTCAGCTAGACATGAGGTTTGCATAGTAATTTTTTTCAATAATTAAAAATAACTTCCTGAGGAAAAAAATTTGGTTTGCAGTTATGATATCCAAATATTTTACAGTGGGTAGGTAGGCATTTTTTCTTTAACATTATATGCTTGCACTGAAAATAAAACCGATGAAAATTTTGAATGTGCCAGTTAAAGAGTTAAAATTTAGATGTGAAACCTAGATTACACTGTCTCCTGGTGGAAGGATTGCTTCCACAATTTTAAAATGAAATATTGATACTCTTGCTGTGCTTCTAATTTAAGAATATGATGGGGCTTGCTGAAAATTTCATTGGAAATTCTGGAAATCGTACTGTATTTGAATAGTTGGTGGTTAATATTGTAACTACAGAATGAGAAGTGTGACTCAATGTATCCTAATGCTCCCTGATAAAGACTAATGCATTTTCTCTATGCTAATTATTTTGAGCCCGTATGTGACTAATTATGTTTTACCAAAAAACTCTCTGTGTTCTTAGTGTTTGTATTAGGATTGTTAGAGTTTCAAATTAACTCAAGCTCCATTTATTGTCTCAAATAATTAGTCTGGAACACTTTGTTAGCTTGATTTTTGTCATGTATAGATTAGAATAAAATCAGTCATTCTACATGAACGAAAATGTCTCATGCAAGGAATAATTTTCTGTACAAAAAAAGGCATTATGATGATCGACCAACCATACTCTTCATGCTGACCCTAAAATTTCCGACAGCAAAAACCCTATGTATGAAAATTTTTGTTGACGAATTGTTAAGTACGAAAGGTATGTTTAGAAAAAAAGAAAAGAAAATTTTGGAGACTTATCCTTTTTTTGTCAGGTACCCAGAAACATGGCTTTTTTCTGGCAGTTTTGAAGTGTTTGCCATGTGAGGTCTCTCTGTATTTGTCTTGAATTATATTATATAACTCCCCTTGTACACAAAATTTTACACTATTGCACTTTATCTTCTCAATTTAATGACTCATCTTGTCTAATTTTCTGTGTATAATTCTTAATTAACATTCAAGTCAATTGTCTGCATATATAGATCTTTAGAAACAACCTTGATATAACCTAAGTGTTGGAAATGTTTCAGATATTTTACAGTCAAACCTGTGAACAAAGGCCTCTTAATTGAAGTGAAAATATGGTATAAATATATGTATTGTTTGCTACTAGTTTTACCTGGTCTATTTTAGCATTAAAGGGGTGTTGAAAGAGAGGACTTTGTTCTTTTGGTGACCTAAAATGATTCAGAGTTCAGGAGAGTAGATATGTTTTCATGTAGACTAGAAGTGGAAGGAGGATCTGAGGATTCCTCCTTATAGGGGACAAAGGGGCAAAGCCCCCATGGAGAAAAAGTAGCTGGGAAGAATGCTCAAATAGCTGGTTGATGTTTACGGCTCATTTCTTCGCCCATGGGAGATGTCTGTTCTTAGGGGGTTTGACTGTATGGTGATAATTTTAATGTCAAAGTATATATTTAGCATGTGATTGTGTAATAATGCCTTACAAACTGACTTATGCTGAATTATAATGAATTTAAATTAGTCTGGTAAATGATTGCGTTGTGCATCATATGAAAATGAATATATTGGCAAGAAAAAATTAACTGAGACTGAAAAAAAAGTTGAGGTTTGAAGGAAAAAAAATAGGTCGGTTGGATTAGTGGAAACTGAGAATTTTTGTATGACTTACCAATATGGATGATTTATAAGCCTTTGATTGAAGGCTAGTTGTGCTTAACGGCACTCTATTCACTCTAGTTGCCCTTGTTTACAGATTTGGCAGTATTTGTAGTTTTCAAATCTTGCAAATTTTCAAATCATATGAGGTGTTTGCATTAGGTTGACAGTTGTCATCCTTAAGTAATTGGTGTTCTTTTATGACACCTAGTCCTATGGTTTTGTCAGGTGTTGTGGCTAACATCCAATTTGAACTTGAAAATATCTGTACAAGTTTGAAAATGTGTTAATGTCTTGATTGAAAGTATGAGTAAATGAAAGAATGCATGGACAGACAATTTAAGGAATGGATGGACAGAAGGACTGGTGAAAGGAGGAATAGATGGAGGGAGTGAAGGAGGAAGATGACATTATAAGCACTATTAAGTCAGTTAGCCAGTCAGTTTTAAAGTCTACTAATGTTTAATATAGTGTTGTCTAGTAAACTCTGACTAATTGCACAATTATTTACACTTTGACTGATCAATCAATTTACTTCTGTTAATTACAGTCATTGTTTGGTTCACAATAGAGATACATACATGTAGATGAATATATGTATGAATTTGAATTAGCTGGAAAGTTTGCTACTGTGAACACCATCTTGGTGCCTTTGGTTTGTGAAAAAATTTGAACCCTGGCTTGGCATTTGTTCACTGTTGTTGAAGACATTGTGTCCAAGGCCAAGGTCTTCATCACTGATCATTCATGGAGAAGTTGAATGTTACTTGTGGAGTTACTTGATTGCCTGGTGGGATATCAGGTATTACTCAGTGTTCCCAATCATGCAAAATCTTGTGTAAATTTCGCAATAAAATCAGAAGTCACACTACACAGTTTGATCTGGTGCGAGATCACACACGTACGAATTTGTTTAGGGACAGATCACACACGTACGAATATGTTTAGGGACGAATTGTCAATTTTCTTGCAACACCCATTATGATGTATGCATGTACGTATTTTTTTTAAAAAAATATTTGTACCTAAAAAATATTTCTCTTACACCCAGATTTCCGACCTAAGGGGTAAGCTTACCCCTAATTTCAGAAGTGAGTCTAAATACTGATTACTCATGTTGAAAAAAATACTAAAAAATGTTGTATTGTTCATAAGTTCGTGATTTTCAATACATTATTGTCTCGATGTTTCTTCTATGTTTTTTTTTTATTTGTATCTATGTTATATTGCATTATTTTTCATTAAAATGCTGTCTAACTCTAAGATTGTTGTATAATAAAACATAATGATTGCATAATATTGTGTTTTACTTTTCAATTAGTGTGAATGCATGCACTTTTAATATTCTGCTTCTAGTCTTTTTTGCTTTTTTCACATTTTGAGCTTTTGATGGTGTGAACAAAGACATAATTGTTGCTCTTTTCAAAAATTGAATGATTGTCAAACATAAAAGCTATGTGCTCTTGAAATTTAAACTTATCAGACCAACTAATCTGGTGCATCTATTGTTGAGTGATCTGATTGGTAATCCCCACTGTAAGTTCAAATTCCATCTGTAATTAGAAAATTGTCACATGTGAGTACCAGTCCAATGACTTGAGGAAGGTTGGTGATTCTATCAGATGAATTAATATTTGTGAACAATAGCTATATTCTTGTAGTTATGTAATTAGCATGTTCTCGTTAATATGAGGTCTTTGACTGGAGTTTTGTACCATTTTAGCCTCTCCTGCAAGGAGATGACTGAAAATTTCATTTGTTATTAAAGTATTATTGCCCTTCATATTCTGATTTTAAGACACTGCTATGTTTGATAATTATTTTAAAATCCCATTTCTCCATGGAATATACTATGCTACTGTTTTGATTACTCAATTTCAAAATGTCTGCTGGATATTGCCTAATGAATGCCCCTCACTCATGCGGTGTGATTCTCCTCTGAATTTCATTTTTATTTTCAAGTTTGTTTAAATGGTACCTAGGCACATCAGATATAATTTGAATGTCTCATGAAGCATGTATGGTAACTCAAAGGGTTGATAAAGGGTTTGGTGCTGTTAATTTGAGGAAGGTCTTTTTTGGGTGAGGATTATTTATTGAAGGAGTGGCATTATTAGGAAATAATTATTTAATAGCATTAATGCACTTGATTATATGCGTAGTATTATTATCAAAAGATTTTTATAATAACAAGAATGGGGCTTTGCTTTGGAGATCTGGGATTTTATTAATCCAATATATATTTAGAAGTTTTTTTTGTTCAGCTTTCAGCACTGGGTGTTGTGTGTGTGTTTTTTTTCTTACTTATTGTAGTGTGACATGTATTCTCTGTATTTCAGCTTTGCTTGACAAATCCACTAGTCCTGCAGGCAATGGTATGTTAACCAATCAAGAACGAATACAGCAGTCAAAATTTCCATGTTTCATAATTCACATTTCCTGACTAGGGTTTGCAAATTATTGTTACAATATATTCAGGGTAGGGAAATGGGTGAAATTTTTGTGTTGCAGAATTCATGTTTCCTGTCTTGGGATTTTAGAAATAATTGCTAGGATCTTTTAGGGATGGAGGATAGAGTCTTGGAAGATAATACAAGGGATGGATTATTTTAAGGGGCTTGATAATACATAAACTCTATAAACTGATATTGGCATTAAAAGAAGCTTTTGTTTGATTTGATTTGAAAATTCTGCTCATGGCTTGATATAAAATTTATATTTTTTGCTTACTATGAAAAGTTGTTGAATGTGGTTACAATAATGTTTGTCATTTCCCTTTGGCATTCTTTGCTTGTTAATGCATAATTATACTGTTTTATTTAACTTATGTTCATTTTTTAGTGTGGGGGGGTATCAACCAAACATCTAAGTTTGATATGTTTGTTGAACATTTTTCTAGAGTGCCAGTGAAGTTCATCATTAATGATACAATTTTCCCTTGTTAAGGAAGAACCTGCATTCTGTTTAAAATACTAACTATAGCATTTAATTCCAACTATTTAGTGTTTAAAAGTGTGTTTGGTTTAACTGCATGATAATAATTCTGTGTTCATACATAATGGATGATATTTATGTCTTACTGGTTTTTATGGTTTACTCAGGAAAATAGTTTATATTATGGAAGAAATAATTTATTTTCTGCTTTGAATTTCTCAAATATTAATCCTGACTTTAGGTTAAGATTGAAATTTTATTCCCAAACTAAAAAAATATCTGTTCAGATTTTTTTTTTGAATTCCAAACAGGATGTCGCCTCTCATCATAACCATTTCTTATGTTGATATATTTCATGGACATATATGATGTTTTACTGTAGTTTTGTTTATTTAGGGATATTCAGGACTGGTGGATTGTGTGACGCGGAAACTTTTGCTTGCAGTTACTTCATTATGCTGTTATTTCTTTCTATGCACATATATATATGGATAAATAGCTCTATCTTTTTAGTAGCCTATTATGTAGGTCAGCAGCATGTTTCATCTTAACAAGCTGTACAGTATTGGACCTTCATCCATTTATGAAAATTTGTTTTATAATGTAAGTTTGTGAAGGTCACCATGATGCTATCAACAGTATGTTTCATTATATGCTTTTTAACATCTGGTCATGGTATAATGGTTTTTGTTTTATTATGCTGAAAACTATTACTTTGTTTTTGATATGAAATCATTACCATGGTTACCATGATTGCAAATTCCATATCACAACTCATCAATTTGAATTTCGTATTACAGCTGAAAAAAAAAAGTATTACAGCTCATTAAATTTCCATGTAACAGCTCGTTAATTTCAAAGTACAGCTTGTTGATTTAGAGCACCTTGCTGTCTATAATTGTGTCCATGTATAGTTTAATGTGTTTCCTGTTATTCTTACTAACTTGTATTTTCTGTAATATGTGCAATTATGTTGAAAATATTTGTTACAGCTGCATTTTCTTATTGCTTGTTGAATTATTTTGTTGCCCTTCATGTATCTAAGGCTAGGTAAAAAATAGTTGTGTCAATATTTACCCGACTGGCACTGATTTTACATTTTTTTAGAGTGATATCCAAAAGTTGAATTGTACAGGTCTCCAAAATATGAAACATATGTTTAGACAAAAAATTGAAAAAGTTTTCCAACCTTCCTATCCAGAATTTTTTGGTAAAGTAACTGAATACTTAACTATTTTTGTGCTAGTCAAATGTCCATCTCTGATAACTAACTATTTTTGTGCTAGTCAAATGTCCATCTCTGATGACCTCAATGACCCATTGTCAGGCACATACCTGCCTATATGCAAGTATGCAGCTTAGTTCACATCATTTTTTCAAAAAATCTGAAAAATGATAATAATAATAACAACAACAATAAGTGGTATGAAATATATAGGAATGGTAAAATGGCTTTTATAAGAAATTAAAATCAATCAAATTCTTTACTGAGATGGTGTTAAACTAGCTACTTTCAGAACGTATCATATTTTTAAGTCCACTTTGGTATAGCCTGAGTATGTGTCATGTTTGTTATATTATGGAGAAAACCTAATCCAAACTGATTGTTGAATTTGTTTAATCTGTAGGTTTTTTATCAGCCTATGTTAGACTCTACCCTCTTTTCCAGAATAAACAATCTTTTTAGGCAAATTGTGCATCTTCTGATCTTAATTTACACTGGTTTTCAACAGTATTTCAGTTTTGTACCAATGTGCAGTTAGCCAGTTTTCCAGGATTCTGTATTGAGACTAACCCTGTTCTCCACAAGTTACTGTCAACTTTCCTGCATGAATGATCAGTGGTGATGGACACATGGACTTAGACATAATGTCCCCTACCAAATAATCCCAGATAACTTACTAACCCAAGATCCATAGACTTTAATTAATATTTTAGGCCAAATAATCTATGAATAATGACCAACTGTGCAATTAGGCCATGTTATGTCTTGCTTTCTGTGGCCTTCTTTCATGAGCTGTGTCTTTGATGAGTGTATACCTATTCTCCCTTTGATGACCTTAGTTTTCAGGGTTACCTATTGTCAATATCTTGACGTTCAAACATGCTACTTAATGTATGTAATGCACATTCAAGATAAAAATAGTTTCAATTGATAATCATCATGTTCATAGACTCAGCTTATGTAAGTAGTATCACTGGCTCATCATGGTAAATTTATGGGCTGGGTATCACCATGGTGACCAGTATACTTAATCAGCCCTAATAAAAACAGACCAGTTTTGTTCATGATTGCTACTGAAAACTAGTCTGACGCATTGCACTATTTTATTGCATATGCAGTTGCGGTATTTTTAGAACATGCTTTATGAATGTGTCTGTGCAGTTTGTTTATTGAATGGAACAATTTTATGACTTCTTGCAGCTTTGAGGCATGATGTTGTTGCTTATTTATGTCTGATAGAAAATAGAATAATGACATAAAATGAATTTATGGAGTCTGGTTAAAGCCATGTTAATATTCTGTTCCTTTGAACGTATGCATAATGAATGAGCCATCAGCAATGTTTTTGATGATTAATTTTTACTGTTTTGAATTCAATGTACAGACAGCAACTTAGGCAAGACATTTTTAGCTCATCTGTTTCAAAAAAAAGTCGAGCTATTATGATCGCTGTGTCGTCGTCATTTTTGTGCAAAAACTTTAATGTAGCCCAAAATAAAAAAAATCAACATGACACATGGAATACTTGATTATCATGACAAGGCACAGTTGCAAGACAAGGGGCATTATTCTGAAACCTATCTTTTTGGAGATATGCCCCTTTTTTGGACTTAGAATTTTGGTCTAAATTGCTTATCAAATAGAATGATGTAAGACAGACAAGCTTTGGTACAAAACATCAGGGTAGGGTGTGGGAAGACAGACAAAATTATTATTATACTCGAAGTCAAAATCAAAATAAAGTTACTGTAACTCATTTTTGCTTTTTTTTACATTTGTCATTGGAATTAAAAATGTGGTTGCAGTAGATACGCATTCATGTGAATTTTTATCATACTATCTATATTACAGAAAATCATTTCACATCCCTCTAAGCTTACAAACATAATGTTCAAATATCAACCATTCATACATCATGATATAGTCTAAGAATTTTTTGAATAATTGGATTAAGGACATTTCAACCTATTAACAATGGCCACCTATAAGAGAGAGAATAAATAGCTCTTATTAACAGTTGACCTCAATCCAGAGGTGTATATTGTTTAATGTGTCAATACCTGTGTGATAACCTTTTTTCACAGGTGCTGACTTATATTCAGAGGTGGTTTTTTTTGTCTATCATAATTATCAATAAATTAAGTTTGCCCTGGAACCGAATCGTAGGATAGGAAATAACATCTCAATGCTGACATGATTTCTATGCTAATTAGGTGAATGAACGTAAGTACGATCATTATTACTGTATGCATGATGATAATATGAGGAACAGTTTGTTCATCTTGACATAAACTTGAACAAGGACTGGACACATTATGGTTAATGCCCTTTGGTTGATGAAAACAATGAATCTGATCATTGTCCTTGTGACACATATGTAGTTTATTTGTTGGTCTACCATGTTCTTTTAAATGCACAGGTTATGCAATTCCACATGTGGACAAAGAAAGAGAGAATATGTCTATTTTACTAAGTCTCTGATAAATATTTTTTGTGGCAGTTTCACTTTTTTTATTTCATTAACAGTTTTTGCCTCATTAAAGTCTTCATAATACCTGTTGAGATTTGTACAAATACCACCACTGATGTGATAGAAAATTGACCTTTTTGCACATGTGCGCTTAACTCGCGTGTCAATTTTGATTTAATACATCATTTAATGCATGCTATTGAGTGGTCATTGTCCATATGGTAACCTTTGTCCACTCATGGCTGTATATAAGTAACTGCTGCGAGCCCTTCATGAACCTTTAAATAGTGTCTAACATGTTAAAAGAGTCCTTTTTGGGGGAAACCTTGAAATGGCAGTGGACAGAAGTTAATAGAAAGTTTGTCAGTATTACAAAAAAGTGATTGTGGCTGATCACAAGTTTCCTGCCATATTTTGGTGGTTCTATATTAATTGATATGTTCACCTCCCCCTTCCACCCCCCCTCTGTTGGCTGATAATTTCATATAACTCTGCATTGATAATGTGTAGAAGGAATGACATCAGTATATGTAACTTACATTATTTCCTCCTTTTTTGCAAAAATCAGTGAACCATAATTTTTGCAATGTCATTATACAAAGATATTGGATATAATTATGTGTAAAGATACTTGCATATAATTTTAAAATTTTCAAAATTAACACATGTTTGACCGTGAACCTTGTGTTGTTACAATTTCCTATGAGCATCATTTAGATAAATGCAGTACTGAATTTTTTCTTTCTTGTTTCCTGTCACTAAGCTTGCTATCACTAAAGCCTTGGAAAAGCACAGTAACAATAAATTTAGGTATGTCAATTTTCGCGTTATGAACTACATACTGTGGATCTAATTACACTGTACTGTCAGGTACATTAGGACAATCTTCTGTCTTATAGCTTGATATGTTAAGGCCAGAACCAGAAAAAAAAAGTTGTCTGTGTAGTTTCCTGACAGTCTCTATTTTTTTTTCACTGACTCTTAAGTTCTTTACAGCAAATCCTAGGGATGAATCATAAAATGAAGTAGAAAAGTTCTGCTTCCTACATACCTTAATTTTTATGATCAAATTACTGGATACCCTACTTTTTTTCTATCCTTAGTGAAACATGATTCCGAGAGTTAGATTATACAACAGGGTAAATTTAGCCTGTTATGTAGTATGAATGTATCTATCTAATATTCCCTTATTTAACACCTTGCACAACATAAAACAAAATATTTGTTTTTACTTTAAAAAAAGCCTAACCGCGAACAGTGACGATTGTTATTAATTTCTGAATCCATAACTATCCATTTCTGTAATGCTGTTGTCATGGTGTCCTCCCGCCTCCCGAATTCTGTGTAAAAGTCGTCCAAAATAAAGTCGGCGACGATTTGGCTGAAACAATTATGTCTAAGGTAATTAACCATCCACTCCTGACCATTCATGTGTTGTAGTTTGCTGTTGCAAGCGGAGAACAAGGTTAGCACTGGTACAGAATCCTGAAAAACTGGTATATGACTGAACTACTGTTGAAAACTGGCATAAAACCCAAAACTTTGTGTTTATAACAATTATTTAAGATAAATCAGAAACATGGTTTGTTGTATCACTGACACAGAGCCTGATGATAGAACTTTGTTCTGCTTTAGTGTGTACTGTTATACCGGTATAACAGAACAGTCCCGTACAATCATTTGACAGCTGTTGTATATGTGTGCATATCAACATTAAGTCAGGTTTAATATAATAAAGATGTATTGAAATATCATTCAGCTTGCAATTAAGCCCTGATTAAAGATAGCATTGTATATAAACATATCTTTTACTGTTTTATGTCTCTTATTCTTAAGTATTTGACAGGAATATGGATTTAATTTTGAACAAACTTCTCTATAAATTTTTGCAAAAACTGAAATTAAGCCAGAAAAAAATAGTCATGTTCCCAGTTACTTGATAACTAGTTGCAAAATTTCTCTACTTTTTTTCTGAGCATATGATCTTTTGTATTTATGAGTGAACTATTTTCATAATATCACAAATGGTTTCATTTTTTTTTGCATTTTGCTGTTAGTATTTTAGGTTTGGCCCCAATAGTATGTTTATTCTGGTAATCAGAGACATGACTATTTTTTCTGGCCTTATGAGACCCATGTTATCATTTCTTTCAATTAAATTTTGAAAATTGCTACCATTCGAGTGAGAGAGTGATTTGTGTTGAGTTTTTTGTCAGAACTAATCAAGCTAAAGTCTCCAATTATATTTGTCCAGAACATCAAGATGAGAGAATACCTGCATATTTCAGACATGCGGGGAAACTTGCTCCAAGCAGTTGCTGTAAATATGAATCTTTGATTATTACTGTTACAGCTGTTTGCTGTTTTCTGAGGGTTATATTTGTGTGTCTTGTAAATCTTTATCACTTTCTATCATGTCATTAAGTCTGTCTTGAAATTCATTATTTACCAAGTATTCCCTAATAATTGTCCTGTCCCCCCCCCCGCTAATTAACTCCCCCACCTCCATTCTTTAGAAAAATGAGTGGCACACCATAGACTTTTTAATAATCCATAAAAAATTACAACACATCCAAAATAACAAGGACCCTACAAACTGAAATACAATACACCTCCAGGAGAGGTTTGTGAGGTAATAGTTAAGTATGGTTATAATGAATTTGGTTACTGTGAACACTGTTATAGTGAGATAAATACTTATCCAAACCACTCCTTCTGTATTTCAGTGCAATGAATACAGAGAAATGGGGATAAAATGTACTGAAGATTCACATCTCCAGGAATTCACTCTGTGTTTTACTGTATTTTGTTCAATGATTTTGGTTTGTTGAACCTTAATGTCTGCTAATACAGTCGAACCTGCAAACAGAGGCCTTCTTGTGTGATTTTTTTAAGTCATGGTTTTCCATGTCTGGTTTTTATGAATATTTATGTACCTAAGTATGGCCTTTGTTTACCTGGTGACCTTTATGTGAAGGTTGTCATTTAAATCAGGGTTAGACTGTATTCATAATTGAATGTCTTTAATGTCTGATAAGTCAGGTTCACGAAATGATGTGTTTTCTATATTTTCAGCTGTTCAAGAAGAAAGACAGAGAAATAAGGAGAAAGGGGAGGGTGAAGCTGAGAGTACAGTCAATGCTAACTCTGATATGCCTGTAGATAAAGTACTGGAAGCTGAGCTTGCTGTGGAACCGAAAAATGATACCTATATTGATGCACAGGTAAGAATGAGTGACAATTAACAGGTTGTGAATGTTTAAGCTTTTCTTGTCACCCATTGTGTATGTGAAAGATCATGAAGTACCTGTATTACAGAACAAGAGGACTGACAGTATTAAAAACATTCTGGACTCTAATGTTTCTGGCCTGCAGTATAATTAACTTGAATACTACAAAAAAATGAAATAATTTTTACTGGACATGAGTGTGATGCGCTGAAAAAATCTACGTTAGGCCATCCTTTAAATAATTGTTGATTTACAGTTACATGACTGACTTATTCAAAAATCTTCACTGATACAATGCGGGGCTATTAGTCTTATAAATTTGTGGGACATAAAATTGTTTTTACCTCGCAATAATAATCACAATAATAACAAAGTGTTAGTTTAAATCAGTGGACTCTTAAAATGGTAGAATTTATTGTAGCCTCTTACTGTTGCCAGTGATTACATATAATCACCAGGAAAGTTGCAAAGGGGAGATTATAAATGTATACATTATGTAGAATTCGCATTTATTCTGAGGTTTAATTTAATGTGCTTGTTTTCAAGGGTTGTGGGGTGATATTTTGCACTTTTGGACGATACCCTCTTTTTGGATTCTTAAATGTGTTCTGGTCCAGCCTAGATCTACTTGAAAATGGGGAAGATATTCTCTTGCCCTCTGAAGCAATCAGACCTTTGTGTTTTGTTGATAAATGTTTGCTGAATTATAACTTGTGTTCAAATCATAGCTTATATTCATAGGTGACTGTTTACTAATGTCATCTACATAGGCCTGAAATAATAACTGTTTTACTGTTACTGGAGCAATCCTGTTTGTTGGTGCTGACCCTGTAGTTCTTAACAATAAAATCCTAAGTATGAGAATATTTGGGGATGAATCGAACTTCTAAAGTATGATAGGTATTCTTGGGGAAAAAAGAAAATTTTTTTTTCAGCCTGCCTGTTTTGGTTTTTGTGATTTTTTATAGCCTTATTTCAATATATTTACAGAAAGATGCTGTGACGAACATATGTCAGGCGGCAGATAAACAGTTATTTACTCTTGTTGAATGGGCAAAGCGTATACCTCATTTCACAGAGTTACCACTGGATGACCAAGTTATACTTTTAAGAGCTGGTAAGTAGTGGAAGTGTTGATGACACAATGCTGTAAATTATTAATGTTGTTCAAGTGGATCAGAGATTTTTGACTACTTCTTTAATTGTGCTTTTGGTCTGTCTGGACCTGTCTGGAATTCTGGCTTTGAATATTTGCTAACGAGTTTCTGATTTGCAGAAATAACTAAAGGTAGTAAATACTTTGAAAATTGACACAAAACCTTTTTATAAGTTTTATTTTTTGCTGTATCTAGGTTGGAATGAGTTGTTGATAGCTGCTTTCTCTCATCGGTCTATCTCGGTCAAAGACGGTATACTGTTAGCTACTGGACTCCACGTTCACAGAAGCAGTGCCCATCAAGCTGGTGTCGGCACCATATTTGATCGTGTTCTCACAGAACTTGTGTCAAAAATGCGGGAAATGAAGATGGACAAGTCTGAACTTGGATGTTTGCGTGCAATTGTTCTCTTTAACCCTGGTATGACCTTTAAAATGGAACTTTCACTTTTCCAATCTGGCTTATTTTAAATATACTCCACTCATTCAGAAACCCAACACTCAGTCACAGGTCATATTCTGAGTGCAAAAAGACAAAATTTCCTTCCCTCTCATCAAGGATCCATGACTTTCCCTTATTATATTCCTCTATGGTATAATATTATTGCGTTGCTTAGCAAAAGCCACATTTTTATTATCAGTCTGTTTTTGTTATTTACTGATAATGCTGTTTTTATGAGGCTTCAGTGAGGTTTATGTTTGTTGACAAATATTGTCAGTGCCATACAGCACAGATTATATTTAATGTTAATCACGTCACAGATTATATTTAATGTTAATCACATCACAGATTATATTTAATGTTTATCACAGCATAGATTATATTTAATGTTAATCACATTACAGATTACATTTAATGTTTATCACATCAGTCAGTTTTAGTTAATTCAAGTTTTACAGTTTCTGTGTTGCATGTATTATTTTTATTATCAGTAGTCCAGTCTATATTTCACCATTTTCATTATTTCTTTTATACAATAATGGTTTAATTATGCTTTTTAGATGCTAAAGGATTGACAAGTGTACAGGAGGTGGAACAACTGCGAGAGAAAGTATATGCTTCGTTAGAAGAGTACTGTAAAAATCGTTACCCGGAAGAGCCTGGAAGATTCGCCAAATTGTTACTTCGACTTCCCGCTTTGCGAAGCATTGGTCTTAAATGTTTAGAGCATTTGTTTTTCTTTAAATTAATTGGTGATACCCCAATTGATACATTCTTGATGGAAATGCTGGAGACGCCGACGCCAGTTTCATGATTGGACAGCTTGATATGTTAGGCTACACAGAAATACAGTGTGCTTCATAGATTTCATATTGTCATGTAACATATTGGTTCCCCTGTAAGTGGCTTATCAGTAAAAGCTTCTTGTGGTACCAGTAATATATGATTGCAGGGCACTTTGATATATTTTACAAATCTTGCTTTTATGTGAAAAAAATCTTGTTGAGAGACTGTGTTAGAAATATCAATTAAAAACTTAAAACAACCAATGATTGTATGGGGTTGTGTAAACTACATATTTCACCATGAATAGCTTGTGCTGCTAAAGAACCAGTCTTGCTTTTTTGTGATATTAATTTGGAAAAAAAATTAGATGTCCTTGGAGATTTTATTATTGTACAGATATTGTTGGACGCATGAGGACTGGTGGATCTCGATTCATCTTTTGATTTACATTGCTTGTATATATGAATCGTGTACTGAGTGTATGTCACTTATTTATGCCTCGTGAAAAGTTATTGAAACTATGATAAAAGTCCCACTTTTATGATCAGAAATGACGATATCTTGACGGTCCATTTATCTTTTAAACTAGGATATTTGTGAAATACTTATATATATCCTTAATCATTACATAATTATTCGGATATATGGAAACATACTCAATTTTTAGTTGAAGTATGGTTGGTTTTGTAAGTTAGTCTATATTGTTTTGCTTACCAACATTTAAATCATTAGCCACTAACTGGTGACTTACTCTCTCAATATCATTGAGATCCATTTGGATATCTTCAAAATGTTTGTAACTTGGAAGAACTTGATTGTACTGGATAGCTCCTTACAAACAATTTCATCCACAAAACTAGACCATTTAATTATGTGGTTCTATGATACTTGTGGAAATTAATCATTAATAATTGTGTGGTCAGACCTGTCAGTTATGTCTTCTGCTTAAGTTTGACTTTTGTTAATTGAGGAATTTAGTTATCAGATAGTCCTGTACACTCTTCATTTGCTTGGCCTTTGGAGATAAGATTAACATGTATTATAGTAATGTGTGTACGTATTGTTAGATAGTGGGTGTTCGTGTATGATATGTCATGGGATCGTAATGTATGACTCTTTTTAACTGTGACTTTACACATGTAGAAGTGCTATTGTTGTTTTGAAGTTTGAATATTTTATCTGGCCATTGTTTCATTTATATAGAGATATTTTGTACATTATTTCATTGTAAATATTTTCCATTTGATTATGTGTACTATATTCCTAAACGTTTCTGTTGACAACGTTTTCCCCGAAATCCTTCGGTTACTTACATTGTATTAGGAGGACTATGTTACTGTGGTTCATACACCAAATGTTTCCTGACAATATTTGTTATGTATTTTACAGATTTCATTACATTGGAATGACTTTTTGACTCAATTAAATAAAATTTGAACGATTTTATAGCATTGATGGTGAATCAATAAAAATATATTCTGATCAATAAAGTAATTAAAAATTATCTCAGATTGATCTCACTTAGTTGATACTTAGTACATTTTTCTCTGGTGGTTAGTAATTTTTATCAACAATTTGTTGAACCTGTTTGTGATAACTTGACATTATCACCTCGATGGTGTATGTGCTATATCTCTGTCATTCATGGATGTGATTTTGAAATAACTTTTTACAAATAATCAATTTAACTGATTGTTTGGCTATAATCACATTTTTAGACATAGTTCTTGTTGCATAAAAGCTGGCCTTTCATTCAATGAGGAAATCATTGTTCCGTATGAAATTTTTAATAAATCAGGTTTCATTTGAAATTTAAATTTTTTAAGACTTTAACTTGAATATTTTGCCTTTGTAATTAAGTAACTTATTGGTTATAATCTTCAATGATTTATACGCAAAATTATTTTTGTTATTTTGAGTTTTAAAGTTAGAATATGAAAACTTAAATGAAACTCTATGAAAGTAATATTCATGATTTTATCTAAAATGTTACGATAGAAAGTTTCTATTTTTTTATTAATTTATATAAAAAATGTCCAAATGTTAGTCATATTTTAACTTAAACATCTATCACAATGTATTAATTTAGAAAAATCCTAATGCTATTCTTGTTAGATTTTTTTGTACATAAAATTACCATTTAGCATAGTGAATGATAATTTAGTTTTAAAAAAATGAATTACATGCAATTTAAATTGTATGAATTTGTTATTAACTTGAATTCAAATAATGTGCTGTTTTAGATTAATTTATTGTATTTTTAAAAATAAGGTCATGTGGCCATTTTGTTGTAAAAATAAACAATTGACATTGTAAGGTATGATACGACCCAAATGATGTTTATACGACAATTACTGGTAATAGCATATATCTAAATTGTCAACTTTCTTCCATTTCTTTTGCTTACCAAACTATATGCTCAATTGTACTTCATTATGCTCATTAAATAAGCTTCACTTTGTTTTTCTCTTTATTTCACTAACCATCTTAATTTAGATTTTTCTGACATTCAAGTATGAAGATTTTAGTTTATGACTTTTTAAGCTGTCCTGAATAACTCAACCAGAATTTGGTTCTAAAAAAATGGACTAGAAGAAAACACAGTCATAAATAAAAATCCATTTTCTGTTTATTCTCAAATGAAACACCAGTATTTTAAACTCTTGCAATGTATGAGAGATACCAGCATTGTAGGGACTGTTTTTGTGTGAGAAACAGTGTTAAGATGATGAAAGATGAATAGTGGTTGTTGCATGACGTATTTGATGTAAGAAAAATCTAAATTTTAGAAGTTTCGTTAAACTTAAGACCTGAGTCATGTAACAACATGAATTTTTGTATGTAAGTAATTACCTAAGGCTTGATCTCAACATGTTAAGAATATGAATCATTAAGGTCTTGTTGAACACTGCTCAGTAAATTGTCTACCTTACCTGTACCTTGTAATCACCGCCACATTGAGTTGTTTTTTAAGACTGAATTATTTAAAATTGAATTTCCGGTCTTTTTATTCAGTTAACTTTGTGTTGACATTGATCTGGTTATATTTTACTGAGGTGTGAGTATCGACACAATACATTGTAAATATGTACAGCTACAGAATTCTTTTATCTTAGTGGCACGAAAACCAAGTCAAAGAAATGAATCATTCACTTCTGTCAACATTGATTCTATTATAAGAGTAATACATATTCTCTTGATAATAAAGATGAGTATGTGCTGAATATGCTGTCATATTTACTTGTGTAGTGAAATTAGTATTTGAACCTTGAAACATTATTTCTAGTTTTAAATTAGCTGCTATATTTTACAAAATTGTTTGCATGATTTCATTAATAAAGTAAATATAACTATTTTTATGATATATGTGTAGCAGGTACTTAATTAATCAATATGAGTCTTGTATACAATCCCAATGTTTTTACAGAAAATGTTAAAAATGCTGAAAATCGAAAGTTATGGGCTCACGAAAAATGAACAGACTAGTTTCGAATGAAATCTGAATTTCAGGCTCTCAAAAATCAGCCAGTCATGAATGAAATATGAATATTAGTCTCTCAATATGAAATGGCTAGCCTTGGATGGTTTTGTATATTGAGTTGTTATTTCTTGTAAATATCTATTTTGATGGAGTATTTTATTGGTAGTTGTGTTATATAGTAACTGTGATGATGGCTTATGTAATTGTGAAACTGTAGGCTTATCATTTATCATATAAGAGTGATGTACTTAGACTATGATGTAGGTGTACTCTAATCACCCTTGTCAAATAAATCATTCAAATTTATAACTTTTAGTTGTGTTTTTCCCTCATTGAAGATATCATGTCCACACCCACTTGTTTCCCTGTTGATATGAATTGACCATGTGGAGAAGTTGGCAGATTCTTGCTGAGAACCAGGTTAGTACTTGTACAGAGTTCAAAAACATTCAGTTATAAGTGATTGTAATTTTCCACAAGTATATAATGGAATTATTATTGAAAACATGCGCCACTTTCACAATATGTTGACCCGTATGTTATGATACAAAGAAAGTCAATGACAAATTTATTGGATTTTGGCTTCTTTTAATTCGAAATATAAAATGTAGAAAACTTAAAAGAGATATAAGTATTAACAAATAACATCACAATTACATTGGAATTCAAATGAAAAATATTGCACAAAAATAATTAGTTGAGATTAAATTTCCTTTACAATTATCAAATAATTATTCCAATGAATATCCCCACCCCCAAAATTAATGCTCCCATTTTTGAGAAAACCGAAAATCAAGTGTTTTAAATAATCCTTCATTGCTTCAAAAAATTGGTAAAACAAAACAAATTGAAAAAATCTGTAAAATCTGTTGTTCTCGGGTGTTGATTGGAAAATATTAGATAGTCAGTTACTGGTATTAATATGTCATTATTGGAAAATATTAGATAGTCAGTTACTGGTATTAATATGTCATTTTTCTTCCTTGTAACATTTAAACAAATTTCGTGGTATGTTTTTAGTTCAGAGAAACATCATTTTTGTAGATGAAATCAGCAGATCTTGAGGTTGTTATAAGAATCACTGTATTTGAGGTTACATCAGCAGGGAGATTTCCATATACTTTGATCAGTGTGTTAGTCACGTCCTTGTTGATGGACCATACGTGCAGAATCTGCTTGTTCCAGTTCTCAAGACTGTTTTTGTTGGCTTGAAGTACACCTAGGGATAGAAGATAACACGTTTTTCATACACATGAAGAGCTTGTATACTGATTAATAATGGAACAGGGTTTGGGGGTACATGTTGGGTGGTTCCAAAAATTGTCACCTTCATTTAATTTTTAGTATGTTTTCAAAAAAATATATAATAAAACCAAAATAAAATGGCTCTTGTAATTTAGAATGATAGAAGACACAAATGAATTAATTACCTTTTAGTTTCTTGTTCAGAAGATGCTCTGCATCTTCTTGGGTGAATTCCCCACCTCGGTACTTCATCGCACGAGTCACGGAAACTCCGACCTTGGTTCCAAATATTTCGCAAACGTAATCTGTGATAGAACCACCTTCGGGGAAGTATATCACCTCCATTTCAGTCTGTAAAAGTGATACAATAATAAATTCATATGTTGTACATGAAGTTATTTAACTTAATGTAGTAATAACAGTCAAACATAAACCCAGTTAATAAATTTGAACCCTCTTCATATATAAATATGATAGATAAAACATATCTCTAAATGAAGGCCAACTCAGTATAAACACCATATATGCTCTATCTACCTATGATGGCCATTTTCATAAGTACCTCTCAGTGTCTATTGAAGTATATTTGATATTGTATACATACCTTAATCAAATTGGCCTTGAAACATTTCTGCAGGACTTCAAATGAAAGTACTTCAGAGATGACAGATGATCCACCAGCATTAGGAACATCCCTTAGCCTAGCACCACCATTAGAGAGATTCATTGATGTTAGTCCCTTATTTGGAGTAAAATCACAGTGTACAATCCCCCCTGTCTTGTTGTCTTGGAGAAATTTATTGAATTTAAACCAGTCTTTTATACGAACAGAGAAATTCTCGCCAATGTATATATTTACAGGTGAAATATTTTCTTTATTTTCATGGACATTTTGTTGTTCAATTAACTTAGGTACAAAGGTCAGAGATTTCTGTTGGCTTACAGTCCCAGTATTCGAGGAGAATAATGTCTTCACTTTCCTCTTGTTTTGGAGGCAAGTAGCCAGAGAAACGGTGCCGAGGCGAGTGAGAGAAAACCCGTCGGTGAGGAAGGCGTTGCTCCTGTTCGTGGCGATGCTGCTGTTGTACCTGTGACTGCTGCTGATGATGTTCTTGTCGATGATGATGATGGCGATGGCGGTGGTGATGATGTCGATTATTCATTTTTCGTCTAAATTTTCTGTGTGCGAGGTATATTATCATAGGTTCTGTTTACTTGTTCAGGGTGTGGCTCGCTGGTCTAGGGGATCCGGGTTTACTTTATGCCATCAAGATGTTTCTAGTCTGAAAATCAGAATATATATAGTATACAAAATGTATATTGTATAGATCTGTCAGTGTACTGGAATTGAAAATAGAATTTTATTACTTGACTCTTGAGAGTGGAGTACATTTGACTTATATGTTGTATTCCAAATGGTATAAATCAGATTTGATTCCAATGTAAACCAAATTTTTGTTTAAAGAATGCTGGAAATGAAATAAGATACATTTTGAAAGTTCATAATTTGGTCAATATTCATAAAATGTCAGCAGTTCACAATACAAATTGTATCTTATTATTAAAAAATATATCTACATAAAATACGTATGATATAACATACAAAATATAATACATACAGTTTTTCTAATATTCCGATCGTAAATGTCTCTTTCGAGGTGTTGCACCATCTTTTATAATAAAATTTGGAATAACCGTATTTCTATTTATAGAAAGGAACGCAATGATGCTATAAAAAGGAACACCTATCATCGTTCTAAAAATAGATGCAGTTACGGAATGAAAGAATTGTAATTACAGCAATTCAAACAGATTGATATCAATTACATTGGAGGTTATTCCAACTTATTTTATTATAAATAGAATAATGTCATGGATATGCTTTGGTGTGCCTAAATTTTCTAGAATTAGAGCCAGCTCCGATTTATTGTCGAAATATTCAAAAACGGATTAGGCACGGGTTGCTCTGGATTTTAGTACATCTGGTGGTAGGCAAAATTGATGACGTATTTCACATTTCCGTTACTTATCAACAAACATTTTGTCGAGACAAGTCAGTTTCTGATAATATTAGGGATTACTTACTGAATGCAACAAAATGTCTCAACAGGGCGCTGCATTACAGAGTTATAATAATGAACTTGTTAAGTGTAAGTCATATTTTCCACAATAGTGGGCGAACGTTCAAAGATATAAAGAAATATTTAAATAACATCATGAACATTCGTATATTAAATCCTATCAAAGGGCAATGCTTAGTTAACGTGTACGTTCTTATTATTTCAGTCATCTGTCACCTTAATGTCAAAGACATTTGAGAAACAGCTAGCATTGTTCTCAGATATGCCATATGGTCTAATTTCGCTGATCTTATATAATAGATATTAAAATGAATTTCATTATTACAGTATGTGACATTAACTTTTTGAACATGATAGCCTATAGGGCTGTGGTCTCCAAAATTTTATAGCCTGAGCTGTTTTATAATAGCCCAAAAGCAAAAGTGCTCAAAAATATACAAATAAGTTTACAAAAGACTTTCTTTCTAATATATTTACCTTGTTATAATCAAATAAACTAATTATAGCACTGTTTACTGTATTCAAGAAGTTTCTTTGTATTAATTTGAGAATCCTCATCATTATCTGAGTCATAGTCACTGTCACATATGTCAACTTGTACATTGTTTACTATGTCAAAGGTCATCAAATGTCATGATGAACAAACTTTGGTAGGTATCATCAGACGTAGTAAACAATCCTTAAAACATTCAACTGTCCAACATTTGTTATGATTGGATACAAATTTTCTCTGAACTTCATTTGACTCTGAGCTTGCATTAAATATTTCAAATGGGTGAGTTTTTCCTTAAAATGCAGTCAAAGACTAATACACAGGCTTCAGTTGTGCTAGTGAGTGCCACAGCAATATATATATATATATATTCCGTTCAGTGTTTGAACAATTACACCCTAGTGTTTAACTTCATTGTATTTGTTGTACAATTCTAGGTATCAATGACCTCTGTGGGAAACGTGATGAACTTCACAAAAGTATCCTTCAGGAGGAAGAAGAGAAAGCTAAGCTTCAAAATGATATCAGAATCTTGACTGAAAGATTGGCAAAAGTTAATGAAAGTTTAAGTAAGAAAATGGCCTCCAGAAATGAGTTTGATAAAACTATTGCAGAAACTGAAGGGGCTTATATGAAGGTAATTTCTTTTACTTTCAATCAGTTATTGCTATTTAAAGTACAATTTGTGCAATATGTGTTCATCTTGTAACACAGCTGTATATATATGTGTTTATAGTAGTTTGCATGCCCATTAGCCCAATTAACTAAGTTGGTAAAGTGTCTGACTTGCAAGCAGACGGTCACAGGTTCGAGCCCTATTTCGGGAACTTTATTTTCGGCCTCCTATTACAATCTTAATTGAGAAATGAAAAACCTATTTGTTAAACTATCTACTCAAATTTGTAAAATCATTCTAAAGTAAGTGGAGCCAAGAAGAGTCTGTTAGTATACCTGAAATTGTTGATTGAAGACTTGTTGGAGCCTATTGCTTTACTGTTTATTTATTGTCTAGTACATGATAAAATAATGTGTTTCTTTAACCGTAATAATATGATCTTATAATACAGATAATTGTATGTTTTCCTTGATTGAAATTTATTTTCCTTTTTGAAGTCTCATAGTTTAATAAAAAATATAATTTATCTGTGACATTGTGTATACATATAATATGAACTTCTGTTTTCAGATATTAGAAAGTTCACAGACTTTATTAAATGTTCTGAAGAGGGAATCACAAAGTTTACGAGAAAAATCCACGGCAAAATCAAGTGGTACTGCTGCTTCGTGATTATAAAAGACTTTGTATTAGAAAACATGTGATATATTATCTTCTTTATTGATTTATAAATGATTTAGATATGAACAAACCTGTGTCAACTCAAAAATGAAATTTAAGAATGTTTTGATATCAGATTTTTTATATTATTTATGTAATTGACAAGTCCCTTTTAATAGATCAATTTTATAATTTTGCCAGATTACATTCAAAATTTATTTTCAAGTTTGTTTTTCTATCATATGTAGTTTATTTTGCACTGTTTTGTTTCAATGAATCCTTTCACACTGATGCCCCCATGTAATGTTTTATTATACTGAATATTCCCTGACAAATGCCCCAGGATTAATATATGTTACTTATTTTATTAATTATTTGAAAGATTCTTTTAAACATTAGAACCAATTTGAAGGATTGTTAAAGTGCTTCAAACAAAGTAATCAGTTTTTTTCTAACAAGGTGTTAAGGGCATTTATTAGAGAATGTTTTGTCATAAATTTACCAATATGTGCCTATAATTCAAACAATTAATTTGTAAATTTTTGTGTCAAAATGTACATATATATTAGTATGTTTTCTTCACTTAGGAATACTGTTAAAACATTACTTTACTTCGTTAAATTGTTTTGTCAGTTTATCTCAAATCATGTTGTAAGTACAGCCGGACCTCTCTAATCCAGACATTAAGTGACTCATACAGATTCGTACTTTTTCTGCATTAGGAGGTTCTTTTAGACGAAAGTATAATAAGATAATTAATTTTAAAAAGCAGGTACCATCAAATTTGTGTGGGTTAAGATTATGGGGTTTCTCTGTATTATGATTTACTACTTACTGGCAGTGGAATACCAGATGAACACCATGATGACAAATTAATGGCTGTGTAAAGGGACTAGACTCCAGACTTATTATTAATAATTTGAAATCTGAAAACACCTATCAATGATAGTAATTATGATAAAACGAAATAGGAAGGGGCATGATGGATTGAAATGCTGTTTGTGTACTTCAGCACTTGCTTTTGTCTTTAGATATGTAGAAAATGTCTGTCATGCTGTTCTTAAGGTAGAAATATGCTATTGTAAAGTTGAAAATTTCCTGTGCTATATTTTCATTTCACATGTCAAAAAAAATTAATATTAGCATTATTTGTTTATATGGAGTAGTACCCTAACAAGTTTCAATGGTGTTCAGGGGTTATCTTTTTTTAATTTTTTAATGCTTAGAATCTCTTGCAATTATTTCTCCTTGGATAGATCTATTTCTGATTTTAACTTTTTTTGTTTCGATTGTATTCTGGTAATTATTGTTAATTTTATATTCTATATGTATATCAATTTTGTCTCAATGGCATTTTTAAGGGGAGGGGTTAGTATTCAGTGCCCTCATCTGCGAAATGAAAATTGCATCGATTTTTTTTAGTTCCACCCTCATACCCCCCTTGAAATGACATAAATGCAGTTTTGAACTCTGTGCACCCAAATAAAAAATCCTGTTCCAGCCCCTGCTTCACTGTATGATTTATTGTATTCAATATTTGCATTTATTTTTTGTTTGGTAATTATTGATGCAAGACTTATTTCTACTTCCTGTTGTATTATCAAATATTTGACAATGAAAGCTGATGCTGTTAACGCATGATATTTTTTTTTCTGAAATGTATGATAGTATAATCATCTCCACTTCAAGGAAGGGAGCTCTATCATTGCTAGAATTCTTTTTATGATTTTTTGTTCTTCATTCAAATATTGTCCAAACTATGAGTGAACTCTTATATTTTTACTGAGAACTTCTTCCCATAGGTTAACAGTAAAATATCTTTTAGTATTAATATTTTTTCTAACTAAAATACTCTCTTGATGGGGAGACAAATATACTTGTTTAGATTAAATATGCTGCATTTTCTTATCTAAAATAATCTATTGATGCTTGTAGCTTAGGACCAGTCTGAGCATTCATTTTTTTTATTTTACTAAATGTGACATATTACTGGGTTTGATTCAAGATATTTCTCAACATATGTTATTTATAGAACCCATTTTATATGGAGACAATAGTTTGCAGTTTTTCCAAGATCAGCAGTACAGTTTAGTCTGCAACAAACAATGTTAGAAATTTGAGTATTTTATTGCTGTACTTTATATTATGTATGTCTGTGTTTGTGTACAAATAAATGTTATTTCACTTTATTTTTTTTCTGTGATGTTTAAGGCCAGGCTATGTACTCATTGAAGTCCATTTTCATGTTTACAGGAGATTGAATATTTCTGAACCACCCAGTGAACCCTTATACACACTTACTCTCTAATTACAATGTAATGTTTACCTACCAATGTGAAGGGAATAAAAATCATGACTCACTACAAAATCTATTGTAAGCCTTCAAATTTTATCAAATTAACGAATTGTTCAGACAAAATCCAGATGAATTGAAAAAATATTCTGTAAAATGTTACGCCCCTTGAGGGTTGTTCATCAAGTTATAGTCAATAATTCTTTTAAATCCTGGCCAGAAATTAGTTTGCTTTCAGATCATACAATCAAACCTGTACACAAAGGGAGATAAGAAATACAAATGTGACTCTTCTTTTTATCCAAAATAATTTCCGTCTGAAATACAAGATACAGCACTTCTAAAGAAAATACCAAACACTCCCTAATAATTGTGCCCCACTTTATATCATTTCACCAATTTTGAGAAAAAATGAAATATTGTTACATATAATAAATAATCTTTAATAAGTATTTAAATCCAAATGCATCCAAAAAAGCATTCCAATAATAACCCAAATCATTGAAAAAAAATCAGAAAATAAACCAGTCTGTAGAGCGTCAAAGGGAGATTTATGTTATATTTGGTATTTTCTCTGGTATATAACTGAGTACCAGAAAGATCCTGAAACTAATCAATGATTAATGTGAGAAGTTGATTCCAAACACAAGATATCACATAAAACATGTTGAAGGCAGTGGACACCAGACTTGCATTATTCTTTCAAAAATATAGTAACTCCTTATGATAGTAATTATACCAGAACCCCTTCTAATCTCCCTCAATCCTTACATTCTTACATAGCCATCAATCCCAAATTCCTTAGTCTATAGTCTATAAATGTTAAAATACTTGCGGTTGAAGAGTATGTCCCAGAAAACTTCTCTAAACGAAACACCTCTCTAATCAAAACAATATTTTTGGTCTGAACATGTTCTGATCAGTGAGGTTTCACTATACAGTGATCTCTCTGAAGAGCAACACTTGTCGGAGTCGCAAAAAAGTGTTGTTCTTTGGAGGGAGTTATTCAGAGCAAATTGATTCATTCCCAACAAGTGTTTTTTTAATGTGTGTGAGGACCTTTACTGTCATTTCTTGGAGGGAATTAGTCTTTAGAGGTGACATAATGGGAGGGAGCACTGTATCATAAAAAGTAAATCATGAAAGTGTACCAAATATATCAACTGTGTTTATTCAAGAATTCTTCTTTAGACAAGTTGAAAGAAATCATCAGATATATATCAGAAATATCCAAAATCAGAATTTTAATATTACACTTTAATGTTATTCTTCATTATTAACAAAATTAAGATTTATGAAGGGTACAAAATCCACTGAATAACTCCTGGCTCTCATTAATAAGATTTACTTTTTGCCAAGCTGGAGTTGTACTCCTTTAACTCAAAGATTTTAGCTTCAGTTTACGGTAAATATCTACATATGTATGAATAAAAAAAGATATTACATACAATATTTATATCAGACACTCGGAAGATCCCCTCTAATCTGGAGACCCCTCTATCAAAACCTCTGATCCAGAACACAAACCACATTTTTATTTAGTATTAAGCTGAATTGTTAAAATGATAAAAAAGATGTGAGCTGTAATACAGTAAACCTCTAACAAGCAAATCTCTCTAAACAAATTGTTTGGTTTGAACACATTTGGATTTGAGAGGTTTTATAAAATCTCCAGTCACTATAACACAGTGGACTAAACATATTTCTATGTTTCAATAAACTTTAAGTTAATTTATCAAGCCCACAGTTGTGGTGATAGCTAGGAAACATTGACCCTGATAAAAACCAGGTACATATTACAGCGTAACCTTGATATTAAGACCACCTATGTTAGAAACAAAGATCTTAATACTGAGATTATTTTATTATCTAGTAGGAACATACAGGGAATATCAAGACTGTTAGTTTGTTTTTATGTGACTTGTTGTCGCTGGGGTTTAACGTCATTTTTCAATAATTTTTCAGTAACATACGGCAAACTGTTCACATAACCAGTTTTCCTGGACTGTATACTAACCAGTTCTAACTTCCACAAGGAGCCGGCAACTTCTCCACATATGGAAAAAAATTGACATTTTTGTCAAATTTTCACAGAAGGGTATGACCTGCTGCGACCAGGATTCGAACCTGGATCTTCGGGTTACAAGTCAAGTGCACTAACCACAAGATCACGGCAGCAGCAGAATATTGAGAACCAGTCTGTAAACAATAGGTTATTACATTGAAATGGCCTTAATATTAACACTTGATATTTTCACTACAGGCTAAAAGGAATCTTCGTAATAAATACATTTATATCTAATAGACCTAGATCTAATAGGAGTTTTTATCATTTGTTTCTTATGACTGCCACATCAATTCTGTTTCCATTTTTAAAATAAAATGAAAATGACCATGATATATTTTATCTCTTGTCAATTAAGTCATGAATATTGGGGTACCTGTTACATTGGATAAACCGGAGGGCCCAAGGGCCCTAGGTCGCTCACCTGAAGAACGTTGCAAACACTGAAAGTGTTTAGGAAACAAGAAATGTTTGTTAAACATGTATGCTCACTTAATGGCAACTAAGGACTACAAGGTGATGAGACATACCAAATATCAAAGTTGTAGGCCTTGCCATTTTACACATGACGATTTTTTAAGATTTCATTATATAACCCTACGTCAAGGGACTGCCGGGCGGGGCCCATTTTGGCACCAAGGGGCATAATTTGAGCAAACTTGATAAAGGACAATTAGGTGATGCTACATACCAAATATCATTGCTCTAGGCCTTGCGGTTTGTGACAAGAAGATTTTTTAAGATTTCACTATATAAGTCTATGTAAACAAGGGACCCCCGAGGCGGGGCCATTTTTTACCCCAGGGGAAATATTCTAGCAAACTTAATAAAGGACCACTAGGTGATGCTAGATACCAAATACCATTGCTCTAGGCCTTGCAGTTTTTGACCAGAAGATTTTTAAACTTTTTCCTTTTGGTTTCCATAACAACAAGAGTTCTGCATGGAATGGAATTCTTTTAGCAATCTAAGAAGAGCTTCATGCAAGAAACATCCCTGTCAAGTTTTACTGAATTTGGCTATGCAATTTAGGAGGAGAAGATGGTTAAAGAAATTGTTGACAGACAACGGGCCATCACAAAAGTTCACCTAAAAATCGTAGAACTGTATGTAATTTTTATAATATAAATATTTTTATATTATATTATACCCTTCTCTCTTGTCTTAATTCATTGCAAATATACAAGAGTGCATAGTCCAATCAATGTAATATACATTCACTTGAGATGTAAGTCTGCAAGTCGGACATTTCTGAAAATTTTATATTTGCTCCCCCCTATCCACTTTAGACTTGGCTAAAAATCTCCTGAGAAACAAGCATAAAAATGTTCTAGCCTTACTAAAACTTCATTAGTGAGACAAAACCAACAAATATAACAATGCCCTTAGTATAAAATGTCTTCCATGATTCATTGTCTAAATGCCAAAAACATATTAGGCCATTATAAATTTATCACTAGATTATCATCAATATTTTCAAAAAAAGGGGGAGTGGAGGAGAAGTCATTGGATGTGAGCTAACTAGCATGGTTGGTGTGAAATCCTGTTGAACACTATAAACGCTCTATGTCAATAATATGACACTTGAGTCCATTACAATTCTGAATTGCCTACAATGTTGAGTAAGGATTATTAACAAAGAGTTTCATTCTCTTTGTCCTGTTTTAAATACATTTTTATGGAAAAAATAAATCCCTTCATTTTAATAGGCATGAGGGGGATGATGATCTAGTAATTGATTTATATTGGCCTAACAACATCTTTAAGCTTTTGATTCACATCCAGTTGAAACAGAATCTGCAAGTGATTCATTATCAGTGGAATCTTCGTGCAATGAATTTTCACAACTTGCCATGGCAGATATTTTGCTGAGATTATTTCCTCCATATATGATTGTATTATTGTTCGACAACACAGGTTTTGGTAGACTGTCCAACTCGGAAATGGCACTATCCATGAAGTAACACGAGTCTTTTGGTGCAACTTGGGGGAATGGGTCCATCTGATGCTTGATAGAAGCTAGATTTGTGCTTGTCTGTATGCTGCCTCCAATAGGTATTCCCAGACATCTGTTGTCTTGGTTTTGCTCAGCCAGCAAAGCTTTATAAGGGCAAAGAAATAAAATGATAAATGAAATATAATTACTTCACTTTTCAGAGAGTTTCAGAGTAAACATGACAGAAATGAACATACACTACTAATCCCTGCACTCAAAGTGCTTTTGCATTAAATGTGACAATTTTGAAAAGAGAAACTGAATACAATCCCCAGAGGTCATTACATTTAAAAAGTTTTGTTTGATTTGTAAAGTTGTTGTCTGCAAGATGTTTGGATGCATTCAACATTTCTGGAATAATTGCAATGGCTTGTATGATGAGTCGTGATTTTTGTATTCTTCAAAACAGAGTTGAGGGAGGAGCATTTCATAGGGAAGATTTTGTACAGTCCTTTGAAGAACCTTCACAAGGGTACCCATTTCAAAAAGTACAATGGATTAAAATTAAAAACACATTTGTAACAAACCACTGAATGTAACTGGCATTGAATGAGAAAAACTCCAATATAACTCTAACTTTGCAAATTTGCCAAATATCAAAGAAAATGAACATTGAATATTCAACAGTTTTTTGTCAAAATCCTGACGCAGGATTCTAAACTGAGTATTGGTAATTGGCAATTTCAGAAATGGGACAGTTAAAATGGTGTAAAATTAAATATTACTTTACCAGTTAGTCTTTTCTTCTTTTCTTCGAATTCTTTATTCAATTTTTCTGCAAGAAAGATCTGCGTTCTCTCTTGAATAATAGACTTCACTAAATGATCATATCCCATACTCCTCTGTATCTGTTATGACCAACAAATGAGTATTTTAGTGAATCTTGTATCAGTAGCCCCAGACTAAAGTCTAGATTTATTTTCAGAGAGAAGAACACAAGGAGCCATTTCATAGACATTTCTTAGCTAAGTTGATACTTTTAAACACAGAAAATCTTGCCAAATGCCATGTATCTTGACATTCAGAGGGCAAAAAGACACATCGCTAGAATAAGACAAATACTCTTTTACAAAGAACAGCAAGACTTTTAAGTTTAAAAAAATGCCATCTTAGCTGAGATATCCTGGATTAATATATTTTTACGAAAACCTCAGATAACTTTCATTTGAATTAATACAGAGAAATACATATATAATGAACTCACATGTGGTGAAGGATCAGATACAGCTTAGTATTAAAATTCACCCAGATTCGCTGTTCTATATTTCATTGTTAAGAAAATGATGAAAAATGGATACCTCGATATTTCAGGACCTGAAAAATCGGTCCTAATAATAAGGTGGTCTCATTATCAAGTTGAATTATAGGGGAGTTATTGAAAGCCAGTCCAAAAATATGTGGTCATCATAACAAGGTGGTCATAATATTGAGGTGGTCGCAATGTGAGGTTTTACTGTAAACATAAACTTATCAATTATGGTCCCAAGGATTTCACAATAAATTTGACCAATTGTATAAGAAAGTAAAGTTAATGATTTTTAACTTTGTATTTATAATACCATACTTACTTTAGTCACAGATCTACACTAACATATCTACAGCATTAATCAAGCTGACAAAATATCCCTACTTAGGTTGGAATTCAGTTACACTATGTATACATTTCCTGAACATATAAACAAACTTGACAGGTTAGTAGCACAAAGCCCCAGGTTTCCACTGACCAAACTGACCCTATTTTCTTCTGCTGAACACAGATTTTTATGGTCTCTGTCAATTTTTTTCTTGCCAATATATTTATTTTCATATAATCAGTAGTTTCAAACAAACAAAAAAAACATATCTGAAAAAAAATTCGGCCGACCTATGAACCTATATTTTCAGGGAAAGTCAGATGAAACCAGGTGTCTATTTTTTGGCCCAATAAAGCATCCTAAACAGGCCATTTTGTAAGTTTACATTCATATTCATAAATAAAAGCTTGAATTTTATTAGTTATACTTTATCAGTCTTGTTATGGTAATGGGAAAACATAAATGTGACAAACTTATAAAAAAACAATCAATTTTACTTTTAGGATAATAGGAATATATAATGAAATGTACTGTTCCTTGGGTCTAAATAAAAGTTAAGGGTCGTAGGGAAAAATAGGGTAAGTCGGGTAACCAGAAACAAACAATTTTTTTACGCCTAGTGTCTGAAATCACATATGGGCAAGCCTGAGTTAATGACCATCTGAACATGACTCACTATATTAATAAAGGCCATTTTTTAGAAGACACTTATTAATATAAAGATATAATAGTCTTATTTCAAACACACCTTTGAATAAAGGCAAACCTTGGATAAAGGCTACTTTTAAGTGCATACTTATTAATATATAAGAACAAAGAAACATGACTAAAAGCCACACAGTGAAGCCTTGTTACAAAGACTATCTTTGGGACCAAAAGAAAGTGACTTAATGTTAAAGATAGCCTTGATGCAAGCAAGCACGTCGGACTTGGTTTATGAATTACAAGTTTTACTTTTTGAAGGATTTAGAGTATGAAGTTTATGGAAAGATAACTCCAACTGATAAGGAATATCAATCAAGAATGTTTGGCAATTAAGTTGAAATATAAATGAATAAAGGATTATTGGAAAACAGATCTGAAAAAGTGGTGGTTATTATAATGAGGTGGTTCTACCTTTGAAGGGATCACTAAGTGAGGTTCAATTGTATTTTCATTTCTTCATGGGTGCAAGTAGAAAATTTTGCAAAATGTCACAGAAAAGAATAGTTTCCCTTTTCTTCTAGTCTCCTTAAAACGACAGATAACTTCTCCTTGATACTTCACAGTTTACATGAGGCAGGAATGCACCCCTCCCCTTAATTTCACTTTTGGACGATTTAATTTCAATTTCCAACGATTTGGAAAAACAATCTTCTGAGCACATCAAAATCTGGAAATCTAGTATAAACAGGAAAACTTGCAACATTGTGTCTTTCAAGTAGCTTTTATTCACAGGTTTGTCTGAAATGAGAATCTTGATGAATACCTTACCAGGACATCCAAAAATTTATGAACTTTAAGTTTAGTCTGAGGCTGTGACTCAATCTCCTCTTCATCATCTTTACTCAGCACACGTCTAAAAAAATTAAATGATCATTAAACAATACACTGATATACCTTATTGTTACAGGGTTTACCTTCAGTAGAATGGTGGCATGGCCATTAGAAATGAAAAACACTGCATGACAATACATACACATCATCATATATTTAATTAACAATGTGTTACCGAGACAAAAAAGTCTGCAAGTCATGATCTTCTTGAAAAAAAAATATGATTCAACAGAAGGAGATTTTTTATGATCATTGAAAATAAAAACATATTTTAAAGACAGGGGAATGAGGCCAAAATTCAGCAGTGAATCAATAAAAAACACTTTGTTTACATTAGCTTTAATTTAACATGTTTGTGACACTATTATACGGATTTCATCGATACGTAATTTATCAAGTAGCTCTTCTCCATACCATCTCGATTTTATTGATGTAGAGTGCGTGGACTCCACACTGAGCCACAGGACTCAAGCTGTGGTCAGACAAGTGTTTTGTAAGCTAACTCCCTGATGTTTTGTTGCTTGATGGGAATGTTGCACTTAATAAAGTTTAGAGTTTTACTAGGTGTTAAGGTAGCCTAGCTGACATGTTTGTTCCAACTGAGGTCAGACCAGATGTTATCACCAAGATATTTTGCACCACTTACTGTTGTTAGAGTTTGACCATGTAGTTTGTAAAAGAATTTGTGGGAATGTTTTGGAGGGATTGAATTCAATATTGTGTGTTCAGTGATATGTTTACAAATTTTGGGGAAGGGTCTGTGTCTGGTCCTACAGAGAAAAAAATAAATGGTTTGATGCCTAATTTGGAAATGTTTAGGTCAGGAATTGGGAAAACATGTCTTTATTATCAATGAGAAGGGTCGGATTACTGGACCCAAACAAAGAAGGAAAAAAATCACTGGTGTTCCCACTGTGGTTTCTTATTTAAGTCCTCTTGTAGAACATGCTGTGTGTTACTGTTGACTGTGATATACACCACAGTGTCATGAGCAGATAACCTCACCTGTGAACTATATTTTCAGGGAGGTGGTTTATGTAGAAAAAGTAGTGGGCATGCCCCGGCAATAATCCTAGGATACTTACTTTGATCTGAGGTATGGATAATGTAACTTTGGTTCAAGATTTGAACAGAGTAGCATTCGGTTTTCATCAAGAACCTAAAAAAGATAAACATGTAAAGTTTACTGTTTATTGTTACACTCAGCACATATAATATTGTGAGAGATATAAATACATTATAAAGCATTATTAACAGTGAATCAGACTGTATGTGTTGATATGATAACAATGTGATGGTAATACTAAAGTTTTCCCTAGGATTTTTCACCTGAGGGTCCCCGGGACCCCCATCTCAAACATTTTAGGGGTCCCCTGGGATTTTTGGGGGTCCCACACAAAAAATGCCAAGAGTAAATTCCGAGTCGGAAGGGGTCCCACGGATGCGAAGGTCACTTTCAATGCGAGTCCCTTAGCTGAATATCGCTTCAGGGATGCAAGAGACCTGCGTGAGGGAAGTCCCTGCTGTAATAGTTCATAGTCTTTTGCATACACTGTACTGTGTACATTATGTAAAATATTAGAACTAACACAGCAGTCTAACACATGGACTTAAAAATAATAATACTGCTTGGTGAAAAGACATTATTATATATCAATCATTGAACAGTTGAATTTGAAGTGAATCTATGTGATCATACAATGAATTTGTGTGGCCTATAACTCGGTACTGTATAAAAATATCACTTATTTCAGACTTTTTTCAAAATTTGCAATCGTAATTTTGTACATTAAATTAATTATCAAAATGAATGGAAAGTGATTTTAAATGATACAACTTACGCTGGATTTCAAGGTAGCGAAAATTTCGTTTTCTGAAGCTGTCATTTTGATCCTCACACAAAAGACGTCATCCAAAAATCCCCTTTCGACGTGTTGTCATATTAACTTCCTTGTTTACGATGAAATGCCGAGTGTTCCGGATATTAGGATTTTAGACAGTACCCGAAGATATAAACTGGTTCCCGTTCCACCTCAGTACAAAATGTGAACTGGTCCCCGTTCCATGTTGCAGTGTGCCGAAATCCTGCGGTGTAAACATTATTTCGAATATTTCACTCAAAAACATTACCTTTTATTGTTCAGAAATGAGTCTATTTCTACAAAAAGGAGGATTTTATTTGAAGAATAATTAGATATGAATGCGAATTTAATCTATCTTGATATACTTTGATTCCTCTGAATGTGATACTTCGATATTTTAGTCATGTGTTTTACATATGCTCTTTCGCGGCGCTTCATATCGTCGTTAATTGGTCCCCGTTCCATGTTGCATTTACAAATTGTGAAATAGATCAATAAGTTTCATTGTAAATATTTAAAATATTGAACTTCATACACAATCTCTGTCTATCAATTTATGTATCTCTAAAATATTTTTGTAAATATTGATAAGAATGTTAAAACTTTTAAATATTCTTAAAATGTTGTTGAAGCACAGCAAATAAAATATTTTATTTTATTATTGACCAATCAGAACTTACCTTTAAATTCGCTGCGAATAAACCGGAAGTAAAGCAGTCTAGCAAAATTCTGAAGCACTTGGAGGTGTAAAAACATCTTTTTCCCCGAAGAAAGGGCATTGGAGCGGAACGAAACAATGTAGACATAGTAAGTAGAGTATATGTGAGCGATTCATCGCGTCAGGTTGTTTGAAAAACACGCATAGTACCCCAAACCCGAATTTGCCTCAAAAATAGTGTCCTACCCTTCCTTTTTTATTCATGCACCTACTATATATTTACATTAACTTCCAGTGCCCGTGTATGCATGGACCGTCTGGGACCAATATCGTATCATATTAAGTTTCTATGACAAAAATGATTTTCTGTGAGATTTTTCAAAAATAATTACAATCCTTTATTGTCCCTGTAAATTTGCATTGAAGTCTACGGGAGTAGTCAGTTTTCGAAAACTAAAGAAAAGGGAAGATCTACTTCAATGAAAATTTATGGTAAAAAGATGCAAAAACACAGAACCAATCTAATTTAATAAAGAACAATATAGGTCGCCGTGTGATGTCTTCAGAAATTTATATTCTTCTATTTTCAACAAGGGTGATAAATCCCACGGAATTTTCAAAATGTGTCGTAAAATGTAAGCGAGTATTAGTATCTAAAACTATCAAAGAAATTATGATAATTTGGGCAATGCTATTTTTATAATATTATCATTATTTAGTGGCCGATGTGTAATATAGTATATGTGTATATACAGTATTACGGATATAATACCTAAACTAGAAGAATCTATGCATAAGTTAACATTTCTGAATGACATTAAAACCTCTAAGAGACTTTCCGAGTTTTCACAATTTTCTGGTGTCAATCTGGATTAATGTCCCTCTATAATAAGTACAAAATCATGTACATGTATATAGTTTATCAAAAGCGGCTGTATTCAAACTTATTGTTTGACTCGCTCTTTAAAAATGTTCATGTCTAAATATCAGAACATCTAGGAATGCGTTGTAGGAAGTACACACAATATTAACATTCTTTAACTAAAAAAGAGTGACCACCTCAATATTACGCCCACCTTGTTATAACGTCCACTTATTTTATGACCGTCTTCCAGTAACTCCCCTATAATTCATTTTGATGATATGACCACCCCATTATTACGACCGATTTTCGGGTTCCGAAGGTGGTGTCTTTAACAAGGTTTTACTGTATATAGGAAAGGAGTTTCCACATTTCGAAGGAATTATCTTTAGTAGAGCCGCTTTAATTCCACTTAATAATTACTACAAAGGTGGCGCTATTGTACATGTACGTGTTTGAGATAATAGAAGTGTTTTCCTGTTTTATCAATTGAATAAGATAACATCACACAATATATGATTATTTTAATCGTTCGTTGAATCTGTATACATGTATATGTGAACGAGAGCGTCGATATATGGAAATATTGAAGACGGAAAGTCTTTATATCTGCGGTTTCTCCTACGAAAAGATACCATTATAAAGTATATAACGTATAATTACTGAAAAAATCGGAAGCCATTGGACAATGCGCAACTTTATCATTTACTCTTTGAAATAAACACAATATTGTAGTAAAATGGGCCTCAAAACGCGAAAATTAAATAAGCGAGAGGGACGTTCCGCTGAATAGGACAACCTTATTATTTTGTCTCCCCAATATCAGTTTGTTTCCTACGCCCTTGTGTATGAAGTCCTATTGTATTGAATACTCACTGTTCCGAAAACTTTCTTGAGATAAAGATCGTGTACAGGAACAAAATTGATGTTAATCACTAGTTAAGACTTTCGATACCTAAAATGGCCATTCAAATTCTGTAAACAATATGGAGATTTCAGTCACCTAATAGAAGTGACAAAACTAACTCCAGGTGTATTCAATGCACTGAGAGGACTGTTGTTGGCTAGCTTTGCAGTATCTAAGTTCTGTCTGAAGTTTATTGACATAAACTTTCCTCATATCTCTTCAATGTCAACATCGGCCAATAAAATAACACGCAGATGGAGTGATCGATTAGTATATTTCGATGAGAGATGCATAAAAAATTCACAGTGCTGCTTTCAATCTTCATAACATTCTAGCAAAATGAAAACAGAATGTGTTGTATACTTATTCGATATACAAATAAATGCAGTAAGCTGGTAAGTCATAAAAACTTAAGTTACATCCTTATTTCAAACAGTCAATCAGCAATATGTGTAATATTCTCTGACATATAGCTGCATTAAAGCATACACAATATATATAATACCTGAATGAACGAAAATATCATTTACTAGTATTCAAACTGAGGTGTAAAAATCATTTGTTAGAAGATAACTGGAGTAGTTTCAATAAAAAATGAGTTATAAAAATGAGCATAAACGTACATCATGTCTTGACACAACGTCACATAGAAGTTTGCCTTAAAACCTAGATTGTTACCTAAAATGATCCTAAGTAAGATGCATGATAAATGAGGACAAACATGTAAGTCACGTGTTCTTAACTGTTGGGTCAATATAATGTTGCTTAGATCAGAGTTGGCTATTATTTTTGTGTTTTGCAGATATTTTCTAAACTGAATATCCACATGAAAAAGAATTGCGACAAAGGAAAAATAATTATATACAAGTAACTTAGAATAATAATCGATGAATCATCAGCATTATGATTTACACGCAACTGAAAATGTGTTCAGGAAAATGGAGATTTCGGTTATAGTAAATAAAAAATACGTGGATTTGCCAGTTCTGAATGTGTATCACCTTATATAAGTTTTAATATACCTTTTCGCGACACTGCTTGATACAACGAAGTATTGCAGGAGAATTACAATAAATACTATCTGTACATGTTATAACGATTTTTTCTTTTTCTAGGAGAATACAACATAACTACATTTGTAATTGGATTAACATTGCAAATTACCTTTTGCCCCTAATGTAAAATAGGCAATTGAAACTGGTGATTTTCTAGAGGACGTTTTCCTATTTTTTTTTAATTTTCTGTTTTTCATAGTTTCTGGCATCCGGACTTTTCAGGTTCGTTCCGATTTTATTTCGGAAATTATTCCATATGTTTATCAATATAAAACAAAATTTGTTTCTCCAATAGGCGCCCGTTGTGCATAACTAGCTTGGAGCACCGATTTCACATGACGTCATGAGTTGAAGATCGTAAATTTGATGTCAAATGTAAGACAAAGAACTTTAAAAAGATGGTCGGCGTGTTGTTATTAAAGAATGTGATATTTTGTTTGTAGTTGTTGGTGTATTTACAGTACATACACGTAGTTCTGTTGTGAAAGTTGAGTTGTAACTTACGACTCCATTTTACTAGCCACTGTTAGTGACTATTACACTTTTATGAGGTTCATGTCTTATTACTATATATTATCTTTACTTATTGTCTTAACACTAAACTGCAGTATCTACTAAATGTTGTATTTTAAAACAAGTTTTCTTTATGTAAAATGCCACGTCTGTCGGTCTGTTTCTGTCCGTCCGTCCGTCTCTCTGTCTGAATGATACTATTGAATAGACGATATGCAATTAAATGCTATAGGCAAATGATTAATAAAGAATAATATTGCTGATTCTGAAACTATTCTTTTTATCAAAAATAGATTATGGAATTATTCTTATGATTTAAAAAATCATAAATTTGTTTGATAAAAATGTGATAGAAAATGTTTATTTAAATTTCAGTTTAGACTTATGTTATTCCTTCTTGTAAAAGAAATCGTAACATCATTTATTTGTTTTATTTGGTTGATATAAAAGTTAATCTTACGCAAAAAATATATAAAAATCGAACTATCGTTTATTTGTTTGTTATAAAACTATTCGTAAGATCTCTTTTAAAATCGAAAAATGCTTTATTGGTTCCGTTAAAATGTGATATTTTTTCATAAGTACAATTTCATAATCTATCACATTTTTATCAAAATTAAACGAATAAATGGTACATCGATATTTTATTTTATATATTGGCATAATGATAATTTTGTAATCTATCAATTACTACGTTAAGCAAATTAACGGTACTTATTTTGAAACGAAAACGACATTTCAACTTTTACATATTCCGGATGCCAGAAACAACGAATACACTCTGCCCAGATTGGCGAGTGCCGTGCGCAAAAAAGTTCGTCCTAATTTTCCTTGTTCAAGATACTTTCACATCGCCATAGTTACACTGAGGCACACATAGGCGCGTGCCTCGGTTAAAATTTGGGCAGGTAATGGGGGAAATGGCAAGTTTGGAATTTCTACTGGTCACGAAGCATGAAACTCTTGCACAATTACAATTACAGGAATGCGGTGCATTTTCATTAATTGAACTTGTAATAATCGCTAATCATTCATGCATTTCGAAAGGCAGTACACAGACGTAATGACTTGAGACCAATAAATGATCAATAAATTTTATGTTCGGCCTTTTTGAGGCAATATTATCCAATCACAATCTTATAAAAAAGAAAATGCTCTCTGGAAAATTGCTATTACGTTAAAAGATATTTTCATTGGTTTAATCACAATGTCAAAGGTCAATCTGCATTCGATCTTAAACGAAAAAAAAACGCACTTAAGTTGGAATGGCGAGAATTTGGATCTGAGTTCAGTTTATAGGAAAAATGAATCCAAAAGGATTGACTCGGCTGTAAGTGCACCATACAAAGCTTTGCGAGTCTTTATATCTTCTAAGTATTATTTTCCATTTTCTTCAATTATGTAAAATTACGTCTGTTTACTGGATTGTAAACACTATAGTTAAGCATCACCATAATCATTTTTATAAGTGACAAGTTACCGTTTTTCTCTTCATATAAAAGAATGCTTGCGTCACAATTGTACGTCACACAAACTATTTCCGAGCCACATTGGTAAAATATTAAATGTAAATTATTTTTTATTGTTTTTAAATTATTACAACAGCTGACATACTTGTATTGAGAAAAGAAAGATCAATGAACTATCGCTTTAGAGCGCGCTGATTTCCAAGATTTCACTTTGTATCTTAAAGATTTCTAAGTCTGAACATCAGAGATAGGGAAGAATTTCACAAACGACTTTGATTTTTAACACCGAAGTGATCTATAAGTCAGGTTTTTATTTACAGTAAAACCCCTGAAAACCAGACTCCCTGAAAATCGGAATTCTCAGAAAACTGGACTTTTTGGATCAGGCCGAAAGGGGTCCGTTTTTCTGGGGTTATACGGTATATGAACGTGTTTAAGTGTGTTCATTCACGGAAGATATATACTCCACTCTTTCTCTCTCTCTCGTTGGTGATGCAAGGTGTACATTTAGGATATGTGCCATTGTCTATATAGCCACTTTCGGAAATACGATGTTTATGTTTTTCCTGATGTAAACGGACTAAAGAGAAAAAATTGTTTCAGAGATTTTTTCCATTTTGCCGTAAATCAAGACAATGACTTGGAAAGTGTTATTTCTTCATTGCACAGTAGCGTTTGTGTTGATTATACATGTATGCGAAAATGTGTCTTATCCTCAATGCATAGAAAACTGCAGTTACGCTGAAAATACTACGGACTTTTGGATTTGTACTTTCGAAACCCCGGTTAATAGCTCAATGTGTGAATGTCCAAATGGTTGTCTAAGGAGCTTTGTTCTTCAAAGCAGTGTCACGATAATATTCGTCAACGCGGACGTGTCAGAATTTTTAATTACAGTAGATTCGTTTCAAGGAAACTGGCAACAAGTAACATCTCTTAGCATTTTCAACTATCACGGCCCTATCATTATACATCGAGAGGCGTTTGCCAATTTACCATCGCTTCTTAACTTGTGGCTTTCTACAGACACAAGTGGAATATGTCCAGCGTCGGTCTATGGGTTTGGGTTATTTCACGGACTCGATAACCTTGTTAATTTACACCTTATAGGTATAAAAAATTGCTTTCATCAAATAAAAGTCGCATTAGGGGAGCCAGGAGTCATGCCAAATTTAAAAAATATCACGTTAGGCTTTCATGAGTACATGTATTTGATACCAGTGGATAATACGTACGACAAGCAATCGTTGGGAAGGAAATTTTACGGCATTTTGTCACAAGGAAGAAATTTGACCTCTTTGACCTTAAATAGTTTTCATATAGAACACTTAGAAGTTTTAAGTTTGCATGTGTTGGGTTCATACATAAAAAATGTCGAGATAAAAAGTTCCAGAATCGATAACTTGTACGTCGGTACAAATATAAATTCTAGTACTTTAGAAACAATATCTTTCCAAGATACAAGCGTTACGAACTGGCATTTTATGCAAAAATTTTCCATTTCAATTCATAAACCAAGCTTAAGGATATTGTTGCTTATCGAAAGATATGGAATTGTGGATTGCCCGAAGTACAGTTTATCAGATCTGAAGCATCTAAATGAGTGTCCTTCGTTTGAATCATGCTTAAAACTCTATCGTGAGATGTATAGCCAATGTGATGTACGTTTGACCACGATTGTGCATGACCAAAATATTCTAAGACTTGTCGCAAACTGGTTCATCATACATCGAGAGATCATAGATTTATCACGCATGTCTATTACTTACATATCACGAAATCTTTTAGCGGAGGGAGCACGTGACCTTTCCTTATCCGACAACAACATTTATATTATGCAGCAGAACGAGCCAGTAGAGTTTCAGGAATTGCTTTATAAGTTGTCGGATCTACAGGCAATAAATTTGGATAACAATCAATTAGCAGATTTGCCATTCAATCTGTTTTCACAGAATACTCGACTCCACACACTTCGTTTGGCGGGCAATCGACTAACAACATTTAACATCAATACTGCACGCTTCAAAGGATTGACCTTTCTGGATCTAAGATATAATGATATTCATACAATTGACACCAGGGCCCAAAAGATATTCGAGCAACTGAGATTTCGGATAAACGGATCGTTTGATGCAGATTTGAGTAGGAATCCGTACGTTTGTAGTTGCGACAATCAGACTTTGTCATCTCTCAAGTGGATGAAAGTATCGCCTTACTTGTTGGCAGATACACGTCAATATATGTGTACATTAGATGACGTGGAATATAACATTTATAAGTCTAGTGCGGCTGCCACAGACGAATACTGCTCAAAGAAAGAAAGAATTAAGCTACTAACTCTCCTTTTACCGCCTATCTGTATAATTATTGTAGTTACGATCATAATGATTTTATCAGTAAAACGGTTCGTTCGCCGGAAGCAGAGGTTTAATGCAATACTTAATCAGATTCAAGATCAACAGTTTCCATGGAAATTTCTTGTATTTTTGTCATTCTGTTCAGAAGATGAAGAACTTGTTATGAATGATATATATCCACAACTTACAAATTTTATTGCTGATGAAACCAAGACAAACTTCGATCTTGTTTGTTTTGGAGATAAGAATTTTGTCCCTGGACTTCCACTGTGTAGTCAAATTATTAACTGCATAAGCGAATCGGCTGTCTTCTTAGCTGTTGTGTCTGAAGATTATTGCTCAAAGAATTGGTGTCAAACTGAATTGCAAGAAGCTTATAGCCTTCGGAAACCTATAATTATTATGCTAAATGGTCATGTTGATCGGCAATCAATGGGAACATTGCTGAGTAAGATATTCCATCGCTATGTGCATGCGTCATGGACAATAGAAAATGGCGTGGGCCACCTACAGCCTGATTGGCCAGACTTTGTCCACGCTATAATTGAACTGGCCTCCATGATCCCACCTGAAGATATTGATGATCCTGAGATGAGTACGGACTAAACTAAAATTCTTACAAGTCTTACTACTCGTATAATGTGACGTCACTAGTCCGGAACCTCAAATCGAAAGTTTGAACAATTTTTTCTGGACCGATTCGTTTTATTCAATATGTTTTGCTTTAAAAAAAACTCCGTGCATTGTTTTCTTAGAATCATGTGTCTGTTCAGGGCACATGTGACTGATATTTGAACTTATTCAAACCACAGTTAGAAGCTCTAGTTGATTAAAGTTTTTACAACAGATCATGATTTAAAAGCTGGGGAACAGATGAAGCCTTAGTTAGCAGTATTTCTCCTAATAAATCCGTGTATTTGCTGGTTGATATCTGTTAATGAGGTGTGTTTTATTTCTTGCTCTACATGATTGATATCTTGAACAAACAAGAATCCCATTTGTATACACTTACTTTCTGTGAAGTGTTTATCAAATAGAACTTATTTTAATGTCTGCTTTTTGGCTTTTTTTTCTAACGAGGTTGAAAATCAAGTTTATTATATAGGTTTTATTGTTGGTAGGTTGGACAAGAAGAGATGTCAAGCAGGTGGTTCTGGTTGATAAACTGTTGAAGACCTAGTGTCCCACGTCTTACAAACTAATACATTCTTGTTTGAATGAAAAACATGTTAAGTAATTTGAACAGAAAAATGATTGTTCTTTCTTGCATTTTATTTTAAGTTGTCATAGAATTAAAATGACCTATGAATATGTCTCCTGAGCCATTGATTCTTACTTCTACTTGACTGTTTGTAAGCTCAAACTTCTTTATCATCTTATGTGCATGGGTAAAAATTACAATTTTGATTTTATATTTCTTGTAACAATGTTATACTACGTAGAAAATTCAGATGATGAGGTTTGTCATGCTGTTAGCAGTATTACAGTTTTTACATCTCATCCAAAACAAAAAGGACAAAATTGTAACTGATTAATGGTAGTTTGGTTTGGATAACAAGCTAACATTTTTTCTGTATTTCAGAGTTGTAAATGTGTCAGGCTTTATTCTTTCCATTTATTTATTTCCATAATTTCTGCAATCAAGTCATGTATTTTGTATTTTACTTGTTGCTTATAATAAAAAATAAATGATGCGTAAGTTATGTAAAATGTAAGTGTAGAATGTAGAATGTCACTTTAGGGGCTTCGTATGTGTGCATCATTTTCCCTTCTGATTGTACATTTTTCATATTATATTATCATGCTGTGTATGTCTGTAGTTGCGTGTACATAATGTAAAAATTAAAGTCTTTATTTGTTGTGTTGTCTATGAATACGCATCAATCAATCAATCAATCAATCAATCAATCAATCAATCAATCAACAAACCCAACAAATCAATTAATCATTGATTAATTGAATATTGTCGTCGGAGTCATACTTATGTGTAAGGATCAATTAATATTTTTTCACAATCAATAATTTAAAACGGAAGACTTCAAACTCCTTCGAGCGATTATTTCCCCTAATGCAACAATCCTGCTAAGAGAGATAATTTTACATGTTTCAGACATAAAAATCACTGTGAGAGTTGTTTCCCTTAAACTGAAAATTGTTCTTGTGTCCGGTTCGATTGGAAAACTAGAAGAGCTGCCCTAATAGGAAGATCTCTTCCGATTCATTCGATAGGACCGCTTCCGATTTTGAAAGCTGTGCCGTCTATTCCGCTCGATATTTGGAAGAGGTAGAAAGCTTCTTAAACCAAAATGGCGGCAACGCACACAACATCAAATTAATCATAAATTTTATTTAGCATCCCTAATTGCATATTGATTGACAATCTTTTAAAAACTCTTTTGTAATTACAAAAATGTATTTAAGATGTTTCATATGTGACATGCTGAAAGTATTTTGTTGTAGTTTTGAAATCTTTGATGATTTTAATTTGAAAATGTAATCATTTGTTCATTCGAACCTCGTTTGTTCCCCCCCCCCGAACAACATCCGGCGTCTTTATGCTTTAATAGTGCTTATTATAATTGTACCGCCATGTTGTAAACTGATTTCCGGTTGACAGTCTGTTCTATAGGCAAACTCTTCTGAACTCTTCCAAATATATTCTACTCTGCTCGGCAGAGCCCAATCGAACCGGCCATTGGTTTAATATAATATTATATCATTACGGTGCGTTTTCGGGAATAAGAAAATCCGAGATGGACAAACGCCGTATCTGAGTACATTGTGCAAAAGAAAACGTTCATTTACGTATGTTTATAGATTATCACTACATAACTACATACAACAGAACAGTACATGTTAACATTTATTGCATTTTTTGTATAATTATCTAACTAATATGAAACACGTTATACTAAACAAAAACTTAGAAATGCCACCAAACCAGGTTTTCAACTGTTCATTGAGCGGAAATAGTGATAGTGTACTTAAAACTTTACCCCGGAACTCTCAATTACAACCCCAAACTAAGACTCCATAACAACTTGCGATATACCAAGTTTGACAACAACTGATCGGTCCAAACTAAAGTTATAGAACGGAAACCAGAATTTTACGTCGCTGCTTACACGCCCGCTTGATAACTTACCTCAGTTAAGGAACCAGGTTTTTTCAACTTTGATGATGATGGTGATGTTGATGGTAATGTTGACCATGATGATGATTATTGTTGTTTTCATTATTATTGATTTTATCATATCATCATGTGAAGAGAGTTCGAAAGATGAATAACAAATCTGGAGTTTTGCCCCTTTAAGAAGTCAGAAATTGGTTGTTAAGCATAAAAACTTCCTGTTTACCACTAACGAGACAGACCCTATTTTTTTCTGAAGGCTCTAGACTGTTTTTAGTTTCGGTGTTTCTGACCGAACTTGTCATTTTTGTTTGAACTATATCTCCAAGTATAAAAATATCTGAAAACAATTCTGCCGATTTACCATGCCTGTACTTTTTGGGTATGCTAGTGGAAACCAGGTATTCATTTTTTTCGCCTTAGTATGTCCAATAGTTTTATAAGTGATTAATGTTTTAGTTTCATAACACTGACTGAAATGGTATTTTATATACGGTAAATTAGGTAAACAAAAAAAAGTTTGTTTCCGCTTACATGCCCAAAAATATGGGTCGGTAGGTAGGGATTTTTCTTTTACGTCTTTTTACATATATCGGCAACACTGTTGTGAAAATTGCAATATAGCACTACGATTTGGATGCCGTAAAAACTTTTGAGTCGGCAGGTAAAAGATGGGTCAGTCGGGTAGCCAGAAACAAACCTATTTTTTAGGCCTTAATGGCCTACTCGAGTACAACGGAAAACCCCAAATAAAACGGAAACACCCGAATATTTGTAATTTGGTACGAATATAATAAGTTTTAAGCGAACGCTAATCACACATAGCTTATTACAATCCCCGCGTCGGTAATCAAGAGGCAGTTTTCGTTTCGTCATGAAACATGTCAGTAACGTCATCGTTTATTTTTTCACCATCGTCCGTCACGTCATAAGACGACAGCACTGATTGGTTGTTTGTATCCAGAGACGAAGTCATTGATTGGTTGGAGCTGACATCAGATAGAGCGGAAGGTGATTGACATTTGCTGAGTTCAAGTAATTGATCATTTTCGTCCGTGGACTTCAAAGTTTCCTCATCTGGCAGATCAGAGTCTTGTTTAGCTAAACTTCGACGGTATTTGGCGCGAGCGTTTTGGAACCATACCTGAAAGTATACAGTTTCATTGGAATTCACTTTTGTACACAAATAAATACAAAAATAATATACTCTCAAACGGTTCGCAGCGATAAAATTTCTTGTCATCTTTAATTGATGTGAGCCATGTGTTAACAAACGACAGGGCCGAGTAATTTCACGGCCTGCGGTACACTATTCTAGTGAAAGCAACTTATAACATTCATTGACTATTGTGTTTAAGAAATTTTAAGGTATCGGTAGTGTATTGTGATAAAGCTATAATTTTGGAGCATTATCTAACATAATAAAAGTATTAAATAAGTATCAGTAAGTTAAATGATGTGTATTCCGTTATAAGCCGAAAACTTTTAATCTTCGTTAAATTAATGCTTCCATTAATTTTATTTCGTCACAAAATTCAGAGTTCAGAGTTAAAGTGTTTTAACTTTAAGCTGACTTCTGATAAGGAATCGGGCGATAAGGTCCGATATGCGAACCCTTCAGGAGCGTACCATGATGTATCGGTGTACCGCCGCAGCCACATCATGTAGATCAAAGATGGATCACGTATAAGCTTTCAGAAAATCTTACTTCAATCTTAATTCACACAAACTCGGTAGCTTTTCATTTGCTAAGACAAAACGGCTCAAGACTTGACTTGGAAGTAAATTTTTTCTAAAAGTTTATTCATTTTACCACAAGATGATGAAAACTGAGCGGTATGGAATTATTCTTGTCTGTTTTCCAGATTAAAGCCCCAGCTAGGGGTTCTTCGTGACAACCTTTCTAAACTGCTAATTGACGTACTACTTTTTTGGTCAAAACAAGGGTTATTTCAAAATATATAAATAAAAAAACAGACATATTTTCATATTGGACAGGTACCCTCTGTGTGATAGTATGTTACCTTAACCTATGATATGAATAACCCCGCGCGAGTTATTTCATGGTTTGAAGTAACTGTCAATGTAAAAATGTTCGTGGTTCATTGGGCTTCAAAAAAATAAGAGTAAAACATTTCAAATAAAGATACTATTTCCGGCTGTTTTTTTACATATCTAATATTGTGTTTGATAATGAGACCACTTCAATATGAAGGCCGTTATTTAGGTCCCAACAGTAAGGATAATCGCAACAAATGTTTAACATTTATACTAATGCATTGATACTGGCATATATTTATTTTTTACAAATTACTGAGTGTTATACGAACTTGTAGCACTCGTTTGCTGAGTTGTGTTTTCCTTGAAAGCTCTTTTAAATCTTTAGCGTCCGGGTTGTGGTTCATAGCAAAATACGATTTCATGGCTCTCAGTTGATGATGCTTGAAAGAAGTGCGCACTCTTTTCTGTCGCGGAGGATGACTAATTCCGAAGGCGTCACGAGATACAATCTCTCCGCGCTCATTGGTGAATATGCCTGAAACAAAGTAGAATATTAGAATTCAAATTTGGTGTATGTCCTAATTTCAAACAATACTTAAATGAAGATTCATGTTGTCCCCTGGCAAAGAACGAATTTAAACGATGGTGTAATTAAGCTTCGGAATGCACTTAATATAAATTACATACAGACGAGACAAGAACAGTACAGTATATAACACGAACATAACAACCCTAAAAAGGGTGAGATTTTCCCAGGAATGTAACACTCAAATAATATATGATTACACGAAGATATTTGTACTTATCAATTGATACAGTTCACACCCGTGGTGGTCGATACACGGATACAAATCTTCCGCTAGGAATTGGCTGGATAAGTAATCAGTAGACAGACACCGGATATCTCTACACCAACATTATCTTTCCCGTTGAAACATGGTAATGTGTTGAAAGATTAGTGACACTGTATTTGTTATCTGAGGACAGTTATACAAACATGGACGATACTGATGATAATATTAGATACGCTCGAAGAGGAATCATGTAACTCGACTATATGAGCTGGATCTCGGTATCATTAATGTGTTTCCATAAATACACATCAGAACTAGAAATCACTAGACTAAGTATAGAAAGCTGGTTCCCCTTGTTTGTTGCTACGCTAAGGTTTTGCATTTATGGATTATGTACAGGGCCCGGAAGTAGTCAGACTTAAGAGTTACGTTTACAGGCTTATACAGTACGATGATTCAAGACTTCGTGGCCTATATCTGTTTAATTATGGTGTTGCAATTTTGAAAATACACATGTATACGTAATACATGTTTTAGTAATGACGTTACTAATAGCCGGTGACTCTGTGCACTTAGCGTTCTCCATCTCTTCTATTCGCGTTAATTAAAATTTTCTCTCAAACATTGTATTACCCAATCAAACCCGCGTCAACGTTCAACCGAATACTTAAAGCCGGCATGAGAATAACGGTCGTTTGTTAGCACATAAGGTTTGATTTTTACAGACCAACAAACTTTCTGATCAGGGGAAACAGTGTTTAAGTTTACACTTCTTGGTATTTCCTTTCAGTGGTTTAACTGTTAAAGACTTTCTCAAAATGTACTACAGCGCAACCTCTCCAAAGCAACACCCTATGGGAGGAGCAAAATTATGTTGTTGTTGAGAAGTTGTTGCTCTAAAGAGGTTAAATTAATAGTTACCTCGTACAGTGGGAAATCCATGCTGTTGTTGAAGAGAGGCCGTTACTCAAGAGAGGGCCGCTCAGGAGAGGTTGCACTGTAAAAAGACGCTGCTAATTGTGAAGTTTTGACTACGATTATCCTGGTGTGTATGCCTTCATTATTTTGTATACATGGATACATTACTCTATCCCTGCCCTTAAGAGGCAAGTAAGTACAGGCTGATGACAGGCACCATAAAAGTGAAAAAAGATGGGTTCATTTGTTCTATTGTATCAAAACATATGTGTCTAAATTTGTACCGATACATATGTGTATAGATTTGTGTAGATACATGTGTGTTTAATTTTGTATAGAATACATGTGTAATTAAATTTGTATAGAATACATATGTGTTTAATTTTGTATAGAATACATGTGTAATTAAATTTGTATAGAATACATGTGTGTTTAATTTTGTATAGAATACATGTGTAATTAAATTTGTATAGAATGCATGTGTGTTTAATTTTGTATAGAATACATGTGTATTTAATTTTGTATAGAATACATGTGTATTTAATTTTGTATAGAATACATGTGTATTTAATTTTATATAGAATACATGTGTGTTTAATTTTGTATAGAATACATGAGTGTTTAATTTTGTATAGAATACATGTGTGTTTATTTTTGTACAGAACATGTGTGTGTGTTTAGATTTAAATAGAATACTTGTTCGTTTAAAGATGTATGAATACATACATGCATAAATTTGTATAAACAAATGTGTTTAAATTAGTTTATAAATACGTGTTTGAATTCGTACGAATATATTTGTGTTTAAATTAGTATGAATACCTGAGTGCTTAAATTTGTATGAATAGAGATGCATAAATTTGTATTTAAATTTGTGTAAAAATGTGTTTTTATTTGTACAAATTTATGTGCGTGTAAAATGTATAAATAAACACGTGTTTAAATTCGTATGAATACACGTGTGTGTGTGCGTATAATTACACGCGTGTGTGTAAATATGTATAAATACACACGTGTGCAAATGTGTATAAATACACGCGTGAGTAAATATGTATATATACACGCGTGTGTAAATATGTATAAAAACACGCGTATGTAAATATGTATAAATACACGCGTGTGTAGATATGTATAAATACACGCGCGTGTAAATATGTATAAATATACGTGTGTTTTAATTCCTGTAGATAAAATAGTTTAATTTAATGTGACGACACGGTATTTTTCGATATTTAAAAAGGCATGATAAAAATTCACGTAAGCGATTTCCTAATTACAAATCTTAGCAAAATGGTGTATATGTTCACTTTCAAAATCAGTTCAAATTTCTCAATGTTGACAAGATAACGATGTTTAAATATGAAACTCGCTCGGTAAATTATTCTACAATGTTTCCCAATGTAAGATTCTTGACAAACAAAAAAGTTGTTAAACTATTCAGTCGATGGTTCCGCTATGAGTTTTCTGATTGACAGCTGACACATTCATTGTTACTGTGTGTGTGGCGGGAAAAAATCTGATACATCTCACGAGATTTCACAGATACGGTCAATTCCTGTCACGTGATACGAAATCTCATCTCGCGAGATTGATTGATTCTCGACCTGCTGAAAACAAGAGTGTTTTTTATGAATTCTGAGTAAATACCTTAAATATAAGACAAATTCTCTCGGGAACTAACTGGTGTCGAAATCATTATATAACCTAATATCTGTTACATTATATCGAGCTGTCAATATTCGTTCGTGTTCTGTCTTAACGAAGTAACCAAGCTACCCGAGGGATGAAAGTAAATCAACTGGTAAAATGTAGCAGAGACTGACGGACGAACGATATGATAGATGGATGAAAACTAAGTTTACATGCATAAGTTTTGAAACATAATTCAATGAGTATATCTACTCGTGAGTTCCCGTGTATTTTCGGTAAATTCCGCTGTATAATTCATTACTTTGCTTTTGGTACTGCGTGTGCAACATAATCATTAAAAATACATTTTATTTATCCGATAACCGTTATTTATGTACAAGATGAATTTTCGAGCCTTAGATAGCTTGCCTAAACTTATTATTAAAAAAACATTTTTGACTAAAAAATTGAAGTTCTTTTTTAAAGTTGATTTTTAAGTCCTTGGAAGTCTCCCTGACCGAGTGGTCATGATCTATGACGTGTAATCACTGGCCCATCACCGCTGTGAGTTCGAATCCCATTCGAGACTAAATTTGACTTGTGAGGAAGCTGTCCAGTTTGCTTACAGGTCCGAGGTTATAATCATACGTAAGCCTGTGGTCTTCCTACATTGTTAAAACTGGACAGTCGCCAAATGACCCTGGCTGTTGGTGCGACGTTAAACTCTAGTGAAAAAAGTCTTTGGGAAGCGATTCGGAGTTGAGATCCGGTATTTTATACATCATATTTCATTTAACATGCATAGCAGAAAAGTAGGGACCAAAGCAAGTTATATACCTATGCATTTGTCCATTTTACGCATCGTATCACCACGACATACGGTATAGAATGAAACAAGAAACATGATACCCTTTGAAACTTATCTTTTGTCTCGCAAAATCTAACGAAAATGTTACTTAACAAAATATGTAATATTTATTTTGAAAAATGTAAGATACGGTTTTCTAAAATAAGTGCAAATTCAGAACCGTTTAAACTTATTACGATACGAGTGTGTGTATTTTGTACATTTGATAGTTCCAATTGCTCCGGATTTCGCCCGCTAGGGGGCGTTAGATGTTTTATCATGAAAGATGCACTAGTCGTTGTTCGTACTCAAGTCAACTCGTACCCTGCTGGGGACGAAATTAACACATACAGTGCGCTTCTAACCGGTGTTCCATTATATAGTCTTCAAAAAGCAAACTTGTCTGTTTTTTTTGTCTTGATTCGAAAAACACGTTATTACAAAGAACGAGCATCATTCTGTTATACAGTTAAGTGCCCGGATTCTGCTTTAATGTAGAAACATTGTGGCGATATATCAAGTGTTTCCTTTAAGTACTATGTACACGTGTATCCGTTATATAACTACCAGTACTTTTATTTAATAAAAACAACAACAATGAAATTCGCAGTTCCATGATAGCGCGTTATATTTCTCTAAAGGTACTAGACTCTAGATTTTTCTATTTGATTGTAATTATAATAAAAATTAAAGAAACTTTTAGACGGATTTTATGCGGTGTGCCTTGACAGTACCGGAAGATGTCCTCAATTGAAAATGGTCTCACCTAGTGATGCAATTTTGGTCGTGATGACGGGTCCACACTGACAATTGATATCTTTGAGAGTATTTCAGTTTTAAGTTTCATTATATATTTATAGATAATAGTTCTATTAATAGTATATTATTTTGATAAGATTTACTCATAAAAGGGACGGTCCAAAATATACGAGTGCAGTCGCGGCTCAACATCCACGTCCAGCTATTAAATTCAAAGGTGAATTATGCCGCCTACATTTACGGATATACACAAGTCTACTTTTAGAAACAGTCACGTGGTAGGTAAATGCTATAATAAAAATAAAATTGTTCTTCATATTCATCGAATAAGATATTTCAAGAATTAATATTCGCCTATAATTTCATTTGGCAAAAACATTTACAATGATTTTCTAATGCCAATCTGGAATACAGTCCCTTTAAAACTACAAGGTTAAGTAAGCAATGTGAAACTTAGGAAAGTCAACTATAAGTATATACATATTGTTGAGTATATTTATGCCGCTAAGAGTTTAAACCATACATACAAAGTATTCAGCAGCATTTCGGTCATTTGCTATTGGACAGTTTAAATAGCCAGTTTTCCTGGATTCAATACCTGAACTAAACTCGTTCTCCGCACGTAACCGCCAACTTCCCCATTTTGTAAGCATCACATGAGATACTTCGGGGACAACTTACGTCCATGCTCAGTACTAAGTAAATCTAATAGTACATTTTGTATTTCGGAAGAATAATATACAAATACAGTAAAACTTCGATATTAAGGCCATTCTTTGGGTCAAATAACAGGTGTGGTCTCATGCTCAAGTAAAAATATGGGGGAGATATTGAAGACCGGTCCAAAAATATGTGATTGTTATAATGAACAGGTCTTAGAACTAAAAATAAGTGAATGTTATAATGATCAGGTCTTAAAACTAAAAATAAGTGAATGTTATAATGAACAGGTCTTAAAACTAAAAATAAGTGACTGTTAAAATGAAGTGGTCTTAAAACTAAAAATAAGTGATTGTTATGATCAACAGGTCTTAAAACTAAAAATAAGTGATTGTTATAATGAATGATCAACAGGTCTTAAAACTAAAAATAAGTGATTGTTATGATCAACAGGTCTTAAAACTAAAAATAAGTGATTGTTATGATCAACAGGTCTTAAAACTAAAAATAAGTGATTGTTATGATCAACAGGTCTTAAAACTAAAAATAAGTGATTGTTATGATCAACAGGTCTTAAAACTAAAAATAAGTGACTGTTAAAATGAAGTGGTCTTAAAACTAAAAATAAGTGATTGTTATAATGAAGTGGTCTTAAAACTAAAATGATCGTGAAGGTGGTCTCTTGTTCTGTATTTGACTTGTCCTTCTTTTTACGGATAGATTCATGTTATATTTCATACCTCAAACTTGAAGTCCATCTTGAATATCAAAAATACAAACTATATCAAATATATAGAGGTCATTTCAACCTTACACTACTATATAATATAATATATTATTACTAATTATTCTCGTCAAGATTGGGTTGAATAAAGTACGATTTTAGTTTTACTTCGTTTAAAACCAGTTGTTGGGCAAAAATAGCAAAAGGAATAAGTTCAGTTTGGTTTTAAAGTACATTGTATCATTAGAAATCAGAACTTAAGTAGAACTTATACGTGCCACCAAGTCGAGACAAAATGTATTTATCCATTTCACTGACGGGAAGGTTCGGAATAATTTGGCTTTCTTCGTTAACATCTGACAGTGTTTTCACATACTAAATAGAATGTGGGTATATTTTAAAAACAGGCAGCATTCCAAGCGTCTGTAAAAATATTCAAGCGCCTCTGTGAATGGGACTACCAGATACTGAATGATCGGGCTTGTGCACGGCTGGATTTCTTATTACGTTGGTGGTACACAAAGTCTTAGACAGCTGTTGTTGGAAGAAATCAATCCAGCATGGTTTTCTTTACATCATGAACAATAGAATAACACCACGTGCCAAACTGTTGGCATCTCAAAAACATTCGTGTCCTCCCAGAATTTGATTTTTCTGCAAATTTTTACTCCTCGTTTGCATATTGCATAAAACGAGGCTGTAACCGTAAATTCACGGAAATTTTCGAAAATTCACGAATGTACATATTTCACTGAAACCGGTGTTGGTGTTCTATTTTATAAAAAAAACCTGTCTAGTTACGAAGAGTGCGATGATGAACAAAAGTTTGTGAAGACATGAGTTAAAACGAGAAGAAATAAATACATAACACTAGATGTTTTTAAGAGCGCATGTCGTACCACATCAGTCCTATGCAGATTTTCGAATCACAACATTAGTGCTATCATCAACCCAATCACACATGTAGTCAAGCATGTGGTTGCGACCACCTCCGAATAATGACCACCCCACGAATAAAGATCACATTTTGTCTTTCCCAAGGATTGCCTTTGTTCACAGAATTGACTGTGGGCTAATTGACTGTGGGCTAATTGACTGTGGGCTAATTGACTGTGGGCTAATTGACTGTGGGCTAATTGACTGTGGGCTAGGACTTTTTGCAGAAGTTCTTTCGGTCTGTTTCATGGTGCCCAGCAGAACCAATCTTCACGTAACCAAGTTATTATTTTGTGCCACGTGACCATGGGTATTCTTTTGTGTATACAAGTATATTGTTTAGTGTCATGTGCCCAAGAACTTTGTTTTGAGTCATGTGACCAAGAATATTGTTTTCGTCACGTGACAAAGAGTATCGCTTTTATTGTTGCTCTGTTCTGTTCATGTACATGCACGAATTTGGATTAGCTACTTCGGGAGACTTTAGAACAACTTCAAGTATGTCATCTATGTATTCAGGAAGCTGCCGATACCGCTACTTGAAATGAAAACATAGACCTTTAACCATGTATATCTAAGTACATGTATATATATTTTAAAGGTTGATTTTGTGCAATACATACAAACCACAATTATATTTGTCTGATTCTATACGTTATACATCCGTGTCTCGAGTTTCCGTGTCGCTTCTTTACCCTTTCTTTATGTGTCATTTTCAGTGTAGTATTATCTCTTGATCGTTGATTTAATTGTATCAAGCTGTTTTAATGCAATACAATCTACCTTAGCGTTGTCTTAATGCAAATCTCCCTTGTTCCGCGCTCTCACTGATTATAATTAGCATACATGTATATGATTACATTAATAAATAATTCACTGATGAAACTTTGGTGAAAATCTCTCCCGAACTTCAATCCTCAGGGCAATTATATAGGGCGCAAGTTTATTAAAATGTCTATGGCTGGAAGTGTACAATAAAACCTCAATATTAAGATCACCTTTGGGACCATAATGAATGGTTTCAGTGATGAGTTTTCTCATTATCAATTTTAAACATAGAAAATTGAAAACCGGTCTGAAAACAAGTGATCCTGGTAATGAGATGATCCTGTTTATTCAAGTGGTTACTAAGTTGTGCGTTATTACATTAATAAAGACTCATGGTCAATAAATGAATTAAACCTTCTCTAGTTTTATAAGTATGTTGTTAAATCAGTCTGACAATGTTTCCAAGCTGGTTTGTGTTCATTTTCTCTACTACTGATGAGCCATACACTCTAATATAATTATCTCTAGTACCAATTAGCGAGCAACGGACTGTTTTCTTACACGTTCGTGCTTCAATTAGTACGGAGACGGAAGCCAACCCTTAGATTTTGTGAACATACTTACGGTTAATTGGCTCTGACAAAAATAACGGCAATTTCTTGACCGAACATTTTAATAATGATTTGTTGTGACAATTGAGAGACTAAAAATGGCGAGGTTGTCCTGATAAATGAATGTATACTGTTACAAGGACGGCATATTTCATCGTGCATTACTTTCAAGGAGTCATATCAATGGTTATAAACATTTTTTTTCTGAGAAGATTGAAAACGGATTTATTATGTGCTCATATGTCTAGGTCCGAGGTTGTTAAACATACAATTAATCACTCAGTCCAAATCTCAATTTTACATTTTTAGTATTTTATTGTTAATTTTCGTAAATTTATACCATCGTCCATACATTACTCTGTGTTTAGGTTAATTTATCAAATTATTAACACACACATATTGCAAATATACGCCTGAGCTTGAATATGTTGAGAACAAAGTTGAGATTTGAGTATGAAGACAGACCTCAAGTTTTATAACCTCCGACATAAGTGTCAAATTTGAATTCCTAATTTTGTGGTGAGATAATTTATTAAAATTACACGTGTTATCATTTAGTACAGATATGGTTTTCAAGCACAATAATTAAAATTGTACAGAGAATATTGATACTTTAAAAAACCTCACATAACGACTTCTTCAATGGCAAGACTACTTCATTAAAATGACCATAAATTGATGACGTGTTGTCCACATTATCTTTCCATTTCTTGACAATGAAACCTCTCTAATATAAGTATCAATTGTTTCCCAAACGTGGTCTTAATATCGACGTTATTCTGTCCCTGCGAGTGTTCTTTGACAGTGGTTGTACTGTAAAACGTGAAACTTGAATTTGAATGAATGGATATTCACTCACCTAAAGATTGCAAACATCCATCTGCAGCCAGCATATGCTTCCTCTTTCTGGTTCTGCTTTTAGTAACAGGTTCCTCGCAGAATGTAAACATTTCTGTCACGTGACTGGCGTAACTCGCCCTATATTCTTGAAAGTACGAATTGTCTGAATGAAAATTGTTTAACAAGTGTTCATAGTCTTCCTGGCAGAATATTTGGTCACTATGGATACCATACGTGTCACCAGGGGTTAGCGGTTTATTGCACGAGAAACACAGGAAACAGTCTATGTGATATATGCAGTCACGTGCACGCATCACGAGCTCATTAGATGATAAGCCCACGTTGCACCGTACACATCTCTGGCGAGAGTACCTCCTGAAAAAAGAAGAACAAAAATGCACTTTGCAATTATTTAACTGATTTAACGACATGGCTAGAATCTATGATCTCTGCTCGGTAAATGTTTGTTTTTATATACATGCATAGAATGAGAACAAAATCTGAAACTATAAATAATGAATAGATAATAGTTCATAATGAACGAACGAACGAATGAATGATGAAGGAAGGAAGGAAGGAAGGAAGGAAAATAAAAAGAAAGGATTAAAGAAAGAAAAAAAAGAAAAAAAACAATAATACTGGTACCTAACAACAATAATACTGTAACACATGGATACTGATACCTAACAACAATAATACTGAAACACATGGATACTGGTACCTAACAACAATAATACTGTAACACATGGATTCTGGTACCTAACAACAATAATACTGAAACACATGGATTCTGGTACCTAACAACAATAATACTGAAACACATGGATACTGGTACCTAACAACAATAATACTGTAACACATGGATACTGGTACCTAACAACAATAATACTGAAACACATGGATACTGGTACCTAACATAGAAATGAAGTAGTCCTGCCGGCAGGATTTTTTCGGATGAAATTCATAGTTCTTAATTATCAACATGGCGTATTGATGGAAATATTATATAACAGGCAATCCAAAGACATCTGTTTAGAATAGAGATCCATGATAGCTGTTATCCATGTTCCTTCGTTTTTGATACATACTTTACTTTTTTGTAACTTAATTTTTAATCGTAGACGGTGGGCGAATTTCCTGAATAAACACCTGTGCTCATCTGTAACGTTCATGCGCGCACGTGCGTAACATTAGTCCCACATATGTTTCCATAACACCCAGAAATTTCTCTTTCATAAATTTCAATAAAGTATTAAAAGTGGTCAAGTCACGTGGTATGGAATTATGGGAAAAAACGGTACAGCAAAATTAGTGCGCAAAAAGCCATCATGGGGATAAAATAAAATAATCCCAAATTGGATTTTTTCGTCTAATGCAATTATATATTTGTTTCGAAGAGTGATCGTTGTTTACAGGCGGTCACTTAATGCACGTGGTTGTTAAGTCAGGTTTGATTGTATTCAACCTTTTGCAGCTTCTAACGTCTCCAACGAATGCACGAGAAATCGAAACGTTTACCCAAATATCACGTGACAAGATCGCACAACCGACAGAAGCCTGTCATATGATTATGAATTTGTAAAACACTCAGCGGTGAATATATTAGTGAACGAGTGTATTGGCATTTAGACATATCTATGAAAACTCACTTGTCAAAACTCAGAGTACATTTTCTTGTATTATCAGACTGAACCACAGCGTGATCGTTTTTACAGAACGCGTGCCCTGTAAGTCCAATCATTGTTTAAGAACCAAGTAACCAAACCAGCCTGCATCCGGGCTTCAGAAACCCGACACTCCTTTTTTCTGAGGTCGGCCGCTAAATGGTCTTACAGGCTGATAGATAACACGAAGTCTGTGATTGTCATTATAAGGACAGATAAAAGACTGTGAGTACAGTAAAACTAGTACTAATACTGGAGCTATCTTTTGCCCTTTATTCAAAGGTTTATTTGACCTGTGATATCAATAAATGCTCAGAGTGTTCGTAACTATAAATTTTATGATATTCATTCTAGATAACTGTAAAACCTCTGCATTGAGACCACCTTCAGGACCCGAAAAATCGGTCGTAATAATGAGGTGGTCTCATTATCAAGTTGGATTTCCGGGGAGTTATTGAAAGCCTGTATGAAAATAAGTTGTCGTTTCAACGATGTGGTCATAATATTGAGGTGATCTCAATGTGAGGTTTTACTGTGCAACAAAAAGAGTTTCCTGTGTGTATGACAATGATGTATTAATGACTGGTTGTTGTTCACATGTTGGACTTTATCCGCAGGTGACAGTTAACACAAGTTTAATCTGAACTAATTTGATTCGTGAAATACGTTTTTTTTATAATGGTGTTCTATTCTTATACAGCCGGTAATTCGCCGTAACTCACGTAATATCTTGTATAAAATTTGTCTATCATTGGATGTAAACTAAAAACAACAAAACACCATTATTGCACGGTTAGTTTGTTGTAATATAATACTTTTCTTAGAAATGCTCAAGAAACAAGCAATACCGATATTTGTCCCGGGAGTTCAAAAATTAGTCTAATTAAAAGAGCACAGATACATGTTGCTGTTTTCTGGGTATTCTTACCACTTAACTGCGAAATTTTAAAAATCAGAACTAATGAATGGTGGTGTTTATTCTTGGTTTCCGCTACCACGAACGACCATATTTTTTTCTGTTGACCCTTAGCTTTGAATCGGACTCGGGCAATTTTCTTTTGGCCAATATTTTCATTTTCTTCCGAACTATACCACCGAACTAAAAAAAAATGTTTTAAAAAATCTGCCTATTCTTCTACACACCGTGTACGATTTTTAAGAACTTAGTTTGGAAACCAGGTAGTTTTGGCTTTAACATAATTAATGAAACAGTTTAGGAATCACGATATTTTATCAATTATCAAAAAATCTTCTAATAAACCCTTGGGAAACTTTTGACACCAAATTGAAGATAAAAGTCAATCAAAGCTTTGAGATTTCCCGTATACAGACAGCACCTAATTTCACATCAATTCTTTTAACGTTGAATAAAGCAGCGTAAATATTTATTTGGTCTTTGTTTGTGAAAACTGTACCGACAGTTCGAGGATTTGGTGAAGTCTGCCGCCTTAGTTAAGTAGCACTCTCATGAAAAAACCGGATATTTGAAAGGCCGGCTCTGCACCTGCGCATTCCTTAGAGATTACAGTTTCATGTCAAAAGAATATAAAATATTAAGCTTAAACTATCCGAACGCATTGTTTTTCTATCCGGAATGTTCACGACTCCAATGGGACTACATAAAATCGAAACATCTTGAAGCAGAAGACACAAAGAATTCATTTCCGCCATTTCCCGACTTCCGGTTATGACTACCGGTGTCTTGGTAAGAAACACCCTATTGCCAATTTCGAAATGACACTTAAGCACGTTGAATCGATCCGAGCAATGGAAGTTTGTTGTAACGGTACTTCAATGCGTGTTAAAATATCATCGTCTTAAGAGGATTTTTCTCGCTTTTGTTGAAAAATAATAGAAATTCCATGCAAATGGTCTTAATCCGTGAAAATGATTGATAAAATTAAGCAATATGACAATATTTAAACATTAAACCGCCATTAATATATTTTGAATTTATAACGCATTGATGCTTCATCGAACTAAATTATCGATCTGTTTCAAAAACTTGGCATTCAATAAAACATGTGAATTGTTGACATTACTTTCGTCTGAAAGTGTGAATGAAGGCAAAACGTGTCTAGAAACCTAAGTTTCGTTTCCTCCCCAACCCCCTATGCTAGTTTTATCTTTCTTGAAAGCTTCGGGATTAAGACCAAAAAAGTTTTTTTTTATTTAGAGATGGTCTTTATATCAAATTAAGATATACGTCATGTATAGGAAATATCAAAAAACGACACGAATGAAAAAATCTGGTCGTGGTAATGCTGAGGCGCTTTTGTCTATTTTATATGCTAAATTCTCAACAACTATTAGCTTCACACATACTGGTGTCTAACGGCATCATAAACAAGTATTTGTCCAACAAATATTATCCAAGCCTAATGGCTTATCAGCATGAAGTAAGTTTGTTGTGATTATTTTTGTGCGGAAAAGTAAAAAAAGTGAGACAGTGGATGTACTGTTCCCCGGGCCTAATAAAAAGTCTACGGTCGCTAGGAAAAAAATAGGTCGAGTAACCGGAAACAGGCAACTTTACTTACCTATGATAATCTTGTTTGCAATATATGAGACTGTCACGTACAAAGCACGTGAGCTGTGAATCTAATTGTATGTGACAATCCGTGCATCTCAGACACGTCACGTGCCAATGCTGGTCAGCCACGAGCAGGAAGTATCTATCAACAATGATGGTTCCACAACCGGCGCAAATTGCATTCTGGCTTTCTCTTGAAGATTCGGGAACCATCTAAATATATAAAAAAGTAACGTTAAGAGTTGAAGGAGAGGTACAGTGTGCAAAACGTGTCGAGCGATATTGTCTGATATCTCTGTTAATCTCACACTATAAAACCTACAAACGATATTTCATATTTACAGTAAAACCTCACCTACCGACCACTTTAATATTACGACAACCTTATGATAACATCCACTTACATTTGACCCGGGTTTTAATGAATAGAATTAAGATCAAATGTAAGATATTCAAGATAGCGAACAACAAATCGTAGAGAAGTGTTTAAGTGTTGTTCCATCCTTCAGTAAAGTAGTATGTTTACAAAAAAACACAAAATATCAATGAGATCAAGTCCCTACTAAAACAGAAAAAATCGATATTTCATTTACTTCATGTCGATGTGTTTCTGTATAGTCTATATAATAGTATACAGTATGCGTTTTGCATGATAACTCAAGAAATTAGTTTTCAATAACAGGAAACATGTTACCTTGACAACCAAGAAATACTGAAATGAAAATTGTCCATTTTATACAATATATATATTAATTATATATATATATATTGTATAAAATACCGTAAGGAGAAAGAAGACACCAAACGAGTAGGTTCATGATGGCCCCAATATATATATATTTATTTTTATATTTATATTTATAAACATTTTTTTCATACAGCATTTTTCCATTTCTGGCAAATAATATTTTCGTTGCCATGGTAACAGTTTTGATAATAATATATCAAGAAATACGTTTTTGAAATATGGTGGATAGGGGAGCATATGATAAAAGTTTTGAGAGAATTAGACACGGGGCCATTTTGAAGCCATCATGAACCCTCTCGTTTGGTGTCTTCTTTCTCCTTACGGTATTATTAGAATATGTAAACTCGTTTAAAATCGACAATAATTTCCATAAATCTTGTAATTGTAAATTAAAAAAGGCCAACCGAGGGTTGTTTTTATTTATTTAACTTGCGCATTTTTTTACGAATATATATATTAGATAGTATTCTTAAAAGTGTTGGCAAAGAAATAGCTAAATCTCACATCAATATTAAGAAGATCGGTTTTCGTTATTTCCTTTACACAACTTAATATATTTCAACTTCAATTAAACTACTTTACCAATAAGGCTGGTTTTGGACTAAAAAGTTGGTCAAAATATGGGGGGGTTATATATTTTTTTATAAACATTACAAGGTACTTCATTCCAAATATCAAAGTTATCATTTTTTATTTATCTTGAATACAAAGTTTTGAATGTTTTAACTGTTTCTATACTCCAGTATCTCTAGAGTAAGTCTTGATTTTATTTCCGTTCAGGTACATTGACCATTCTTTTCGAAATAATAAAATAATTAGTGCTACATATGAACATTTTTATGAACCCCACTTTCATATAAGGTTTATTCCAGGATCAAAACTGATTCTGATTTTTTTTCATTTCACTCGATCCTGACTATAAAGATTATGATCGAGAGGCCCACGGAATGCGAGATATTTGTCCAAGGCTATAAAACTTGAGATGGGTCTACATACTCAAATCTTATATTTAGCTTTTTAATTTTCTAAAGTTAATTATAAATCACTGATGATACTAATCATGCATAATTTGATCAGCATAATTGTCCTGAATTTATCATGCATAATTTCATCAGCATGATTGTCCTGAATTTATCATGCATAATTTCATCAGCATAATTGTCCTGAATTTATCATGCATAATTTCATCAGCATAATTGTCCTGAATTTATCATGCATAATTTCATCAGCATAATTGTCCTGAATTTATCATGCATAATTTCATCAGCATGATTGTCCTGAATTTATCATGCATAATTTCATCAGCATAATTGTCCTGAATTTATCATATAGACATCAATAATAATATATTTTCAAACAAAATACAGTAAAACCTAAATAATGAGACCACTTTCGGGAATGGGTTATAATAATGAAGTTGGTCTCATTATCAAGTTGAATCATAGGGAACTTATTGAAAGCCGGCTAGAAAAAAATGACGTTATAACAAGGTGGTCGTAATACTGAGGTGGTCGTAATACTGAGGTGGTCGCTATTTAAGGTTCATCGTAGTTTGAGAATGAAACTGAGGTTTGAGTTCTGAGACGGTTCTAAAGGTTTGTAACGTCAGGGCATGGCGTGAACGCGTGCGTTCTTCAGTCGGTCTGTTAAACTTATCTGCAACTCTTGTCGACCACCAGTGATGTTTGTCAAATTTACATCCTTTATTACTGTAAAGTCTCACAACAATTTTCCCAAAACAGATTATAAAAAAGACGGATTGTTTCTATACGTAGCAAGTGTTTTCAGACCCACATACTTTGGCAGAGAATTTTGAACAGAGTTACGCTTCATTACGGAGTTCCCAGATGTTTATTTATACCGTAGTGCCTTTATACAAACTTGTGTTAGAGTATTTATGACCGACATGCGTAATATTCAGGCATGTTTGTTAAATAAATAACACGTATTGAAACCTTTTCCTAGCGTGCATTTTGTACGATTTCGGGAATTAATAAGTTCTGTATTTTTTTAATCAAAGCATACTTAAACATTGTAGGTTTGCAATTATGCAACTATTTCTTTCAAAAATCCCCTATCCAAAGATTTTGTTCGCGATTTTGACACAAAAAAATCGTTCTTGATTCCATTTTTTATTTTCAGTACAAGTATAATTATAATGTAAATGAAGCATGTAAACCCTAACGACCTACCCACTGTTAAAAGTTTGGGTCGCGTAACCAAGCTATCCTTAAAAAATTATGTTTACTGTAACGCGACAGCCTCGTAAAAGTCGCCGCAACTCAATTTTTTTACCCTCCCAGTAATTATTTTTACCCTTTCGTGATTTGGTAATTGCTTTGCGGCATTTTTCAAAAAAATCTCTACCAACCTACTCATTGAAGAAATGTTGGGTCTCGTTACAGCAAGCAAACATTTTTTAAGGATGACCCCACAAACAGATATTTTTTAAGGATGACCCCACAAACAAACATTTTTTAAGGATGACCCCACAAACAGATATTTTTTAAGGATGACCCCACAAACAGATATTTTTTAAGGATGATCCCACAAACAGATATTTTTAAGGATTAGAGAGATATGAATGCTGGTTGGCTTGTTCGATTCATTGAGCGATTGAGTGAGCGATAGGTGACTGTGTGAATGATAAATCGGATCTTGATTTCCAACTTGACTGATCTGTGATTGGTCTCTTATTCCATTTATCAGACTGTAAAATTATCTAATTAAGAATCTGTGACGTAATTTTAGTTCTAGTTAAATTAAGTACACAACAAGAGACCTGAAATTACAGAAGAACATACACCGAATTCATATTCGAATCATCATTCTTACACTGTGTGGTCTAATTATTGCAGTTGATCAAATTTCGTGGAATATGTTCATTCAAATTGATACTAATTTGTCAAATTATGGCGTGTCGTGTTTTTAAAATTGTTTTAAAATTCAGTGATACAATGTGTAACTATTTAATTCAATCTTTTTTATGGCGCATCAACAACTTATTGTTGGACAGAAAAGAAAAGCACCAAAAATAAATCGTGTAAAGTATAATATTTTGATAATAAGACTGAAGTGTAATTTGTATAAATTGGTTTAAAATATATTTGTAGTGACAAAAATAAAAGTGCGTGAGATTAACCTCACGTTGTTTTATATTTATCATGTCACTGTAGCTACGAAATATCTGCGTGCGGTATATGCAGTAAAGCCCCTCAAAACTGGACCCATTGAAGACCGGAATTCTCTGAAAATCGGATGATTCTTTAAGTCCCATATTTTCTGTTCTATAAACAAAAGTTCTCTGAAGACCGGAATTCTAAGAAAACCGGACATTGACCCATTCCAGAAGGGGTCCGGTTTTCAGGGGTATTACTGTATATGTAACGTAAAATACGTAAATAAAAACATGTTTGCAAGACCGGGTTAGATGATTCTTATTATAACTTTATGTATTATTATTTTATTATCATATCAACAACATCAGCATTAACGTTATCATTATTTTTGTCATCTCAATTATCAATATTTATCACGTACCAGTATTCATGAATAATAATTTATGCTGACTAGGGTCAGCTAACTATTTGTATTTCAAAAATCTTTTGATTTTGAAAAACCGATGTAGTAAATCTATATGTGAGACGTTGACTTTCTACTCCGTATACGGTAAAATATTAAAATGTTCTGCTATCGCCCGGACTTCGAATTAAAAGCCTATTAGACACAGTAATCTTTCAAGCATAGAGTCCAAAGCACCTAAATTTGATACAATAAGAATCAATTGTCCTTTTCATTTAAACCGTATTAGTGCAATGGTTAATTAATTGAATCTGTAATAATGTGGATTTTATTTGCTTTTAAATATCTCTATAATAAATTATAAATATGATTATTACAGATGTGTATATTACGTAGTATCTTAAAGATTGGTAGATTATATGTAATGCTTTATATGAAACGAATAATATCATATTTATTGACATCTTATGTTACCAACACTGTGTCAATATTATTTATATTATTTCAGACATATGCTAATATATAACTATTTCTACCGTATTGAAAAAGGGAAGCCTTTATTTTATAAAGATATTCAAAACTCTGATTATGATATATAAAATAAGTTATATAATTATTTCATCACGCCGCGTTTTATTGATTTTTATTGCTTTTTTACTGTTTTTTATGTTATTTTATTGTTAACTTCTATCATCGCCTTATTAACCAATCAATTCCCCATGCAGTGTTATACTTACACACCTGATTAATACTTGTATCATAAGCACATTCACCCTCAACACCGTCCGTCCGTCCGTCTGCATACACATCTGGCGCGGTACCGACAATCATCCGGTCCAACATAACACGGGATCAAATAAAAAAAAGTTTGTTCTTGCTTAACTTCAAACAAGATATTTCTCTTAAGCTTCACCCGTCTTTTTTATTAAACAATAGTTTCAAAGACCTGTACCTAAATAGTTTTGAATCTGAGAAGGAAAGGAACAAAAGCTACTTCACACCTCTCAAATATGCTCGGTAGGACATAGGCTGTCACTCGATACCCAAAGACAAATAAATGTTTCATTTTCAACACCATTTCTGTCTTCTTTGATTTGTTTAAACGTCTTAAATCTTGAAGATCACTTTTGATTGTTTACAAAAAAAGTTCTTATACATTTATACTTTTTTCACATTTCGATTAAATACGTCCAATCCTCTGCATGACGATTGTGTACGAATTCCATCTATTTACACTATTTTACACCGTACCGATGTCCTACCGTTTTTTTTTATGCAAACAATACTCTTCTTAAATGTCACAGGCGAGTAAACGTTTTATTTCATAGAAGTTCGTACCCAAGGGGTTCGTTCTCCTTAGTACATCGTAATATCACAAACAACATAAAATCGATCTCACTTTGATTTTTCTGTTCACTCTCTCTGCAGGTATCATTGGATTTGAATAGGCGGAGTCGGAGAAAATTAACAACGCCCGCTCTTCCTATGGGCGGAGTTTCGCTCGCCATACTATTTAAACCTACTCGCTATTGGCAGAATTTTTTGAAATTTTGACTGACAAGGTTGGTCAACGTCTGATATCTGCATCTCTGATAAACATTTCACAGGAATTTAGCCAAAAATGTAAATAACGGTGTGTGGTAAAACCTTGAAGTATCTATGGTATTTCTTTTCAAACGGCCGACAAATTCCGTAAAATGTAACGATCGTTAAACAGTTCTAAATACATGTACATTCGTTAGAAGAAGTCGTCTAATCTTTATTCATATCCATTTTATAACGGCAATGACGTACAAGTTTATAATTCTTTTATAATTCGTATTATAATTTTAATATATTATACTGTGTTTTTTTTTCATTTTACGCGATTTTTTCTTGTTATGTACCGTCTGGATACGACACGTATACAGCAATCTATACATTAACTGACTTCTAAGTCTTGCCGTTTGTAATTTTCCATGTTGTATCACGAATACTTCGTAATCTAACTAGAGCCGCACAGTGTCCACTTTTCGCCCAAGAAGTTCCGTTATAGCTCGGTGCTGCGGTACCGTTTGTCGATTCCGCGGTTTCGCCTTTTCGAGGAACGGTCCAGCTTGTCGTAAGTGAGGTTCCGTGTTCAGATGTGTGGCCTAGGTTTTATCCAAACAACAAATATTTTCTCTATCTCTTTAAAATTATTCCAATTTCTGTCCAAATTGTTCTCAATCTCCGGTGGATTTTTTGTTACTCTTTGATTGAAGTTCCATTTATCCACATACAGTTGGTTCCCTATTTCTATTTCCATTTATCTATGAATCCATGAAACGGGTACCAGTTTATTATCAGCAAAGCGGTATTAATGAACAGTATCCGTATCGTGCAAAACCATGTTGTATTGTAAATGTAATCCTTTTCTCGGACTCTTAATTAAATCTCCTTTTATTGTGCAACACTTGAAACAGCTACTACAGACTTTCAATAGTCAATAAAATTTCGACTTTGTTTGCACAGTAAAATTTGAGGAGATTTCCTGAGAATCGTTTCTCATTCATGTACTTTGGTTATACTAGACAACTTCAAGTGCACTTATACATAAGTATTCTTCTTAAAAGATAAGAGATTCCGAAGCCCCTATTCTTAACGTTCAAGTAATTTTTGAGAGGCACTGACCATTCATATTGTTCTCTAACATTTAGGCAATTGGCCCCTTTTTGCCGCACCTACATCTTGGCGGTCTCTTGTTACATATGGTATCCTACTGCACCCATTTGTACATCTAATCTACTCGACGATAACATATTACTAGTCATCAAAAATAATACATTTTTAAGAATTTGTGGAAATGATTTTTGACAAAATAAAGTAGGATTTGTATGAATAGATTTATTTGTATGTTTATTGTCTATTTATATACTTGTGACTCGTGTTTTTTTCTTTTGGTAAGACCACTCCTAAAATGAAGTCACATCCTTTTGTTATACAGTTTTACATCCACTGATACTAAACATAACTACATGTACTTACATTACTGACAATGTTTTTTTTCATTACACAGTTACAAGTTTTACAGAAGTTTGATGTAGCTTCAGTGTAGAAGACCATATTGCAAATTAAGACTATTTTCTAAGTGTTTTTTGTATATCTGTTAATATAACATATGGATAAAAAATCATATTTTAATTATCATCATCTTATTAACCAAAGCAATTATTTAATTTATAATATTTTCATTATATTTTTATTTCTACTGCTAAGTGCCAAGTGTTGTTGCTGCTGTTATTATCGTTGTAACTGTTGTTGTTGTTGTTGCTGCTGTTGTAGTTATTGTTGTTGTTGCTGCTTATTAAATCAAAATACAAATGAAGTTGAATAACATTTTTGTTATGCTATAAAATATATTTATACAGAAATTAGATCTTTAGCAGTTATTTTTAAAAATGCGTGTATTCATGTAAGCAAAGTTTTAATCATTAACTAGTATTTTTATAGTTGCTAAGAAATTTTATTTAAGATTTCTGTCACATTTAAGGTTATGTTTTTACGACGCCACTGAAGATTTCAGTCCACAATTTCCTGGTCTGTGGCGCACACGATACCTTTGACTTTCTTTTTTACAACAGGGTCTTTGTTTTTTATGAATAACTTTTCGATTGCGTTTTAGCTTGTGTATCTACTAAAACATCATGAAAACGATATACAGACATTGTATTCAATGCATAGAAAAAAAAACAGTGAAAGTGTTATAGTCAAATATCGATCAATGATGTTTATTTTCAAGTTCAAAATCAAACAGTGACAATAAAAAGACTAACTTTTCTGTTTGCAAATGTTGTTTACCATTCGTGGGAACTCGGCGTCTGTATAAACACGAGAGAACTTGGAATTAGCAAAATTTCCGAATAAAATAATCTACCGTTTCGTGTGCTTGTTTAATCTTTCAAATGACATTGTTTATATATAGAAAGAAAATATATTTTCATGACTATAAACACAAATGCATTGTCGCAAATTGTTTTATTTTCATTTTGGCGAATTTTTACGTACAGTGAATCCCCTTTAAGTGTTCGGGCAAATTGTCGGATAATAGAGCTTTTCGGATAAGACTGAGAGGTTTTCGGACAAGCGAGGGTTTCGGATGAAAGAGGTCTCCAGAGAACATCTGATTTCTGTAATATGGTACACACATTAGGCATATCTAATTAACTCACTATACAATAAAACAGTTTTAGTGAACTTGGTTATCGTGAATGATCGAGTATACAGGTAGTGGCGTAAATATTCAAACACAAAACTTTAATTCAATCATGAATGAAATAGAGATAGTGATATAACAAACCAATATTTCGGGTCCACAAGAATTCACTACAACCTTGTTGTACTGTATACTTGAACAAAAAATCGGTACCGATTTTCGCATTTGACATGCGCGGGTAAAAAAAAATGTTCCATTGTGTGTGAATAACGTACTTTTAGTTCGTTATGGTCGATTATAAGAACAGTCCCATTCTATACAATTTTTAAACGCTATTTCTTGACTATACAAACAAATGTTATAATAATAAACAATCGCTCAAATATTTTCCTTACACAGAAATTGCTAGCAAGAATTAACATGAAATTATTGTTGTATTACAAATTATCGGAAAAAGTTACTGGTACGCAAACAATTATTGCGATTTTTTAAGAACGTTACCAAAGAAATACATAAGAACAGTAAAACTTTATTTAGAGACAACTTCAGTATTAAGAACACCTCAGTACAACGTTCATTTACATTTAGCCCGTTTATCAGTGCTTCGTCTTTATAATAAGACTTTTCAATATTCCGAACGTTAAATATAAATAAGTACTTAAGGTGTATAAATTCCTGGCAACACGTTTTCACATACTAATAAAACAATTTATACTGTAACACGATAATTACAATATTTCTAGAACCACCATTTGAAAGAAATGCTAATATATTAACCATGTACAATATCTATAATTAAACAATCAGATCAATCTCTGTAAAATAATCGCTCATCACGGTAATGATCAGAATTCGATATTATCAACGGAACCAAAACGAGGCTGAAAACACGTGACTGGTGTCGTAAATTATCACCGTCGTTTTTTGATTTACGGCAGATTTTAAATTTTACCACTTATTTATAGCATTTCATGCCATTTGGGAGAAGAGGCGTTGGAAACTTGATGGGTTTAAAGATATCCTTGACAGAGAAATTTGTAGGAATCAGCGTCCCTGGGAAGCGTGACACACAGCCCGAGAGATAACCCGTGTCTTAACCGCGACCAGACAAAATTCGATTGTCATTAAAGATATTAATCTGATTTTATTTTTGTAACTCGTGCGTGTGGATTTGTGGAACCCTTAATCACTTATAATATACTGATAATAAAATGTTCAGACCACAATTTGGATAATCACTATTCTGATATAATGAAGACGTCTTAATGAAGAGATTTTCATACCGAATTTTGTGGTGACATCCATGTTTAGTACAACCGACATCGCACAGCTACAGTATTAACTATGATCATCATCATCGCAATTAAAATATTCTTTATATATTTACAATATGTTATAGACCTCATAAGTCAACATTACCCACTGTTCGCCAACTACAACAACATCTCCAGCAGCAGCAACTGTCATCACTATCATTTACATCGCTGCAATCCACATTATAGCATTTAAAATGTTATTTAAGCACAGTCAAACCTGTGAACAAAGGCCACCCTTGAGAAAGGCAGAACGTGGCCTTTATTGACAGGTAGCCTTTATTCGAAGGTCAGTTTGTTCTAAATAATCAATGATGGTTTTTAAAAAAATGGTTTTTATTCACAGGGTGGCCTTTATTCGGTGGTAGTTGCAAACACATGTTAAACTGTACAACTGGTGCTTCGAATAAAATATGTTCGCTTAACTTAATATTCTCAAAACAAACAAAACCCAACCAGTCTTCACTAGAAGGAAATGAATTATTGTGCACATCATATTGTTGTGTTGTCTACATTTTTATGTTGTTTTCTAATCGGCGTGAGGCTAAACAGACGAAACAAGCAGACGGCATGGAATATACAAAGTCTGATAAACCACTAGAAAACATTAGTCCGTCCCTGATAACAATTGATTACTCTAACATTGTTCTACATACAAAGATAACTACAAATGAACTGTTAATTGATTTTATTGTCTTTTGAAAGGTGCTTAACATTTGGTTCGACGTGCGTTTACAATTCTATGCTGTTCGTTTCTGGTTTGATGCTAGCTATTTTAGATGCTCTTAATGTTTGTCTATTTTAAGCTGATGAAGGAACTCGGTATTTTATTTGGGGCGGTATCCTAAACAAGTTTTGATCAGCATGCCGTAAATATGTCATGTCTCAAGTCCATACAATACTTAAGAACACATTAATAGTTTTGACAAGATAACTAACTGGAATGAATTAACTATTGTACCTAGAACCTTATTCTCCCGAAGTTACGATCAACTTCCCCACATGAATGATCAGCAGTTGGGGACGAATGATCTTAGAGCAATGTCTTCAGCCAAATTGTCATAGAGAATAATATACGCTGTACCTACTGGGTTCAGCGGGTAGACTGTACACAATCTTTAGCCACGAAGTTCTTCAAAAAAATCTGAAATGACTGCAGTGAAGAACTTGTAATGAAGGCAAAGGAAGAAATGAGGAATACGCACCGAGGAGTAGCAGTGGTTGAATTAAGCAATATAACATCGTATAAATAAATCCCATTTATGTATGGCTGCATTATTCAAAGATTCTAATTTGGTTGTTCTCTCAAATTTGATAGAATATGTATTTTGAGACAAGTGGAAATACGGAAAGAAGTTATACAATACTAGGGGGGTACAGTTGTCTGAGATTGTTTCAGACTATTATACACAGTATGATAGACCTTTGGCATAAAAAAACGATATAATGAAATTATTCGAACAATTAAAGTACAAGTACCAATAGCCACAGTAAAATTACCGGAAATGGTCCTCCCGAAAACTCCTGTAGCTGCATTCTTTCTGCATCTGTTTAGAACAAACTTTAATTACAATTCTTACCATGACACATTCCATCATATTTTTTTTCATGTGATGAGAAAAATGAACATTAAGCAATGTCTTCACCCACTCCAAAAACAAAAACAAAAAAGCGCGAGATATTTGCGAAACGTGTAAATTCCAGTGACAATTATTGTTTGTTAAGGCATTCATTAAATACAAATTCATTTGTTCCGACAAACAACATGAAGCAGTCCTTGTAGAAAATATAGTAATTTGTCCTTAACGTTTTTTTTTTGTAACTGAGATTGAAAGCGTAATGATGACAAATAAATTGACTTATTCGTGAAGCGAGCAAAGACAAGCGACCCTTCAATTGTGAACATTTGTCTTGGTGAGTATGTGCAATTTTCCACACGTTTCTTATTTAATTGACAGAAACAGTATAAATTACCCATGGCCGACTTGTCCGAGGTGCTCAATTTTGCTGTTTATTATCGCGAAATAAGCGAGTCGATCGTTCCATCAACGCCGTGCAAGCGTCTGGTGACATGATTAATGTCTGCGTTTGATTGGAACCTGACCGTGGAAAGTGAGGAATACTTGATTATCAGTGAGTTAACACGGAACACATGGGACCGATGTATTACGCTTTTATAACAACCTAACAAGATGTCCAAAATTTTCACTTGGGTCATGGAAAAGCTGCGTTAACACAGATATATACCAATGAACAGTGCAACCTCTCCAGAGCGGCCCTCTCTTTAGCAACAACTTCCCGTCGACAAAAGCATTATTTTTCTCACTGTACGATTTAAGTCTTAATCTAACCTCTCTAAAGCAACAACTTATCAACAAGAAAAATTTTGCTTGGTGTTGGTGTACGCATGAAACGCAATTATTGTGTAATGTTTTCTGAGCGTCGTAAAATTTGCAAATATTATCGCAATTCATGTATTCCCTTTACAAACCAGTCACCAGTCATTCAGTAGACAAAACTGTATCACTGCAATCAGATATTTGAGAATTTCTGTAAGGAAGCTCTATTAGCACATAAGTCGGTCAAAATGACTTATTTTGAGTGGCTTCGTACATGGACTAGACTTCAAATTTTTTTAAAAAAACCCGGATTGTTCAAACGAATATTTTTTGTCGTGTGACCTGAGAAAATTTATTAATGTAAAAATAAGTGTAGTATGTTTTATAGGCCAACAAATGAAAGCAGAGATATAGCCTTTATACACAGATGTTCTTTATTTAAAGTGGTCTGCCCATTACATCGGAGTACTAGTTCTAACGAGTGGCCGTTGTTCACATGGCTTCCTTTAATCATAACTTTCCCTTCATTCTGGTTTGACTGAAACTGACCTCCTTTATTACGTTATGTTAACTGTTCCCCACCCATATCTTTGCGCATGGTGAGAAAAGCAATATATGTTTGGAATACAGTAACACCTGTGCTCTTGTTTACTTAAGGTCAAATGTACACTCGTATGGCTTCAGGTTGCAATGGTGTTCATGTGTGTTCTACCTCTGTGACGATAAGGGTTCAATGACTTAATCAAATATTTGTTCAGATAATGGGTTTTCGATCGTGATAGTTTGAAAAGATTCTACTGCCTTTTTGGTGATAGGTTTTTATCACGACGTGTAAGAAAAACGATTGACATAAAAGACGATTTGCTCTTCTCTTGTACATATATAATGTGTAAAACCTGGTGGCACTTCTGTTTAAAACACTTGAGTCGCTTGTTTGATCCAAACATGACACTGTGAGATCAAATTTCATTACAAAGCACTTGGATTAGAAATCAAATTCAACCGTTTTTATTCGAGTGGTACGGTACACATTAGAACACGCTGTTAAACGTCCGCAAGAAGCGACTTGAATACACCGAATGCCCAGGGTCTCCTGTAACTATATAAATTTATGTCGGTTTCTTTTCATCAATGTTTCAGCGGTATATATGTGCCGGAATACATGTCCTAACCTTGTTCTCCGCTAGTAACTGCCAACAAATAATGAGATAAAGGAAGTGTAGTGTTTGTAAACAGTTGGCCCATTCCGGAAAGAGTCCGGTCTTCAGAGGTTTTACTGTATCAATATTTATCATGTTAAAAGTAAATTTATTAATGACGTATGTGAACAGTACTAATCACCTTTAACTCACAATTTATAAGTCGATCATTTTCATCTCCAGTCTAGGCGTAAAAAATCCTGGTTTCTGCCAACCATTAGACCCTTTTTTCTGCCAACCATTAGACCCTTTCTTCTGCCAACCCTTAGACCCTTTTTTCTGCCAACCATTAGACCCTTTTTTCTGCCAACCATTAGACCCTTTCTTCTGCCAACCATTAGACCCTTTTTTCTGCCAACCATTAGACCCTTTTTTCTGCCAACCATTAGACCCTTTTTTCTGCCAACCCTTAGACCCTTTTTTCTGCCGACCCTTAGACCCTTTTTTCTGCCAACCATTAGACCCTTTTTTCTGCCAACCATTAGACCCTTTTTTCTGCCAACCATTAGACCCTTTTTTCTGCCGACCCTTAGACCCTTTTTTCTGCCGACCTTGGACTTATTTTCAGTCTCAACCAATTTTTCCTATCCGATATTCCCATGAACTCAATATGTTGTATTTTTAGGGGGGTTGAAATCAAATACTTATTCAGTGGCCTTACATGAGTAGGGATAATAGGAAACAGTAAATAATAGCGCATTAATTAACGATGTCGAGCTAAAGCCAAAGTTCAATAACAGTAAATTAGTAGCGCTCAAGTTTGTGTTCCCATTTAATGAAGCGTTCATTTTGACCATTGTCTTGATGATGGGTGGCGCTCAGCAAAGTGATGGACCTCTATCAGATTCACAGCTGTGAAACTTTTTCTTTAGTATTCTACATAAAAACTGATCTTTCGTTGTCTAATATGGGAACCTTGCCTAATGACGAAACCATTTTTTATCTTGTGAATTTTTGGACAAAATTTAAGGGTTGAAGATCGGCTGCGGACAATAAAACTCACGATTTAAGCTGATTGTTTTCATAAGTGGTAGATTATTAAAGACAGGTGTTTATAAATGTGGGGAATTAATTGGCAAATTCACTCAGCAAAATAGTATGTGTGTTCCAAGAATTTTTTACTATACTTTTTTCCAAGTTCTAAACAAATCCCAACATCGATACAATGAAGTTGTCGTCGCCATGTTTTTAACAGGTGAATAAATAATAACGCCCAGTCATTTACGGGAAATAAATACGGGGAATTTTATGATCGGTTCTCAGAAATAAAACGACCAGCAGTGACAAGTTTGATATAATATATTAGGTGTTTTGATAACATCTTAACAAAGACTCACTTTCATAGAAAAAATAGGCAGAATCTTGTGTAAATACTTAAACTGCCGAATGTCGTAAAATGTACGAATTTTGATGATTTTTTTATCGGATTTCGCGATGTCTGTGCTAAAAATTGTGTTGTATGATGACTTGATAAACATTTCATTCGGCTGGGAAACAGTTCTGTGTGGAATAATTCGTACTAGAATAAACAAAACATAACATAAAATCACCCCACACCTTAGTTATGCATAAATAAACACTGACATTATCAACATCTGATAAAGGGTAGAACCAGTGTAAGCTAGCAGGATTTTATTCTGGTCCCGGGTGAAATTCGAGCTCACGGCCGTGAGGGGCTAGTAATTACTAGTCCGAAGCCCGAACCATCGACCAAGGAAACCCCTACTGCTGAATTAAAGCCACACTATGGCACGCATTTGAATAATAGTCCAAATAAACGCCTGTATAAATACTAGCCATGCGTAAAAGATATACTTTTCTGTTCTTTGAATGACAATGGTTCACAGGTTGGACTGTTATTTCTTCTTCACCCTTCAACAGTAGCATGATCAATGTTACTTCGATTAAAACAAGCCTTTCTCTGCAATTCTGTATTGTTTGAAATGTACATATTTTTCAAATAAAAATGTGGCGTTTTGATGGCATTTTTTTAAAGTACATGTATTAAATATACGTATATTACGTTTATCAAACTCAACAGATTCACCATCTTGAAATTTATACAAGATGACGCATTGCATGCATGTCTTTAAAGAATTGACAAAATAGTACCCATGTTAAGGAAAACCTCTATTTTAGATCACTTTAAGGACGGGGGCGGTTTTAATATTAAAGTGGTCCCATTATCAAGTTGAAATAAAAAGACAAAATCAAAAATCGGTTATTACGAGATGGTCTTAACATTGAACTGGTCGCAGATTTAGATATTCCTATACTACAACTTATTGTTAACGAAACAGGAAATGATTACATCATTGTTATACAATTCCCAACTTAGTCGTAAATATTTGCTGTCGAATATAACAGTCATCGAGAAATGGGCGATTTCCTTTCTTTCTGTTTAAATCTTCCGTTTCAGTAATTCATCCTCTTCATGAAATGTCGATTTGACAACATAATTAATGACACGATACCCTCGTGCACGCGCATCGTGTCGCGCATTTCCGCAGCGCACGCGCCGACAAACATTAAAACCTAAAAATACTTCTAAATCCGCATTAATTTCCAATTGTAAAGTATTCTGTTTCAACTCGATGAACAATTATAAAATCTCAGTAAAGGCGTTGTGGTCACCGCATCGAAATTACGTCGTCACCAAGACACGTCACGTGCCAGTCACGTGTTATATTTAAACTGAGGCGCGCAAGTTTATCTTGAATGGGGTGGAAATTCGTACACAGGGTTTAAATACCAGACATTAAAAATAAGCGCTACCAAGTCTGATTTCCACCTTTTAGAGTATTTTTGTTAAATCTTTGCTGTGTCTGTTGTGCGTGATTCAATATTTTTAATTACTCATGTAAACAACAGATATAGACAATAAAAACAACCCTATCATTTAGAGAGCGTTGTTTCATTAATGATGAATGCAACCGTATATTCCTGGAGTTAATCTAAATAAAATACAAATTGTTTGAATTGAATTTTTGTATGAAGTCAGAAATTCTATTTTGGTCATAGAATAAACACCAATAAACTAATTTATAAGTGAATAAATTGTAGTACAATTTAAAACTTAATTTATTACAGTTATAATACATATATTTATTAAATTTGTTAAGTAAAATGAAATAGTTTTGTAAGCTGTAAAAGCATAGTCATGTTTATGGCTACTTGATAGGACATTTAAAGTAGGCAGGTAAAAAAAACCTTATTATTACTATTTTTCTAAACATAACTTATGTGCGAATACAATGTACGATTCGTCCACATTGTCTTGTAAATATACTTTGGCTTTAGTCACTGGAACTTTTAAGTGTCGACCAAAGATAGGGACCCGGTCAGATAACACGACTTTTTTAGACTTTCTCAATTATTCCGACTATCAGAACAGACCAAATGGTTTGGGTAACCAGATATTGATCATGTAGACATTCATGTGCGATGTTTGATATGCGATCAAAAGATGATAGATAAATCATTACCTCGTCACAATATTGTATGAATTATTAATTATACAAAATTATCGAAGGCGTTTCATCTATTCAATCGTCGCAGGAGGTGTTCCGTTACCCTTTTATGTAATTATTTGACAGTCTGTCAACTTTCCAAGTTGGATTCCATTGTAGAATAACAAAGGTGGCACGCGAATGTTTGTTCCATACCGTACATGACTGGTCAGTATTTCAGAACTACGAGCAGTGATAAAAACATATATATGCGAATGTGCCAAATCATTATCGCTGCCGTCATTGTAATCGCTAGATTGTGAACGATAAAAGTGACGATAACGATTTGATAAGGCGCCGATAATTGGGCAGTGTGTAAGGATTTAGACCGTCCCCTAATGATGATCTATGGGTTTTTATTTTGCAAATAAATACTTCAGTAATGAAACTAGAATATAACGGAACATTTATTGTCCGCCTAGAAGCAAATATTCCACTAATTGGCATCAGAGAAAATCGTAGCTCATTTCCTAGGGTTTTCTCAGGGGAGGTAATCGGAAATATCCACTCGGAATCGAAGTTCCCGTTGATAACAAATCACATTCACATACAGGTAGATGTGCGGTGTTGATCCCAAAACAAATAAACGCAATTATTTCAAACCATACAACGTCCGCGAGCTGCAAGGCGTGATAAAATAAATGGACCAGATTCCAGGTTTATTATTATCATTATTATCATTCGTAATCTTGAAACTCGGGTCATATATCAAAAACTATAATGCAAAAATTAAACTTAAAACTTTAATGATGAGTTCATTTTAATATAATTCTTCAAAATCGCAGAAAGATATCTGTAGCGTTAGTCACACGTTAGACATACTCTATAACTACTAGTTTGAATTAATCTATACTACTTTATTATATAGGCATAAAATATCAACATAACTAGCAATCTTGACTGACAATTTATTTATATAGTGACTGACAATATATCTATATAGTAACTAACAATTCATTTATATAGTGACTGACAATTTATCTATATAGTGACTGACAATTCATTTATATAGTGACTGACAATTTATTTATATAGTGACTGACAATATATCTAAATAGTGACTGACAATTCATTTATATAGTGACTGACAATTTATCTATATAGTAACTAACAATATATATATATAGTGACTGACAATATATCTATATAATGACTGACAATTTATCTATATAGTAACTAACAATATATATATATAGTGACTGACAATATATCTATATAAGGACTGACAATTTATCTATATAGTAACTAACAATATATCTATATAGTGACTGACAATTTATCTATATAGTAACTAACAATATATATATATAGTGACTGACAATATATCTATATAATGACTGACAATTTATCTATATAGTAACTAACAATATATATATATAGTGACTGACAATATATCTATATAATGACTGACAATTTATCTATATAGTAACTAACAATATATATATATAGTGACTGACAATATATCTATATAGTAACTAACAATATATATATATAGTGACTGACAATATATCTATATAGTAACTAACAATATATATATATAGTGACTGACAATTTATCTATATAGTAACTAACAATATATATATATAGTGACTGACAATATATCTATATAGTAACTAACAATATATATATATAGTGACTGACAATATATCTATATAATGACTGACAATTTATCTATATAGTAACTAACAATATATATATATAGTATCTAACAATATATCTATATAATGACTGACAATTTATCTATATAGTAACTAACAATATATATATATATAGTGACTGACAATATATCTATATAATGACTGACAATTTATCTATATAGTAACTAACAATATATATATATAGTGACTGACAATATATCTATATAGTGACTGACAATTTATCTATATAGTAACTAACAATATATATATATAGTGACTGACAATATATCTATATAGTGACTGACAATATATTTATATAGTGACTAACAATATATCTATATAGTGACTGACAATTTATCTATATAGTGACTGACAATATATCTATATAATGACTGACAATTTATCTATATAGTAACTAACAATTCATTTATATAGTGACTGACAATTTATCTATATAGTGACTGACAATTCGTTTATATAGTGACTGACAATATATCTATATAGTAACTAACAATTTATTTATATAATGACTGACAATTTATCTATAGAGTAACTAACAATTTATCTATATAGTGACTGACAATTTATTTATATAGTGACTGACAATATATCTATATAGTAACTAACAATTTATTTATATAGTGACTGGCAATATATCTATATAGTAACTAACAATTCATTTATATAGTGACTGACAATATATCTATATAGTAACTAACAATTTATTTATATAGTGACTGACAATATATTTATATAGTAACTAACAATTTATTTATATAGTGACTGATAATATATCTATATAGTAACTAACAATTCATTTATATAGTGACTGACAATATATCTATATAGTGACTGACAATTTATCCATATGGTGGCTGGTTTTCTTTTCCTATGATTTTTCTGATGTACAGCGGAAGTTGTGTCCATTCAATAATAAGATGTAAAATTGAAAAAAAAATGGTTCAGAAAAAAGCCTTTTATTTAGGTTTATCTACATAGATATTTTGCATCGACAGAATGGATGTTAACAATGTTCTCTCTCTATCAGACATACATTGATGCAATAGCCAAAATAAACCTGTAAGAAAAGTCAGCGGTACATACAGGCCAAAGTTCATTTCTCTTTTTGGTTCGCTATCGGTTGAGATAATATTAACCATGAACTTTAAATCAAACTTAAAAGTCAAAAAGGTAAAAGAATACAAACGTATATCAATCTGAATATTTTTTGTGAGTTAATTATTCGCGTGCAATTACGCGTATTTTGAATATTTTGATATGAATGATATTTAAGTCTAGATTTTCAGCAGTCGTGCAATGACATTCAAAAAAGGTTACTGGTTATAGTTATCATCTGCGCGATCATTTAACTAAAACAGTTCCATAATGACATCTTAACAACAGATATTCTCTTTTTTTCGTTCTAAATTATATTCAGTTGAATGAAATTAAAGAATTAAACCGTTTGCCATATCAACTGAGCGCAGATAAGTTCCTGTAGTAAAACAACGAGATGCGAAGACTTCAAGAAAGTATCCTCTCATTAAGGAGTATGTACGCGTGTCATATAACTGTTAAGGAGTCATTAATCAAAAAGTTCCGTCTTAATTACTGGAAAATAAGATTTAAACACACTCGAGCAGTGATCGGTAATTTGTACGATTTCCCGGCGACCATTTCATATTTCAACAGACGACGGAAATAATGTATTGCGCACGCATGCGCACTGGGACACACGCGCCAGTATGTGACCTAAGTAGCATCGTTATACGAAAAACCCCTGTGAGACTCTTTTACTGTAATACATGGCTTAAGGACTGAACAGAAAACGTCGATATGTCGTTCATGTCTCAGAAATGATCCACAAAACACGAAAAACACATCAGAATTGAGGCAAATGTACAAATTTACTGTCTTGTTGTCTCGTTATCAAGTAACAAAATCAATGATTTATAATTTCTCATATTGATATAAACTCTTGCATAGGACTGACTGTCAATAGTGTCTGCAGTGAACTTTAGAAGTATGTATGTATGTACTGTATTTCATTGAAATATAGAGCAGACAAAAAAGTGTCCTCTAAAAGATATAGCATAGTTTTTCTTTCCAATTGGTTTACTATAATCGCTTATGGCAAATTGATAAATGAATTCAATTCTGTGATGGCTTTGACTTAGAAACAATAAAACATCTACTACCTGAACAGTTTCCTCACACGTGACATTTTGCTGGTCTAGGATGAAATTCAAACTCACCGCGGAGAGCTGATAGTGGTTACTTCTCATAAACCTTAATCCAAGAGTTCCCCCTAACCGTTCAGTAAAACAAGAGAGAAAGAACTATGAGCCACATGTACAGTGGACCTTTATTCAGAGAGTTATTTGGTCTAATGCATAAATAGACGAGTGTCAAAGAGTGGCCGTTGTTCACAGGTGACCTCTATATACGAGTAGACCTCAACTCAAGTTTGACGGTATTTCAGGTAATAAATATTTAATTATGCACGTTTGCCGAACCTTCATTCCATTACGAGCACGTGCAATTGTAAGTCACGTGACCCGAATAAAAACTTCGAAAAGCGCAAGCAAACAGTCAACGTGTCCAAAGCAAATATTTCCGTAGCTATGAATTGTTTATTTTGAAAACAGTATAATTACTGCGGTGTGTTTCATCAATACAGAAATAAAGATACATTTCTTTGAAGATGGATACATCTGGTTACTACTTCCTCAACAGATGTCTCCGTACGAAGTTTTATTACTGAATGAAACGGTAAAAGTTTGAACGAAAATATTTACCAGCCTCGGACCTGCTTGAACGTATCTGTTTGAACACAGGAAAAGACTAGCTGCGGCTGACTTACACTCTCGCACGCGATGGCTGTAACAGGGTCATCTGCCTTATACTGCGTCAGTATTTAGTCGTATTTACAGTAATGCCTGAGTTTCAAGGCCCCCATGAATTGAGGCCATCACGGTAGCAACTTTTTTTTAATACAGCCTCTATATAAAGTGAACCTGTGGTGTATTTTTACTTTGGTGCAATATGTCAGTAAACGTGTTCAGGGAGTGATCGTTGTTCACACAGTGGCCTGTATTCACAGGTGGAAGTATTCACGGGTGAATGTTACGGAGTTGTTGGCGTTTATCGAGGTAATTTTCACAAGAGGTTCTTTTACTCAAATTAAGATCAATTATTGTTATACGTATATTGCGCAATAAACAAAATAAGATAGTATGATTTCAATAATGTCGATTTGCTGTGATGTATATTTCATGGGTATTTCGCCGAAATTTTAATGAACTAATACGGAATTATCATATACGCAATACTGTTTCCAAAAGAAAATTTGTTGCAAATTTTCTTTGAATTAAAGCTCACGCGTTCACTTGAAGACTTGATGTAACTCAAACAGAATGAACCGCCTTTTAACGCCGTAACAATAAATGTTGTTTTTTTCAGATTAATTAAAATTCAGACGTATCTATTTTATATCCTCCGGCATAATATGTAGGTAGTAACTTGTTAGATACGTTAAGAAACTTGTCCCGATGCGAGAATCATTTGAGATGGAATTGGAATCCAATTAGACAGCAGTGTGAGTTTCTCCTGTGCAAGTATGAAGGGGAGTTCTTATTAAAGTTTATATGAAAACAATGTATTTTTTACCCTGCAAACCCCTTGCACCTATCAACGAACGTGAAAAGAAACAAAGAGTTCGTGAATTAATTAATTTGTTTATTTGATGGAAACTTTTTCGACAGGTGTAAGTGGGTCGGTGTATATTTCAGTAATTATGTGCGAGAACAATCCAGTAAGACACGGTAAGTTTTCCCAGCAAAGAAAAACATGACAAATTATGGTTAATTTATCAGAATGTTACATCGCTGGGTAGTGCTTCTTGTTACCGACACGTTGACATGACCCTTAATTGTATTTGGACTTGAAATAAATTAAAACAAAACATCGTATTGTCGGGTGTCTGAAATTATGCGTGGTAATCCGTGTGTGTGGTAGCCGCGGTTTTATTGAGTGATAAACTCGTAATTAAACATGCTAAAACCACTAACGAGGGGTCTATAAAACTGACTGAATAATATAAAGGGGATTTAAAATGCTACATGCAATCCGTCAGACGAAATTATTGACAGACATCCTTTCTGGGAAGTTTTTGAAAATCTATATTTTCCTAAAATTCATTTCCCATTTTCCTTGCGAGGAAAACATCTAATCTGATTTTTTGTATTCTTTCGTCATAGATTATTATTTTTTACAGGAACTTGTGGACGTATCGGTCAACCAATCGGAAATCAACGAATTCCAGAAATTCTGCAAGCGTCTACGTGACTTTGAGCGAAGCTGTTTTCGCTGACGCTCTAACCAATACTCGCGAAGTATTTGCTCTACATCCGTTAAAACGCCTACCTGTCAAATCATGAATATGCATTGTTTAAACCCCGCCCATCTATAGGTTTGTTAACAATTCCAAAGAGCAGCACGCTGGTAGCTGTGGAAGCTTTAGCCGTTTCACAAATAAACTGATCACCTTGATATATATACCAATTTTTCTCTTATTTCTATCATTGAATGGATAAACAAATAGGGATTAAAATCGTAAGTTGACCAACATTTGGATCGAATATTTCTGAAGGAGCGCTTTAATTTCAGTTTTATTTTTACACATATTTCAAGCACGATCGGTCTTTTAGCATTCGTAACTTTATATTATCAAACAATCTACCTGAGATTAGTCTCATGTGTTTATATTTGACGATGAGTGAATTTTTATCAATCAACAAGTTAGTTGCCATTGTATTATTTTGAATACTGGACATAGATGTTTTATTTAGGAATAGCAATGCTTTTAAAACTGAATTTGGAAGTTAGGAACTGCTCGACAATAGATGAAACTTCTGTAATTGGATGAAACATTAATATAAGAGAGTTCAAATTTCATGTTATCATAGTTTAGTTCTTCAGTAATTGGTAGTTTCTGTTGTACGTAAAAGTTTGTCTTATTTAATTAAACAAGTTTAGACGACAAAATAAGAGTGTGTGAGGAATTCAAATTTATACGGAATACTTGTGCTTGGTATAATATAATATAATAGACTCCAATGTGAGGACTCTGGAACATACTTGGACAGTGCTTATAAAGTCATGGTGGAGACAATGAATACAATGGATGGCGAGTCGAGGTTTGATGATACGCGGTATGACAGTGCAAGATTTGGTGATCGCTATCGCTCCGAACATGACATGGAATATCTAAATGAGGTAAAAATAAGCTTTTCTTGCTTACTTCATCCTGGTCATGCCATGTGGCATACAGGGCAAGGATTAGTCGCTTCCACATAACTCTGTTCTAGTATGTTAATTGTGAACTTTAATAGAATAATAATTCATACAAATAATAGCTAAGCTAAAATTTGATCGATAATCGATGAGTGACGTCCGGAACAAGTTATTAAATATTTAGAAGAGGAGATTTTAACTTAACGGTTTTATTAGAATAATACTTGAAACTATCAATAAAAAATAATAAATTCGATCTATCGTCGATGTATACGTAATTAGATTTTCGATAAGACACGTGCGCGGACGGAAAATGAAATATATAACAGGAAATTAGTCTGCACTGTACCTCAGTCTTTAGCGACACGCATTAATTTATCAATTCACAATTTCCACAAAAAAGGACTCTTGGGTGCATTTTAGTACTGCACGCTATAGAGTTTGCTTTGGACCTAATTTAAACATAAGACAAGTATTTTGTATCATATAAAATCTTCATCAACATCATCCAAATTTAACATGGCTCATATGTCCTTTAGCTACACACTTCTCTTTAATTAACCCCCACGGGATAATTATAATTATCTTAATCAAATTTAGACCCAAAGAAATTGTCGAAAGATTTGTTTACAAAATTGCTGTTAGTAGAAAAAGAAACCGGAAAAAGTTGTGTTGGGCATAAGTATTGTGAGTACAAAGAATACGCATTTCAACGAACAATAAACAAAGTTTTACGTTTAACCATGTAACAAATTAATTACAATGCACTCAATCTTACCGCAGGCCTTTCTGCTCTCCTGAGACTTCAGTCGAAAGAAGCAAACAAAAAATGGCTGTAAATCAGTTGTTTTTATTTACTCAGATCGACAATCGTTTCCACCGGTGATACAAAATGTACATACGGTGTTAGTCAACTAGTAGAAATACATTATTAATTAGGCCATCTTAAAAAAATGTTGGTTTGCGGTTACGCGACCCAAGCTTTTAACATAGGGTATGTAGCTTGATGTTAATATTATATGCTTGTACAGAAAACCAAAGGCTTGAAAAAAAGAATGACTTTTTTCGTTAAAATCACTAAATATTTTGTCAAAATCCCTGAATATTTGGGGGGTCGGGAATTTTTTAATGGGCTGGTCACGTATTTGCAAACCGACTATTGTTTAAGAATGGCCTAAGTTTGAATATTATCAAAAATATTAAAAATAGCGAATGGCACTGAACCATTCAAGTGTCACTTTTAAAAGTTTTCAATATTTGGATTTGACTGATGTCGATCTAGCGTCCAGACCTTTTAAAACAGACTAAAGATTTTGACGTTCTAGTAAAAGGTGTTATGACTTCGATCTAACATCGTCTGTCGAAGTTCTTGCTCGCTTTCGGACATGTTTTATCATTCAAAATTCTTCGTTCGTGTACCTCAGTGCTATGAGGAATTGAAATCAAGTTGCACTTGATTACTGACATCTTATCTGGTATTCATAACAAGAAATCTTCACTTAGAAACATTGGTTTATTTTTTATCATTAAAATGACGATTATTTCCGAGTTGTTAGTCATTTATCTGGTATTGAAAGTCTGTGGGTATTACAACCCCAGGTGGAAAATATAGTTTAACTTTGGTACGGTCGTTGAGAATTAACTGGGCTTACTGGATTTGTAAAAATTATTTTCTGAAAGCATGACAAACCATATCTATAGCCTGATTCTACCAATTCTCGTGATAAATTATAGCGCTGGGATGGTTACCTTGTGGACACTATAAATGAAACTTGTCTACAGTAAATGTACAAAATGTACAAACATTACCACAGTCTGAACCGACGTCAGAAAGAGGAACTGGTGCCTATCATAGACATACTTTAACTAAGATAGTATTCTTTAAACTTAAAAATCTTGTCACCCTTGTTTGTAAATAAAATGTTTTATCCTTTGTTTTTGGGATACTTTATCGGTTGTTTAAGATTAATGTCGAACATGAATGTCATTTGCACTTTTTGGTTTAAAACCACGATTTTAACTGAGATATGTCCACGAATTTTTTTTTGTTTGCCCAAATCCTAAAAACCTGTTGTTTTTTACATAAACAAATATCAACTGTGCGCATGTCCGTGCCTTTTTTTGGCTTATATGGCAGATTAAATGAATTAAATGCATGTAATTACCTATCAATATGATATGGATATCTGAGTATGTATGCACAATTTTCCAATGAAAAAAAACTTGCTAAAATTGTGTGAAGTAGAACTATTCAAAGAACACATTGTGGTTATTTTCAAAGTTTGAGATCATAAAACTTGAGATTGGTCTCCCTACTCGAATCTCATTTTTGTTCTTGAGTAATTTTCAATTCAATATTTTGTAAGTTAAATGTGTATGTAACTACATTGTATTTTTATCGATTTACTTATTGTAATGTTGGAAGATAATCTGAAAATTAGAGACATATAGTAAACTCTTAATTAGTGACCAATTCACCATTAGAATCACTTTATTGTAACGACCACTTATATATGGACTGTTTCTCTGTATTTCTTCAATATTTCAACTTGATTAAGAAACCATCTCTACATTTATACCTTTTTCTGGTCCCAGAGAGTGTCTCAAAAGTGAGATTTTACCGTACTTCTACAAATACGAGTATATAGGTGTTAGTTTAATTAAACACTTTCACAAAAAAGCCGAACACTAGCGGAGGAACATTGTAAAAACCCTCATTCTAATTACACAAACGAGCTGTTGAAAACGCTACAATTATTCACAAGCCACAATAACGTAGCAATCTCCCGCAGTTGTACGTATATTTCAATGATAAAATCTGAGCTGAGAAATTGGAGACACATATATCTGTTTACTACGTTGAAATACAACATTCATACATAACAAGATATGGACTTGCTGTCGAATAGACTGATTAGAACAAAAACAAGAAATGCAAGGAAACATTTTGTGAACAAAACTTTACATAAAACATGCTGACGTAATCTGGGGATAATCTAAATATATTATCATGCAATCGTATTATTTGTGTTCAGAGTTGAATATTTACAGTTTTGTAAATCCTAGTAGAATCTTTGTTTATCTATTTAGCAGTACATAAATTATTTGAAATATTTGGAAATACTCGATTCACGGCTTTTATAACATGGAATCAAGTGTGATATTCTACACATACATGTATATTACCATTTACAATTTGTTTTGTATATATTCTCGGAAAGTTCTAACACATACATGGATGCAGCCTATATTTTATATTATCTGAATGATTTTCCAATATAATTATATATATGTGTGTAGTTTTTAATGTTTAAAATCAATTCAATGAAACAGTTAGTGACTTATAAGCCAAATGGGCGGGGCGCTATTTTGTAAATGATTACATATCTATGTATTGTATCATATTTAAATCCATATGCAATGGAGAATCGAGAAAGAACAAAATCTAAACCTGTTTGTATGAATGATAAATTATTTGTATAACACTAACACTAAGCCTCAATTTAAAAAGAAAACTTTGTTTTTCAGAGAAATTTTTAAAAAATAAAATATCGAAAGTTTTACTGTAAAATTGAGGATGCTGTTTGGATATATCAACCCAGTTTCAAATGCGCGGTATTTAACACGCTATAGAAACGTTACACTGCGTTACAAATAAACGAAAAAAAAATCGCTCAACATTTACTGCATATGTACATGATGAAAAAAATTCAACTTCAAAACGGTTTCTACGCAACGGTCAATGTACTCGCGTACAAGTAAATCCAACATGGATATAGCCGTGTAATAATGTGCTCTGATTTGTAATTAATTATTTTTCAATACATCCCGTGAATGTTAATTCAATTAACGTTCAAACCTTTTCGCACTTTCTAACTTCAAGATCAAAACCGTGATGTTTTCTTATCGTCGTTTCATGATAAAATTATGGCATCAGACAAGTTCTTAATAGACGAATATTGAAATCATCTTGGTTACGCAATAATAATACAAACGGCAACTCTTCATTAAAAAGGTATAAAAACATTCCTTTTACTAGATTGAAGGGATATCGATGTTTATCGATATATCGTATTCAATTTTATATCAAAACTTCGAAAATTTACAACACACTTCGAAGTTTTGTTACAAAACGCTTTAAATACGTGTTAGGATAGAAAACGCTAGAAATAAGAAAGTCATACTTACAGATACTTGACCAAAAGAATAGGGCAGGAAGGTCGCATTTTTTCCCAAGCGTATTTTTTGCACTTTGGATTTTGCTGTTGGAAGCAAAAGGGTCTGCGCCCAAAATAGATTTGATTGGAAAACAATATACACGACTATTTTTTCTGACCTAAGATTTCGGTATATGTACAGTCAAACCTGTGTTTGCAGCCACCTCCGAGTAAAGACCACTCTGTGAATAAAGGTCATTTTTGAAAAACCGACATAGATTATTTAGAACAAACTGACCTCCAAGTAAAGGCCATCTGTCAACAAAGGCCACATTATACATTGTACATAATATATTCTTTATGTTATGTGCCAAAGCATAATTATTTATATTTCATGTTTCCTCGTAGTTATAAGAATACTCTGGTAAATAAAATATATTTGTCTAATCATATAAATTGTATTGATTCGAATCTTATGTACATTTTTACCGATACTTATTATTTTTGTTCAATTTCAACTTTGAAACACTTTCAAATGTTGAATGTAAATATAGAAAAAAGAAGTTCGCTCGATTATTGATGTGAGTTTTGAAAATCGTTCTTTTTTCACTGATAAGTTTTAAGATTATGATTCCTCATGAAAGGATTAGCATTCAGTGGTTGAATTTAACATGTTTCGTGCGCTATGTGCATTTTTAAAAAAAAACTCACCATTCTATTGCTTATACAAAAGTTCAAACTTAATATTACACATACGTATAGATTTATCCGCATTCATCCAAAATCGGGTCTCAACACCACAACGAAGTCTGGAGCGTGGATTTGTGACAAAGTCAACGAAAAGTCGAATTTGTTTTAGTAAGTTTTTTTACCCACAGTAGGAATATGAGTCTCTAAACTGGAAGTTTGCACAAAGGTTTATGCTGGCTAAGTCTTTATATTAGTACTTATAAAATTGTTGGTTGTTCAAACAGAAATAAACACAAAGCAGTTGTCACTTGTTGTGTAACAATGAAAATAGTTAGTATCTAGTACAATAGCGTTTATTTATGTTCCGGATTGTTCCGCGAGTAAATATTTTGAGTACATACACTTAATACTGCTTAACTTTATCTTGAAAATGTCAACAAAAATGTACGGCGTGGACCGTGAAGTGAGACTGGCTTGTCAAAGTGACTTCCCATTTCTTTCATGTATGATTTAGAACTCTGATATATGTGAAGTTTTAGTTTTAGCATATTGTATGCATGTAAGATTGTTGTTTTTACATTGTTTTATAGCCTCTTATGATTTAATTATGACTGGTATTGGGGATATTTCATATTTGTTTTCACTTGCGGCTATGTATATTAATGTATTTGTCGTACACTATTGTGACACTCAAAGAAGGATGGGACTAACAACATACACTAACCTACCGTTAATTAAAGGGACTTGACTACAGAATGAAATACGAAAATAATAATAATGAAAAAAGTGTTTTAACTAAGATATACTTTAATGATTTATGGTTTGTAAATTTCTGTATACCCGGTGCACTTATGGGGTTGTATTTGATATAACCCAGCTTTTCAATTTCCATGATTTGTAATTATTACCACAAATTTCGTAAATTGAGGGAAAATTTATGAATCATTGTCAAATATGATGAAATACAACGTAACTTGCTACGGTGTCCATTTAAATCAAGGTACCAGAAACATTAACACCACAATAACCATTTAACAGTAAAATCTCAAATTAACGATCACTTCCATAGAACGACCATTTGTTTTCGAACCATTTTTCAACATTTCCTCTACATTTTAACTTGATAAAAAACAACCTTCAATATTAATGTCGGTCTATTTAGTCCTAAGGGTGGTCATAATATTGAGGTTTACTGTAAATGTTAAATACGTAAAGTACCGATGTTATTAATTATCACGGCGACCTCTTGAACTATGGGGCATTGATTCTCTGTAAGATTTAATCATATAAGATGGCCTGAATTTGACTAATTATTTATTGATAAAGTTGCAATATATATATATATATATAAATACATATGTATACCTTTATGGAATTTTGTATAAATTTAAAGAATAGATTTAAAATTAAATGCCATTATTTCATGTTTTAAGTTTAACTTTGTGAAATGCAGTGATTAGTTTTGAAACAATTTATTCGAACTTTAAAATTCCTGCTCCTATTTTACAGAGTATTTATTTGAAAAAAAAATGTTTCGGACATGATTTGAGTTGTGGACACTTATATAAATATCAAATATTGTGTATTGTACCAAATGTAAGAAAAAATAATTTCAAATGGCAAATTCATTGAATAAATAATTAATTGATAACAATGTGCCCTTACTAATTAATGAATATTGAGTACTGTTGAAGTACACTGTACGACAAAGTAAACATCAGACAAGTTCGCCTTATTGTTATTTTAAACGTATTCAATTTGCCAGTAAAACGTTTGTTAGTGTTACGGGGACGGGATCTTTGCGCCGGTAGAATCAATTCAGGAAATATATTGTTCTATTCATGTTAATACTCAAATAGATTCCAGAATGTTTATTTAAAAAAACAATTAAGATGTTCACCATATTTTATCAGTTGATACAGTTTCGGCAGGAATTTGACAGGACGAGCATTAAATCACGATAGTTACATTTTCAATGTTCGATTTTCATCCTCTGTATCATAATTAGTAGTCACTGACGTCATTTAAAACCATGTTTTATCGTGAATAAAGTTATTGTATCTCAAACATTTGTTCCCGTGCTTGAATAACAACAGAAACACCATAGGTGCTGGAAAACTACAATCAAATAAGCATTAATATTTTTACAAAATAAAATACTAAGTTTCTTATTGTCGGATGACCATGATTAGGTCATTGCAGTAAATTATGCTTCGATTTTGATGCAAAAAGTGTTTAGTTCCAAGTTCATTTCAAATCCAGCAAGTATTATTTCGTAGACATATTAGAATCTGTGGTTACAACGAGGTCATACATTGACTCCATATTGTTGGTTATATGGTTAGATATGAATCATGACTATTATTTTTTCAGGAAATTGAAAAAAAAATATATTGTCATTTGAAATAATTTTGTTTAAAATCCAGACGATGCCGGATCTCTATCAGTTCATTGAACGGCTGGATAAAAGTCTTCACATAATCTTCAACTGCAAGTCATTTAAAAAAACAATCTTAGTACTAGTTTTGTTTAAATTCTAGGCTATGCCGGATATGCACGGTACGGGAGAGTTCCGGTACTGTGCCGGATGTGGATGTCGGATAGATGATCGATACTTCCTCATGGCCGCCGACAAACATTGGCACGTTCATTGCTTACAATGTTATGACTGCAAACTTCATCTAGACAATGAGTTGACTTGTTTTGTGAGAGAAGGGAATGTTTATTGCAAAGAAGACTACTATAGGTAACTTAACAATTAGCGTATATCTCCACCCACTCCCAGCGCACATACACACGTACGCACACTGATCAAACAAACCAAAATATAGAACCTTTGTTTAGCTACATTAAATGATCTGAAACAGTACAATAAAACCTGAGTCAACGGCTACCTGTGAATAAAATTCACCGCATGAACTAGGACCTGTCAACAACATATTTACTGATAAAATTAACCCCTCAATTATAACCCACCGTGTATAAAGGCTACACTTTCACCCCATTTCGTTGGTCATTGCTCACGTGTTTGAACATAATGTGGTATTTCTGTTTTAGACGAGCGAGGAAAAATTGTTTCCAATGTAACGAAATTTTAAATCCAAACTGATGAGAAAATACGAATTTTTTATTGATTAACTTCTTATTTATTCCTTATTATTCAAACAAAATGAATTTTAAAACAAAACAACAAATGCTTAGAAGACCTTATATACGAATTGATCGTGCCATAAACTTTTGAAACTGTTTCCAGTGTTCTTAAATCATTCTAGATAACACCGTGTCCATTAAATGACGAATTCCAGAACAACAACTGTCTCGCGAAAACTAATGACATTATCCGAGCATTCTGCGGAATTAGTCAAGCGTATAAAATAAGTCAGCATACAATTGCCAACATGAGCTACAATCATTCTTGTCTCAGCTGAGCACAAACATCTAATTTGTATCGGAACACGAGTATTAAATAGTTTTCTCCATGAGTAAATTATTTAATTATGCAAAAACATGTCTTTCTTTAATCATGAGGCAACATTTAGACATTTCGACAGATGAAACATTGATATTCCAATTTTACACAATTCACAGGCAAACATTATAAGCGAACACGTTGCATTTAACATACGTATTCAGAAATCACCTGGTTTTACGAAAAACTGCTTTATTTCCATCGTGAACTTCAGCAATCCATTTATCTTTTGAAGGAATACTGATTAAGGATCATTTTACTTCCGTTAAAGGTTGTTAGGACGCATTTTTATCATGGTAATTTTTATTTATTTAAAATTGTGTTTCTTTTTTCTCGATTTTAGGAGATTTTCAATCAAGTGCTGTGGAAAATGTCGCCATGGAATCTCAGCGAACGAGATGGTGATGCGTGCGCGAGACTTTGTGTATCACGTGACGTGTTTCACGTGTTTTTTGTGCAATAAAACCCTACTTCCGGGTGACTATTTTGGTATGCGTGATACAATGATTTACTGCCGGGAGGATTATGAAAGGCTAATGCAGGACGAAACGTCACAAGGTCAAGGTCACGGACTTCAACCTTCGACAAGCCCGGGGATGATGGGCGGACCCGGATTAGAAAACATTCCTTATTTTCCAACAGAACCAAAAAGAACACAAAAGGGTCGACCCCGAAAACGGAAAATAGCAGCCCCGGAAACTGGGTACCGTTCAATGGGTAAATACTTGTATTATTTGCACGTCATTTATCATTAGAGAAGAAATTAGCAGAAATTTCCTTTAAGACTTCAACATTTGTAGATTATGAATGCCAAAAAAATGCAAGCAATTATCAAACTATGAAGAATGATTCTGACATTTTTTTTCAAATTGAACATAGATGTGTCTGCCTGAGGTCCAAAATGTGCCAAGGTATTGTACATTGAATAGCAAACGGAAGATGTATATTATAGCACTTGTATAAGATATATCTATCGTACAACGAGCCGCGACCGCGCTCCAGTGGTTAGTGCGCTGAATTTGTAACCGCTTAGTACTGGTTAGAAAACTGGTTAGGTGAACCGGCCGCCGTATATAACTGAAAGTTTTTTTGACAAACGGCGTTAAACTCAGTGAATAAAATCGTACAACGATATCTATGATACCCGACTGTATATACACTATACAATATATACGCAATAAAACCTCTACAATTCGAATCTTCGCGGACCTCGGAATGTCCGGAATTGAAGTGTATCCGGAAAATAATCTTTTTTAAGAGAAATATTGCATACAAATCGGTATAAAGATAAAGGTGTATCACTGATTGGTTTGGATGAGAGATTTCGGATTAGAGGGGTTCGGATTAGAAAAAAAATCCTGTTAGGGAGGTTCCACTGTAACTGCAACAATAATAACGCCGTGATGAAACAAATTTTAATCCAGAAAAACGTGAAAAAATCCCGTATTCTTCGATATATCACGAGATTGATGCGGTTCTGAAGACCTTCTGGAGAATTTAATATTGATACCGGACGACATTTTAAAACTTGGTATTTTGAGGTGAGAGATATAAAATATTAATTGAATAATATTAAATTAATATGCACAGAATGACCGATCAGTAACAAACAATATTATGTCAGTTTAAAACATTAAATACGATGTGAAAGGATGCGTTTTACAAAAAAATAACTGAACGAAATTATATAATAATCACTCACTAACACAATAAAGGTTTAATAAAATTAACTAATAAATTCTTGCGCTCGTAAATGCTTAACAAATGCTGGCATACAGACACGTACAATAGTCTGTGTTCCACTGTACAATTATAAAATTCCGTTAGCTATTTTTTTTTATTAAATTCTGAAAGTAAAAATAACGATTCTTCCTCGGTCTGACAATATTAAATATTTTTATGCTAAAAAATTGACGTGATATCTTATACATAAAATGAAGTGTCAAAAGATGTTTCTTTTTTTTTAAGAATATGTGCGTATGTCTTCTTGTGACATCAAGATCAACTTTAGGACGCCCTAAAATGGTATTAATGGTTATCGTTCATTATGAATGGCAAAATCTTTGTATACAAAGTTTATCGTTTTATTTCAATCATTGGTGATGTTTATTAATGACTAACTAATGAATGAATGAATAAATATGACACCATATGTATGTACATGTAGTTTACTACAAAATTATTAACTAAAATAAGACGAACGAATAATCCCACCATTAATACATCTTTGAAAAATACCTGTCCCAAATCTAATCTAAGTAAAAGGTGAATGAAGTATCACGATTTGTTTTGAACAGAATCTCCGGTGAACGAAGTGATTTCACTTTCATTTGAAATGATACGAACGTTCCTGTTGTTTCAAAATAAATATATATGACACGGATTATCTTGACAAGATTTTGGGGGAATACGGGAAGTAGTGAAGGGCGGTACCCTGGCACCGCGATTTTTCATTTTTTTGACTTCTGGCACCACTTTTCCCTCACTGTGGGCGGTACTCTGGCACCAAATTTTCGGAAAATGGTGCCAGAATTTGTTGAAAAAAGAGGTGAAATTGTGAAATTTGGGCCAATGTTTTGTTTTCTTCTGGCACCCATTTTTATTGGACAATTTATGTATTTTTTGGGCACCATTTTTTTAATTTGAATTTTCAACAAAATAAAGAATGTGTGTGCAGGACTTATTTTCAATTTGTTAATTTTAGAAAAAAGAAACAAAACACAAGACAATTTGACACAATTTGACACAAGAAGTGTGCTTTCTCAAAAAACATGGTGGCCCTGAAAAGGGCCGTTGGTGGTTTGATCAGTTTGATCAGTGACTTATTTCTTCATGACTTTACCATAAATACCCCGACCATGGTCAGTTTTCTTTTTCTCAGGTTTCTTTGGTTCCGTGGTCTCATGTTTACGTTTTTTAGAGTCTTTTTTCTCATCTTTTTTTTGGGGGTTCTTCGCTATCCCATTTGTCAGTCACAAACTGTACAGGCACAATCAGTTTGTCTGTTTTTAACTCGATTTCACGACGGAGTTGCATGACTTGCTTTAGCTGTCTTATTTCTCCCCTGATTCCTTTGAGTTCTTGTAGCATAGCCATCTCTGTAGTCGGTGGATTAGGCTGTCCATGAGTCTGTCCATTCACCACGGACTGTACTGGCTGTACATTCCCCTGTAGATTCGGCTGATTGTATTGGAGTTGACTGTACTGTGGCTGACTGTACTGTGGCTGGTTAGTGCCATACACTGGTCCAACAGCATTTTGACCTATCAACTCAGACGACTCTAACGCTTCTTTCAGAATGTCATACGGCATGTTGTATGTCTCCATGTTAAATAATAAATAATGGCTCTGCGCCTGACATTTTATACGGCAAGCGCGAACCTTTGTGAGAACATGTTAAATGACGTCACGTCCATATTTTTAGTCGTTAGTGTTTGTGTTAGTTTTTGTGTTTGTTTTGTGTTTCTTAACTCCTAATACCAACAAAGTAAAAGCCGTATCATCACAGTAAGCCTACAGAATAAACGCAATCATAGCCAACCTACAAAAATATACAGTCACAGTAAAAATTGTGAGTCAAAAAATAACATAATCATAGCAAAACGTACAGAAAATACACGATCACAGCCAAAAAATGCTGGTAAAACAAAAACACACTATCACAGCTAGCCTACAGAATACATACAATCACAGCCAAATAATGCTAGTAAAAAAAAATAACATAATCATAGCAAAACGTACAGAAAATACACGATCACAGCCAAAAAATGCTGATATACAAAAACACACGATCACAGTCAGCTTACAGAATACATATGATCATAGCAAAAACGTACAAAAAAATACACGATCACAGCCAAAATGCTGGAGCCCAAAAAACACACGATCACAGCCAGCTTACAGAATAAAACATAGTCAACCTACAAAAACTATACAGGCAAAAAAATTACTTTTTTATATTTTGAATTTTGATATTTTAATGCAGCGAAGACTGTGTAGGATTTTGTGGACTTTGTTTTTTCAATTTGAATTTGATTTTTTAGACTTACCAGCGAAGACTGTGTGGGGGGATTTTGTTTTTAGACACAAAGACAATTTGACAAGAAGTGTGCTTTCGCAAAAACATGGTGGCCCTGAAAAGGGCCGTTTTTTGGGTAGAGTGACCTAATGATGTTGGCCACATCTACCCATACAAGCGGGACACCACTTGTCCCACTTTCTAAAATCTCTCTCTGTGGCGGTGGAAGCCAACCTGAAAGGAGGTTCGTTATCCTCCTCCCAGTTTTCAGCTGGGGTTGATTCCTGGGGGTGATCCCCCCAGTCTTCTTCCCCAGAGCTGGCCACCACCACCTCCTCCGCAAACCCCTTCTTCTTCTCCTCCCGCAACGTCTTGACTTCAAGACGCAGCTCCTCTAACTGCATCTCCAGCTGCTCTATGTAGAGCCCTAAGGCTGCATATTTTTCTTTGATGATACGGAGCGTACGCTGTGACATTGTAGTAGGATGAAATAAATTTCGAGAGTGACAGTGGTTTTTTATACGGCAAGCGCGAACCTGTGTGAGAACATGCTAAATGACGTCACGTCATTTCGTTAGTGTTTGTGTTTTGTTCAATCCTAATACCAACCAAGAAAAAAATCGGATTGACCTACTTTTTATAAAGTTATCGGATTGACCTACTTTTTGTGTATATAAACGTATGTGTCTGTGTGTTCTACATTCAATCCAAAAACATGGGAAATTGTTTGCGCGCCCCAAAAGAAATCTTTGTAGAGGAAGATAGTGTACCTATCAAAATGGGGAATTTATATCCGGATCTCTCCATCTATTATGATGATGAGTTACGCGCCAATTATTGGCGCTATTTGTATTTAGCTGAAGCTAAATATTGAATACATTTCAACGGCCCTTTTTAGGGCCACCATATATTTAAGATAAGTTTTACTCTCTCTATAACAAAAACTATTTTTTTCATTGTTTTTATTTTTACAACAAAATCACTTACAATCAGCAAAAACAAAATAACTTACAATAATACAAAAATTACAAAGTAACTTACAAATACTGTCACAATTTAAGAACTATTCAAGAACATTGTCCAACACATCAAATGTTCCAACACATCAAATGTTCATATCGTCCATTTTCTTTTTGTCCTCTCTCTTTTTGTATTTTCGTTTCTTTTGCGGTGGATCCATTTGGTTGGCTGAGTCAACAATGAATTGATCACTCATTCCTTGTGGTGGTACTTGAGGATTCTTTTGTGGACAGTTCGCTGCGAAATGTCCGTTTTCATGACAATGAAAACATTCATCTTTACCTATTTTTTCTGAACACGTAGTCGCATAATGTCCTTTCTTTCCACAACGATAACATTGTATATGATCCCATGTGACATGTTTCTGCTCACAAAGTTGATCCACTATATTGTTTAACTCTTTTATTTTTTTCTTTAATGAATACATCAAAGAAGATTGTTGATAAATGCTATTATTATCGTCAGCTTTTTCCATTCTTGGATCGTTGTAGCTCATATTGTGAGTGACTAGAATGACTAGAATGGTGTGGAGCAGTCCCTTTTATAAGATGTGAGTGACCTTGAATGCGACCTTGAAGGTAACCTTGAAACCATATTATGAATACGACCTTGAATGTAACCTTATAGATCTCTTGACCTTGAACATCATATCTAAAAGAAGAGTGTGAAGGATCATACGATTCATAATCATGTCAGACACCGACAGTGACAGTCATGAGCCTCCAGTCAAACGAACAATGTTGGAGCATGTACGAGAGTATTATCAAATACAGTCTCGTATGGAAAGAAAATCAAGGAAATTCAAGATGCAGTCTAGAGTGTATGATGTGACATTTCAACCGTACGATCGGTCGTTTGAATTTACAAACCGGTTGTTTCATGATATGATGAATCAACTTTATAGGACATGTCAAGTAAGATCTAATGATAGAGTTCGTGTATCCATACAGCATCCTCATTTGGAATTCGGAATTCATATTCCATTTGATGTGGCATCTCGTATCAATGGAGATGTTGTATTGGATGAAATTGAACGAGTGGCCCAGAGCAACCGTGAGTTTAAGATTCATGACGGAGAAGCACAGATGGAAATTACACATATTGCTATACCACAAGGCTCGGGAAAAAAGACATTCAAGTCGGCAAACGTACTCAACATGGTGAAGTCAAAGACAAGTGTGGTGTGTATTGACAATAGTAAGGACTCGATGTGTTTAGCTAGATCTATTGTGGTTGGTATGTGTAAAGCGAATCAAAATCAAACCTCGGAATGGAAAAAACGATGGCACCTCATACGTCAGTCTAAGAAAAATCTACAACAACATGAAGCCGGAGCATTATTAAAACAAGTGGATATTTCATCGGATCGTGCTTGCGGTATAGAAGAATACAACAAGTTACAAGATTACCTCTATCCCAACTATGTCATTAAAATTCATTCACAACATTATGGAAATGAATTATTATTCAAACCACCAGCGATGACTGAAAAAAGTCGGGTGATTCATATTTTTCATCATGACAATCATTATGATAGTATAATATCGATCACAGGATTTCTTGGACGGAGTTATTATTGTGAATGGTGTGATGTGGGTTATGATCACCGTGAAGCCCATCAATGTAAAAACATTTGCCAGTGTTATGCCCACACCCTATGCCCCGTGGAACAATCCATTCAATGTCCTGATTGTTATCGAGTATTTCGAAGTCAAACCTGTTTTGATCGTCACAAAACAAAAGGTGGAAAACAACGTAAAACCATCTGTGAGTCTGTATGGAATTGTAGAAAATGTGGACAAAAAGTTGTAGGAACGAGACGAAATCATATTTGCCCAGGGCAAAAGAAATGCAAGTATTGTGAAAAAATAGTAGGACCAGATCATGAGTGTTACATTCCAACGTATGTACCACCTGATAGAAAAGGCAGGCAACCCGAAGTCCCCTTCATCTTTTTTGACTTTGAGTGTCGTTTTGATTCTGGAGAACATATACCCAACTTTTGTGTAGCGCAACGCGCCTGCGGTGAATGTATGTGTAAGTCAGTGCAAGATCCATGTGAGTATTGTGAAGAAGTGAATGAAGCAAGACAAATGGTATTCCGTGGAGAAAACACGTTGGAACAATTCTGCACTTGGCTATTCAATCCCACCCATCGAGGATCTACAGTGATTGCTCACAATGCTCAAGGTTACGATGCCCAGTTTATTCTTAGATATGTCGTTACCCACGGGACAGCTAAACCACAACTGATTATGAATGGAAGTAAAATCATTCTGCTACGAGTGCATGGAATACGATTAATTGACTCACTCAGTTTCCTAAGTATGCCACTCTCAGCTTTTCCTAAGACATTTGGACTGACTGAGTTAGCTAAAGGATGGTTTCCATTTTATGCCAATACCTTATACTATCAGGATTATGTGGGACCTTACTTACCGCTACACTTTTACAAACCTGACAGTATGAAACCAGAGCAACGTCAACAATTTCTAACTTGGTACCATGAGAAAAAAGGTGATGAATTTGATTTTCAAAAAGAAATGGAAAAATACTGTAAATCGGATGTGGACATTTTAAGACGCGGTTGTGGTGAATTTCGTCAACAATTGTTAGCCAGTGATCAAATTGATCCCTTTACGGAAGCGACCACGTTAGCCCAAGTGTGTAATAAAGCCTGGCGGAAAAATTCCATGCCACCTCATAGTTTAGCCGTGATTTCTGATGCAGGATATCCTAATAAAACTCGGTATTCCATGAAAAGCATACGTTGGTTACAAATGACTGCTGTAACTGAAGGGATTCATATTCGTCATGCCTTGAATCACAAAGGCGGAGAAGTTAAAATTGGACCATATTATGTGGATGGGTATTGTGAAGAGACAGACACCGTGTATGAATTCATGGGATGTTGGTTTCATGGGTGTCCTACCTGTTTTCCCAACCGGGGTACCATCAATCCATATACGTTGAAAAGCATGCATCACGCCTATGAAGACACACAAAAAAGACTTGAGAATTTGAAAGAGCAAGGGTATCCATTAGTGGTCATGTGGGAATGTGAATTTGATCAACGTTGTCAAAAAGACCCTGAGTATAAGACCAGAGTAGAACGATTTTATGTGGGTCAAGACCCTATTCAACCCAGGGAAGCTTTGTTTGGAGGTCGTACCAATGCTGTCCGACTGTATCATGAAGTAGAAAAAGACCAAGAGATCAAATATGTGGACATTTGTTCCCTCTATCCTTATGTCAACAAGTACAGAGAGTATCCATTAGGCCATCCCGTGATTTTGAGTCAAGAGCAAATTGATTCACAGCGTCTTGAGACATACAAAGGATTGATTAAATGCCGCGTTCTTGCACCGCAAGATTTATGGATGCCTGTCTTACCTATGCACTGTAATAACAAAATGGTATTTGCTCTATGTCGTACCTGTGCAGAAGAGGAGTTAGATTATTGTACACATACACTGTATGAACGGGCATTGTATGGAACGTGGACCCATGTAGAATTGGCGAAAGCCATTTCTTTAGGGTATAAAGTATTGAAAGTATATCATATATGGCATTGGGATGAGTGGAGTATGGACGTGTACCGTCAATACATTGACAAATACTTAAAAATGAAGCAAGAAGCCAGCGGGTATCCTCCCGGCGTAGACACAGAGGAAGATAAATTGAAATTTAAACAAGATTATTTGGAAGCAGAGGGAATTCGCTTGGAACACGTGAAAAAAAATCCAGGAAAAAGAGCTTTTGCCAAAACCATGTTGAATTGTTTATGGGGTAAAAATGCTCAAACCAACCTGTTACCAAAAACGGAGTATGTCCATAAATTGGATCGTTTCTATGAGATTCTGAATGATCCTAAAAAGTCGGTGAAATATGCCGAGTGTTTTGATCATGATGAATTCGTACTGATGAATTTCACGGATGAATCGGATCGAGCTGATCCCCATTCTTCTTCTAATCCTGTCGTGGCTTCTTTTGTGACGGCTTATGCTCGATTAGAATTATACAAAGTGCTTGAACCTCTGGGAAAAAGGGTACTCTATTTTGACACAGACAGTTGTATGTACATTCATGACCCTCAAGAATACAATGTACCGATTGTCTCCAGTCGTTTGGGAAAATGGACGGATGAAGTGCCTCATGGACGTATTGTAAAATATGTCGCTTTAGGTCCAAAAAACTATGGCTATGAATACATTGAAAATGGAGAACGACATCAGGCGTGTAAAGTGAAAGGCATTACATTAGACTATAATGCAACTCAACAAGTGAATTTCAATAGTATGGTGGACTGCGTGAAAGACAGAGAACATTATTCTACCGTAGTTGAATATGCGTCTAGGATTAAACGCCATAGAGATAGAACAGTGACGAGTGAGAAACAAATCAAAACATTTCGTTCTGTGTATACCAAACGGATCATCGTCGATGATTACATGACTGTTCCTTATGGATATCTGCATGACTGACCTTGACCTTGTTGTTTTTTTGGTCATATAATAATCATAAAAAAACCTTGACCTTGTTGTTTTTGGATATATAAATGATGTAGTCGTTGTCGTCGTAGTAGTGATCGAATACAAATACAAACACAAAACAAAAATACAAAACAGAAAACAGAAAGAAACAAAAGTATGGATTGGATACCGTTACTTCCTATAGAGTTAAGACTTAAAATCTATCGTTATGTGATAGAGGCTAACACTAAACCATGGAAGATGGAGTTAGTACATGCATGGGCGACTCATGGTGCTATTCATAGTTTACAACGTATGGACCCTGGACGGGTAGATAGACTATTAGAGGATGTCAGTGAACGCCAGGATTTGACTGTCAGTCAGAAATTACCTATGCTACGAAAGTTTAATCTAATTCAACAAAAATTGGATCGCATGATATCGACTGGATGGGTGTTTTGTATCCACGATGCTACTTTGAATGATATATCTGCATTAACGAATGCATTTCAACCTACTGACAATGTCATATGGTTTAGCATGGCTGAAGAAGACAATGGGATATCTCAACCTGGATGGCGCGTGTATTCCCAATACAAACTACGTGGTATCCTGTTATTTAAGGAACCGATCCCTTTCACTAAGGTCAGATCGATTCTATCCTACCGTGCTGTGTTCTTTAAACAAAAACATCATTTACGTGTAGTGACACAAACCATTGATGCTCTTCATGCGGATGTACCTAGACTTATTATGAATGCGGGGAATATTCCATTATGGAAAGACCATCGAGACGACCCCGATATGTGAGTTTATTTTACATTTTGGATTTTGAGTTGTACAGAGAAACTTTATTCAGTATTGTACTAGATGACCTTGACACGGTCAAGGACATTCACGCCTGGATTCTGAATCCGCATACGTTTGAACTATTTAAACGGATGATTCATCAGGCGATGATCAATGCACATTTAGACTTGAAAGCTATCCATCGAGACGATTGGAATACGTACGTGGTGAATAACAAGAAAGTGATTCAAACCATTCAAGAATGGAACAGTTTGATATTATGAAGCATACCATGTTAAGAAAAGCATTGATTTTTGCTTTTCGCATGAAAATACCTGAAGGTCATCATAATGTAGAATGGATTCGACAACGTTTGAGTACACCAGAACTGTTTGAAGAATTTAGACATGGACTTCATGTGATGAATTCATTTTATAAACAGACAGTGCCACTAGACTTTAGTGAAACGGATTGGATGAACCATGTAGTGAACAAGGACGAAGTCATCACTTTTCTGAGTGAATATGGACATTCAGAATGTGTGTTTGAATTTTCGGAGAAAATACTTCCACCACTTCATGACTTTTGTTGTCAGTGTTGTAACTGTGTGTCAGTGTAACTATTGTATGTTTAGTGATCACAAAAAAAAGTTGACATGTAATAATATAGAATTATTGTTAGTGTAACTAAAACAAAAAAAAACAAACAATGTTGTATATTTAGTGATCACAAAAAAAAGTTGACATGTCATCATGTAAAAATTATTGTTAATGTCACTGTTGTATATTTTAGTGATCATAAAAAGTTGTTGTTGGTGTTGTTGTATGTAAAAAAAGTAAAAAAAAAAGTCAATAAAATACTTTTGTTTCATTCACTTGATGTTAGTTGTGATTGTCACGTCATGGAGTCCAGTTTATTGTTTAAGCATCCTTGTAATATGTTTATCTCAGGTCCGAGTGGATCTGGTAAAACACAATTTGTCAAAAAGATGTTGACTTACAAATCGGATCTGTTTCAAGTGGTACCTGAGCGTATCGTATGGTGTTACAAAGAATGGCAAACAGCCTATGCTCAGTTACAAGAACAGGAACCCCACATTCAATTCTTACAGGGTATTCCTGAGGATGAGGAGGAGTTGGTGGAGGATACCTCCATTCCCCATTTAATTGTATTTGATGATATGCTTGGGGATAAAGATGAAGAGAAAATTAAATTATGGTTTACACGAAAAGGTCATCATCGTAATGCCAGTGTTATTTACATTACACAAAACATGTTTCAACAATCGAAAGCCAGTCGTACATTAAGTTTAAATGCACATTACATGATCTTATTTCAAAACACAAGAGATAAAGGACAAATCAAAGTATTGGCGAATCAAATTCAATTGCCACACTTGTTACCCGCGTATCAAGATGCGATTTCTACACCCCATGGGTATTTAGTGATTGATTTTCACCCTCAAACACCAGACACGTATCGGTTGAGAACCGATATTTTTCATCATTGGATCACTGGAGAGGAACGTGGTCCGACGGTGTATATATAAAGGAGATAGAACTTAGAGAGTCATCATAGTCATCATGGCAGACAGAATGAACACCATAGCTCAGTCGCTAGAACATTTGAGTCAGGAACGTGATCCTGCTCAACGGGAGCAATTGTTACGATCAGGATTAAAAGAAATGGTCAAATGGTTTACGTTAGCTGCTAAAGTGATTTTACAAAAGAAATTGCTGTTACCTAAACAAACACAAAACTTTATGCAAAAACATCAGCATGAACTAGAGCAGTTGGGTGATGATCAAGTGGATGTGGACACCAAACGTCAACTTATATTAAAACCAGGAGGGAGTGGATTTCTTGGAGGGGTCATGATACGAAGTTTACTTCGATGGAATGGTCAAAAGACCATTCGTAAATTTGGCCCTAAAAAAACGCCTGCAAAAAGAACGCCTAAAAAGAGAGCTCCTAGAAAGAAACGTTCTCCTAAAAAGAAAGCTCCTGCAAAGAAGAGAGCTCCAGCAAAGAAAAGAGCTCCTAAAAAGAGAGCTCCTGCAAAGAAACGTTCTCCTGCAAAGAAGAGAGCTCCAGCAAAAGCTCCTAAAAAGAAAACACCTGCATTTACAGTTTCACCCACAATCGATGAACGTTTTATCACCCTTCGACGAGGTTCCCGTGGATCTTCCCGAGGATCTTCTTTATCTAGAAATGGGAGTTTATCTAGAAATGGGAGTTTATCTAGAAATGGATCTTCTTCTTTAAGTGGATCACCTCCCAATGGGTTGTCACCTCTTTTATCTAGAAATGGATCACCCCAGAGTCCAACTCAATCACTATCCAACTCTCCTATTTACACGGCAACACGATGGTCACCTCCTGCCACCAGTACTCCATTGACAACTCCAATGACAACTCCAATGAAAACTCCTATGAGAACGCCATTGAGAACTTCTCCAAGGACGCTAAGAAGCAGTTTGAGTTCGTCTTCTTCTTCAAACAGTACATGTTCGACCTGTGGATCAAGCAGTTTAAGTTCTTCAAGCAGTACATGTTCGACCTGTGGATCAAGCAGTTTAAGTTCTTCTTCTTTGAGCAGAAGCAGATCCAGAAGCAGATCCAGAAGCAGTAAAAGTTCTACTTCGTACATCAGTTCTTCATCACCAGATACCCCTGTGACTCGATTTTCACCCTTGAAATTATCGCAATTATCAAGACAGATGGTATTGAAACCTATCTTACAAGGACGTGTGAACTTAATGAGAACCCTACCGATGAGTTCAGCTTCTAAACAAGCCTTAGATGCTTTATATAAACAGTGATGTATGAAACAACAGCATCAGTTGATATCATGGCTCCAAAGCGTCCACTCCTACACAAGTACGGTCATCTGGTGTTGGGTTTAACTCAAGCCCCAGAGGGAATGAGAAGAAAGATGATACAAAAAGCACCGAAAGAAGTGATTCAATGCGTCTCCGAGTGTTGTCACAATGTTTTAAAAGGCAATGTTGCCTTATCCCCCACTCAAAAGCAAAGGTTGAAGTCCAAGCGTCAACATCTCCGTACCTTAGCAGATAAAAAAGTATCGATTCAAAAAAAGAAACGGGTGTTAAATCAAAAAGGAGGATTATTTCCATTATTGGCACTCGCTCCAGTCATTGCTAAAGCTGTAGCGGCAGGGGCACTCAGTGGTGGAGTGGCTCAACTCGTGAAAAAAATATGAAGAAAATGGCTATTGTCCCGTTTAAAATGCTAGAAGAGATGAATCGATGGAAATCAGAACAGCGACCACGTTTACCTCCTCCCCACAAGTCACACAGACCTCTGATTTACAGAAACAAATGGGGGAAGTACTACAAAATGAATCCTTGTCCGAATCAGAAAAGGCACAACACTATGGACAAGTCTTACAAAAGTTTCAATTGTCACATCAAAAAGCGCGTGAACCCACCATGCCACCTCCAGCAGTTCCAGCAGCACCAGCTCAAGCTCAAGCTCCAGCTCCAGCTCAAGCAGCTCCAGCAGCAGCTACCGATAGACTAACCCTAGCCGATAGGATTCTTGAAAGTGTTCCCCAAACCATGCGTCGAAAAACTCAACTCTTATTACACTTTCTTCAAAATCATCCTCATATGTCATGGAATGAACAAGGTGTTTTGGAATATGATGGAAAACCCATACAAGGATCCAACATTATAGATTTAGTCAATGATGTGATTCGTCAAAGAAAAGGGTCTAGCCCTAAAGGATGGGAACAGTTTTCTCGTGGATTAAGAGAAGTCAATGTACCCCAAGAAGTGGTAGGAAATAAACGGAGATGGTCCTGGATACAACAACCCGAGTCAGACTCTGAGGAAGATGAATTTTACGATAGTTTTGTCGATCCTTCTGCGTCTTTTACTTCTTCTCCTAGGAAGAAACCTGCGACTTTTACTTCTTCTCCTAGGAAGAAACCTATAAAACAAGAAAAAATCAAACCAGAGCCTCAGTGGGAACCTTACTAGACTCTTACTACTACTACTACTACTATGGATCCCAAAGTAGATACCGTGTTACAGAAGATCTATTATGATCCCTTACATCCGGCTGCTTTTGGAGGGATACGCCGTCTCTATAAGACAGTGCGAGCTCATGGCATTACTTTGAATCAAGTGCGATCCTGGCTAAAAGGACAAAAGACGTATACCTTGCATAAACCTATCCGTCGGAAATTTTCAAGACGGAAAACCAAAGTGGGTGGCATCGATCATCAGTGGCAGGCGGATTTGGCGGATATGCAATCCTTAGTCAAACACAACACACCGTATCGATATCTGTTGTGTGTCATTGATGTATTTTCAAAATATGCGTGGGTCGTTCCACTCAAGGATAAAACGGGACTCACTTTGATTGAAGCGTTTCGCTCTATTCTGAAAACAAGACAACCTAAAGCGCTGCAGACGGACAAAGGCACTGAATTCAAGAATCAAAGATTTCAAGCGTTTTTAGAGAAAGAAGGTATTCACTATTTCACGACTGAAAATCCAGAAACCAAAGCCAGTGTAGTAGAACGTTTTCAACGTACTTTGAAATCCTACATGTGGAGATATTTTACCCATCATCACACACGACGATATATTGATGTATTACCAGATCTGGTGCAAGCCTATAATCATCGATTTCATCGAAGTATTCAAATGGCACCTGCATCCGTAAATGAACACAATGAATCTGAGGTGACCTTGACCTTGTATGGAAAAAAAGAAAAAAAGAAACCACAACCACATCAACAACATATTCATGTGGGAGAGATTGTGCGCATCAATAAAACAAAACGTACCTTTGATAAAGGCTATCTACCAAACTGGACGACTGAAGTGTTTAGAGTGACCCATGTCAAAAGAACTTCACCTCCGACCGTTCAATTGACAGATTTAGATGGAGAACCTATTCTGGGTTCGTTTTATCTCTCTGAAATACAATCTATAAAAGACGATGGTATCTATGAAATTGAATCAGTGTTGGCTCGTCGTAAGAGAAAAGTAAGACAAGAAATTAAAGTACACTGGAAAGGATACCCTTCGAAATTTGACAGTTGGATTCCTGAATCTCATCTCGTTTAAATACAGTATGTCTCAGTCTGACACAGCCAGTGTGGCAGTGAGCACCTCAGAGAGTACCTCAGAGCAAGTCAGACCCATTGAGCCGAAGAACAAAGTCACCTTTTTTGCCCAAATTGCGGTGGTGTTTATCATTATTAGCGTGTCACTCTTTAATTTGTGTTTTGAACGACCCGATCGTGAATTGTGGCTCCTGCTTTTAAGTAGTTCTCTGTGTTATATTCTACCGAATCCCTCTTTGAAATTCAATAAACCCAAACCAGCATGAGTTCGTTTTACATTACCCTGATGAGTGACAGTTCAATGGATCTGTTCCCAGACAATACCCAATGTTGTTTTCGTACCAAACTACTCAAACCCATCCATCTCAATAAACAAGACTGGGAAATTGGTTTAGTAGAAATGATTGTACCGAGTCAAGTCATTAATATCACGGAGGAAGAGCGACATTTTTCCATTGTCACACGGGATTGTCACACGGGATCCTATCCTGGCCAAAACGTTTGAGGCTTTTCCCCATTACTGTCTTTTCCCCAATGATGAAAAAGGAATACGTCTTTGTATTCCGGTAGGAACTTATGTTACACCACAACATCTGATAGAGACCCTGGACAAAGTCATTAAAGATTATCTAGGTCAACTGTTTAGAGAGAAAAACCTCCGTTTTACTGTAGGTTTCTCAGGAACAAGTAAACGTATTAAGATGGATAGTTCAAAGAACTTAGGCATTCAGTTTCATCCTAGTATGTTTATGAAATTGGGTGGGTCTCCTCATAGTGCTCCTACCATTTATTTAACTGAGAATCCAGATCCATTTCCTCACGGGGTAGACTTGAACATGGGTCATAATCATTTGTTTGTCTATTCTGACCTGGCGGCTTATACCTATTTGGGAAACATTGAAGCTCCCATTTTACGTGTGGCTCCTTTTGACCCAAGAACAAAAGCAGGGACTAATCCACATATTCATTTCGAGTTCTTGA